>CM060919.1:204856891-205326891 GCA_030737875.1 Allium sativum
CTAGGGCAATCCTTGCTAAAATGTCCCATCTCTCCACAGTGAAAGCACCCACCTAATTTCCTTCTCTTCTTCCTACAGTCCTTGACTACGTTCCCAACAATCCCACAGAAGTTACACTTTCTCGTTTCCTTTGCCTTGTTCTTGTTGCCCTTGTCGTTCTTATTGTTCTTGTTGTTCTGATTACTCTGATTCCCTCCCCACTTGGAGTCTGTCTTCTTAGGCTGAGTCTCATTGGGTTTGACTTCTTTCTTCCAATTCTTCTCTTCTCCCTGCAGCAATGCCATGTCTACTAGGTTCTCGAAAGTGGCCCCCATGGGTATGTGTGACATGGCTAGACCTTGTAATGGCTCATTTAACCCTCGTGCAAAACGTAGAGCCTTCTTCTCGGGAGTATTGACCATGTCCAAACCGAATCGGGCAAGCTGGTTGAACTTATTCACATACTCTCTCACTGTCATGTCTCCTTGCTTCAAAGCTATGAACTTCTCTAGTTGCAAATTCGCCTCTGCAGATGATAGAAACTTAAGCCCAAACCTTGCCCTAAAGTCGGCCCAGGTTTCTACGGGCCTAGTAGCACTGGTGACCTCCCACCAATAAGCAGCTTCCTCCTTTAGTAGCCAAACCGCCAACAGAACCTTTCTACGGTCCTCTATATCAAAGATGGCAAAGAGATCTTCGGTATCCTTCAACCAGTTTCTTGCCTCTACAAAAGTCTCGGTCCCAACAAAATTCTTGCCACCCATTGCCTTGAAGTCCTTGCGAACCTTGGCGAAATCGGCTTGTGGTTGCTGAGGAGGAGGAGGATGGGGTGGAACCTAAGTGATAGTGGGAGTGGTTGCTGGACCTGCATTGTTGGCCCTAGCTTCCAAGTATCTCCGGAACCATCCGGGAATGGTGACTCCCTCAGGAAGATTGAGATCGGCCATGCTGAAAAAGGAAAAGATAGATTTAGAACGAGGAAACGAAGGATAGTGCTTATGGCTCTTGGGGGATAGCCTTTCAAAATAAACTAGACTTTTCTTTGGAAAATACTTAATTGGTTTTGAAAATAGCTTTTAAAAGTAACTTTAAAACCCTTTTTGCTCCAATCTCGTAAACCTTATGCTCTGATACCAAATGTAACACCCCACCTCCGCCAGTGCCGCTCTTGAAAGGACACCGGCTTTGGAGGGGTGTTGAACTAGGTAAACATGCATGCAGATATCACAAGACAGAACATATAAAACAGAGTAAATATAGCAGCTGATAAAAACTAGCATATCAAAACCATAAGTTAAGTTACAGCACAGTACTTGATCATTATTTTCCATAAACAAAGTCTAGAAACATAAAACTGGAAACTGAAAAGGAAAACATAAAGTAGCTATCCCCAAGGTAGAAAACCATAGCAAGCTCAAGTCCAAAGCATACATGAGTTATCCAAGAAAAGCGACTGAGGTCCAAGCTAAGTGCCAATATTCCCACCCTGTAAACCTGGGGGGGGGGGGGGGGGGGAACGAAAGAAAAGAGGCGAAAGAAAATGGGTCAGTCAAGAGACTGGTAAGTCCTACCTACTATTGTACAACAACTAATAAAGTTAACTGTATATGTAAACAAGGATGAGTCATAGGATGATAACTGGCATGGTGAAAAGTCAACAAGATAGACTAAGTGTGGCGCCGCATATACAAGGTTGAGGTTTGCACCAAGTGTACTAGTATTACAAGTCATGTCAAGTGTAACCAAGAAGTGATCCCCAGGCCCAAGTTTGGCCCATTATCAGGAATGACCTAAACCAAGGTCCAACTAGCACGGTCTAGTCGATCGGCTCCCTAAAGCCTAACTCGTCAAGTGTCAGTGTCATACGGCCCAACTACGAAGTGTAGCTAAACTGTGCTAGGTCCACCCTAGGGTGTATCAAGTCCTAGGGTGTCAACCACCGACGCAAACCAAGCACGCACAGTTTAAACCTACTGGTGCCCGTGCCTGCTTTTTCAACTCCGGACCATGTGCACGACCATGGCCCGCCTGAACCTACACCGGCGCACCTACTCAGCCGTCGTTTTGGTCGCTTACATGTCATCCCAGTAATCGTGCCCCTCCCTAGCCTAGTCCCTAGGGTATCATGATGCTTCCAAGAGGGTTACTGGTGCAAAGGACCACGTAACTAGGGTTTCCTTAATGGGTTAAACGTGGTTAACCCAACTCATTCCAATACCAAGTTGGTTAAGTGTACCCAAGGTTCCTGACTTAACCCTACCAACCCATCGTGTTTAATTGGTTAAGTATTCAAGCGGTCCATGACTTAACCCTACCATGTGGCATTAATTAATTTAATGCACCCAACCTCTCACATTAGACCTCGTTGTGGTTACTAGTTAGGCCGGGCGGGTCCGGGTAGGTTTACACCACAACTTAGTCTAACCTCGGGTTTCACGTGCAACATGACCAACTACTCACATTGGTTCCTATTGCTTGTAGCCACTAGTTAAGCCGGTCGGTTCCGGGTAGGTTTATGCTACAAGCTCAACCCAACCTCGAGTTGGCCATTCTCATGTTTTCTAGAAGTCATGTCCAAGTTCATGTTCAAGCATACTCATATGCCATATTTTCATGTCATGCTTTCAAATCATGTTTCTTATCATTTTAGTTTGCCCATAACGTTACCCCATCGCATATAAACTCGCATAAGCGTAAATAAATCACAAAAGGGGAAAAACAAGATAACATGACAAGTTGGGCATAAGTGATAAGTTTTGGCCACAAGTTAAGCATGGTGGCATATGAGACAAAGATGTGATCTTAAACTTGCATATCATGTTTATCAACTTGCATAATGTTCATAAGCATGCATAACATCATTTTAACTTGCATAGTGTTCATATGCATGCATAACATGGTTTCAACTTACATAAGGTTCATATGCATGCATAACATGGTTTCAACTTGCATAAGGTTCATATGCATGCATAACATGGTTTCAACTTGCATAAGGTTCATATGCATGCATAACATGGTTTCAACTTGCATAAGGTTCATATGCATGCATAACATCAAACTTGGCAAATAGGTGGAACATGGCCATAGATAGCATGAGATAAGGGCTAGTGACATGCATATAACATTATATGCATGTTAATACAAGGGTTATGAGAGTTTCAAAGTTGCATCATGCAACATTTCCAACCAAAGATCATATCTTTCTATGCATAAAGCCAAGGTAATGACTTTACTAACATGCATAGAGTAAGCTTATGCATAACATCATAAGATCAAAGCACATATCATGATTAACCCCAAACTCAACTTGCAACATAACATATTAACTTCATAGTTAAAATACAAGAGTAGAAATAGGCTTACAATGCTATGAAGACTAATCAATATTAAATTAGATTGAGGCGAAGCCACTTAGTACTCTACAACCCCCAAAATAAGCTCCTATGCAAACCCTTGAGAAAAATCCTTGCTTTAAAGAGGAAAGGTTGAAACTTTGGCTTTGAATGAAGATTAGAAACTCTCATGCAAGCTTAAATCACTCAAATGAACATGAAAACTCTCATATGCATGAAGGGAGAGATCATGACAAGAGGGTGGAGGCCATGAGTGAGCATTTGGACATAGTTTGGTTATAGGATTGATTTATGAGTGTTTAGGGTAGGGTTAGGGTCCTTTTTATAGATGTTTAAGATAGTTTAGACCCTAGGATTAACCCTAATTCAGATCTGAGCCCTCCAAAACCGTCACTAGCCCTAAGCCCTATCCAAGAAACAAGCCAGATGCACCCAGGCAGGTTGGGCCGACTAACCCAGTCGTCAGGGGTGTCGACAGGGCTGTCGACACCACCTGGGTGTGTCGACACCCAAGTCGACACGCCTGTCGACTTGGGTTGCTGGCGGGAAACTTTCCCGCCTACCCTGACTGGTGAAATTATTTGAATTTGAATCTGATTTTAAACCTTGGATTTTCTGAAAACTTTGATGGGCCATAACTGGATCATACGGACTCCGATTTTCGAAAACTCGGACTCTATTTCGCGTATTTTTCCGACGCGAACGCAATGGCATAGCCCGTTTCCCTTGATTCAGATTTTATTATTTAATTCTGCCTTGTTCTATGTCATTATCATGTCATTTGAAATACGGGTTATTACAAAGAAAAGGATAATCGTAAGACCAGATCCACACATAAACAAAGACGGTTTTTATCTTACGATAACCCAAAACAGTTTTGAAACCAATATCTTTTCTGATATTATAATAACGTCTAAATACAAGTAAATAACAATCTATTGGAATGCTTGCATCTCACGCTCCACGTATATAGTATACAATCAAAACCGCGGGCGCTTATTGGAGATTGGATTCTGACTATGACAGGGTATGGGACCACTCGCCGATAGTGTATCTCTAGATTGATTTGATTCACACTCGTAAAGAAGGGTCGGTCAAATGACAGATTTCTACTGATGAAGGAACTCGACCGGTAGATTGATTTGATTCAAAGGAATGGCCGCTTAGGGCTTAGTGAAGAAAGAAAGTTTAATTATGTTATTCGCGGCCAAAGGAAAATCCAAAGTGATGCTGGGCTAGAGATATTGTCGCGTGGGCTTTTAGAAAGCAACCTTGTTTAATATAAAAGAATCATTGGAAAATAAAAATAAAATTAAGACTGAAACACTTAGCAACACAAAGAAACGCTTAAGAAGTGTATTAAGGCTTGCAACATTACAAAAGGGTTTCAATTCATGAAAAACACGTGTTTCTAATTTATGCTTTTGGTGTAGTGGTTGTTACATAGATTTCGAAGAGAGATATTAGTTGTATAGACAGTTCCTGACTAGGAGTCTTCCGACGTGAGTTATGAAGATAGTTCCAGGATAGACTCTACAGCGGAGATATATATTTAAAGGGATTGTTAGTACATAGGTTCGAGTGAATACTTGGAATGCTAAGGCTTGAGTGTTTGTTGAGTCTTCGACCTGATGTAGCTTGTCAACTATATTAGTAGGATTCCCATCGGACATTCAACCACCCTACAGGTTGTTTATTTATAGAGAGTCTTGTGATAATTGTTTAAGCTATTCTCAACCTAACGTTGGTTGTCGGCTAGATTGGTTGGTTGCTTTGACAGAAAACTCTTTTGAGAGGGTATAAATTTCGAGAACCAAACTATATATATCTAATGCATTGAGCAAGCGAATGTGATAATAGGTGATGTACGCTATGTTTTCTTAGTTATTTATCGCTCTTATGGGTGTCACTAGATGTAGGTAGCATTGATGTAGATACAAATAGGGCTGATGCAGATTTTTAGATACATAGTACTTTAATGTAGGGTATACGTATACCCATGACGTTGATATATTAAAGTAGTATATAATTTAATGTACTAACTCTATGAATGCAGAAACATGTCAGGTATAGTTTCCTATACTATGTGTTCTAGCTATTATAGTACTCAATATTTCTATTGCTCACACTAGACTTTTTCTGATCTAGAGTTTTATGTTTTGCTTCCAATTACTTTAAATACTCATAAATTAGTAGATTAGAGACAAGCTAGTTGAGCACGTAGAGTTATTCGGATGACTGTCAAGAGGTTATTCAGATATTACTATATTTTGTGTTTGTCAGTTGTTAAGCACTATAGGGCTTATTAGTGCTTTTATTTTTAAGAGATGGGATTTTATGGGTTATTTTAAAGATGTATAACTCTATTACATTGTTGTATACTATTTCAATTCTGTTGCTCTAATATTAGGATTTATTTCAGTTATTTGATGTCTCGATATTATATATCAATATGTTTTATTATGATATATTATTCCATGCACTGTGAGATATATGATATGTTCTCTGTAGTATTATTCCTTTTTCCAACTAGATATTCACTTTATACCGATTGGGCACAATTGTAGTGCACTCTTCAGGTATCTTGAGTGTCGAAAGTATAGGGTAGTCGTCTCATTTGGTATTAGATATTAGGTTGCGTTATTTATCCTAAGGGCTGAAGAGAGAGAGTGTGTGTATACATATACACACGTAAACACACGAAAGCACATACTCGTTTTAATTTTTTAATTTTAAGACTATATATAATATAATACAAGTCGCACTGCATACGAGAAATTGTTAAGTGTGATTGTTTGCAAGGAGGCATATCATCTTTATCCCTAATTGAAAGATGAGTCTCCACATTAAGAAAGCTACAAGGAATCCAAATTAATAGTAGAGGAAGGAAATAGCTTCAGAGCTGCCAATCTCGAT
Source organism: Allium sativum (assembly GCA_030737875.1). Lineage (NCBI taxonomy): Eukaryota > Viridiplantae > Streptophyta > Magnoliopsida > Asparagales > Amaryllidaceae > Allium > Allium sativum. The sequence continues at coordinate 204,863,140 of CM060919.1, forward strand.
CTACAGACTATATATTTGACACTTTCACGAGGATCATGCTACAAAATCGCCAAGTATCTACTCTTAATGTTATTGCAGAGGGATATTCTTGATACCAGGCGCCCAAAACTGATTTGGATAAGCTTGTTAAGGACTTTTCTATCTTGGGAGGCAAAGTTTTCATAAGAATCAAATCAATGGTCTAGATCCATGATTGGCTCGACACTTGTGAGTGAATCTTTGGTGATTTTAATTTGAATGGTGCAATGAAGAGGAGGTTGGCCTTACGTTAACTCCAAGGACGAGTAATTAATTAGTGTAATTCAGTGAAGGTCACTATATCAAACAACGGATTCACAGGGACCACTTTAAGGTTTATTTGAAGAGAAGTTCATTACAACTGCTTACATGCCGGCTTTGTTCAAGAGGTCTTCAAAGCAGGGAGACATAACAGTTTTCAAGCATGTGATTGAGTTCGAAGCTTTGTTGAGGTATGTGATGCATTTCATCAACATCTTATAGAAGAAGAATGAGAATTTTATTTTTAGTTCGGAGGACCAAATTGTAGAAAGCTCTTGAATCTGATAAGTGAGACCTATGAGGCAGTGGTTGGGAAGGCACTCAGATATCAGAGTAGTTATCCTAAGTCCAAAAATGTACATAATGTGGCTTCTAAGGAAGAGCCAAAGACATAGGCGAGCGTAGAAGGCAAGAAGAAATTAAACAACAACTGGAAACCATCTTCGAATAAAGAAGGACAGAAGAAGAAGGTTAGGGCTAGAGTAACTTGCTTTAACTACGAAGAGGTGGGTCATTGTAAAAACTAGTGCAATAGCGGTGAGAAAAAATGTCACGTATGCCACAAAGTTGCACACTTCAAGAAGGATTGTCCAAATGTGGCTAAGCAGGTGGTGAAAACATATGCTATCAGTAGTGCTTCGAGTTCTTCCAATGCCCCTTCAGCGAAAGAAAAGGGGAAGGATGTTGTCATTCAAGATACGCTTTCCATTTTGATTCTCTAATTCAAGTTTTATTTGATACGTAGGTTTCCCGTTCCTTTATATCTAAAGATTTAATATATAGATTAAGATTGAAACTCAAATCTATCGGCAGACCTTTAGTGGTAACAAACCCTTTTGGTGGCTCTATCAGCCTTAGTATGGTTTGTCATAATATTGTTTTATCGAGTCATGGATGCTCTTTTGGTTGTGATTGTTTTATCTTACGGTTTGTTGGATTTGGGTCATACTGGAGATGGACTAGCTGAGTACATATGAAGCTTTAGTGGATTGCAAGAAGATCTCGATGAAGATAGGGACAGATGATGAGCATATAGTAATGTTAGGTCATTTAATAGTTGAGGAGATGATGATTAGTTTTGTATAATCGTTTGAGGTCCCATATGATAAGTTGTCAATAGTACCAATCATTAGAGAGTATCCGAAGATATTTGAAAAAGTGACCGGATTTCTGCTACAAAAAGAGAATGAATTCTTTATTGGCATGATAAAGAATGTCAGATCGATAATGATGCCTTTGAGAATGATGACACCAAAGAACAGAGAGAGAGAGCTTGAGGTGTAGGGAAAGGGTTTCATTCGATGGAGTATATCCTAGTGAGGCACACCTATAGTATTCACAATGAAAGTGGTGGTTCCATTAAATTATTTGTTAATTACCATATGTTGAATAAGGCAACGAGAAAGAATAAGTATCTGCTCCCACATATTGATGACTTGTTTAATCAACTTTATGGTGTTATGGTGTTTTCTCAGTTGCATCTGGCAACTAGATTTCTCCAACTTAGAGTGGTCGAAGTGTGTGTGCCATTAATGATGATTTGGATGCCATTTGAATTTCATGAGTGGTTGGTTATGTCCTTCGGGCTAACCAATGCACATACCTATATTTTGGATCTTATGAATCGTGACTTCGGAGATCAATTGAATAAGTTTGTGATTTTGTTTATTGATGACATTTTGGTCTAGTTTTGATCAAAGGAGGAGTTCAAGACACATTTGACGATTGTTCTTGAGGTGTTGAAAAAACACCAGCTAAAGGCAAAATTTTCCAAATGTCACTTTGGAAGGAAAGAAGTGAGTTTACTGGGTCATGTTGTTTCAGAGCAAGGAACTGCCATGGATCTTGCGAAGGTCGTTGTGGTACATGATTGGACTATGCCTAGGAATGCTACGGACGAGAGAAGTTTCTTAAGGTTGATAGGATATTATCGAAAGTTCATCTAAGACTTCTCTATGATAGTAGCATCGTCGACCAATTTGACTAAGAAGAATTAGAATTTGGGATGCTAGATGTGAACATGCATTTGCGAGCCAGAAGGAAATGTTAAGAAATGCAATAGCTTAGTTATTCCAGTTAGGAATGAGAAGATGAAAGTATACACATGAAACCAGGTTAGGTATGGTACTAATGTAGATAGGTAAGGTTGTAGATTATTCTAGAGGATAGTTGAAGCCACATAAGAAGAAGTATCATGTCTATGAACTATCAATGATTGCATTTGCGCTAAAAATAACGAAGCGTTATCTTTTAAGAGATAGGTTTGAATTATTCACCAACCATAAATCAATGAAATACCTCTTTTTGTAAAAGGATCTTAACATTTTCTAGCAACAATGGCCAGAGTTTCTATCTTCTTATAATTTTAGGATTGCGTATACGAGGGAATGATAATCCTATCATTGATGCCTTGATTAAAAGGCATTCCATCTTGTGTCCATGTTCATTTAATGGAAGCAGTTGGAATATACTACGAGTTATCACTTCCGACATAGACATGAGTTAGAATCAAAGACGTTCGCAATTTTAATTATCAGACCTATTTTGATTGAGAGAATTAAAGATAATCAAAATTACGATCCAAAGTTGGTTGGGGTCATCGTAAAAGCTAAGACTGAAGCAGAGTCTGAGAATGTAAAGAAGTATGGACACGACCATAATGGTTGACTCCGTAAGAATGGAATGTTGGTCATTTTCAAAGGTAGATGGTTTTAGAGATGAAGTTCTTCGAAAGGGTCATTACTCAAAGTTGACCATACATCCCGTTGATAATAAGATGTAACATTACATGAAATAGACTTATTATTGGGAAGGGATGAAGAAGCATATTGGAGTATTTATCTTAACATGAATGGATTAATTGTTGGTTAAGAAAGGAAAAAAGAAGCCTAGCAGTTTGATGCAACCACTAGAGGTTCCTGAATGTAAGTGAGAACAAGTTTCACTGGACTTCGTTAATGGACTGCCAAGGACCCGATTATGGTATGATAACATTCAGGTCTGGTTGACTAAGAGCACTGAATTTATATGGGTTAAACTATTAAAACGACAGCCAAGATGGATGATTTATATGTGAAGTGGATAGTACAATTCCATGGTATACCAAAGAGCATTGTGACAGACCGAGATCAGTGTTCATTAGTGGGTTTTTGTAACGTCCCGTATTTTTATTGGTTTGTATTTGAATATTTCAATCAGTTTAAATATTGAATTCATAATATAAGTGGATTTATATATTAACTAAAACGAAGTTGAACGTATAAAAATATATATTAAATATAACCAAGCCCATAATATCATGGCAGTTCTTAATTTAACGGTCTGAACTTCAACTGTGTGCACAGGATTCGTTATAAATCGGATTTCTTTGAAACAAGAAACATTCAAATCCCTTAAATCATATCTAACAGAAGTGAAAAATCAAGAATTCACATTATAGATTGTGAATTATATCCAAATCAAATATTCAAAAATCTCTATGAAATCGTATATCGACCGTAATGGTTTATTTGATATAACTAGATATCGGATTCAAATTTGAACAAGGTTCTTTTAAGACATGCGCAACTTTTTATTTGAAGTATTTTGCACCCTGTATCAGTATTTCAGGATTTCACAATATAAGTTAATCTATCGATATTATTATATTTTTGGGATCGTGACACCTCGTTGAGCACGACTATACTCTTACTTCTGTCCGTACGTAAACATAATATATAACTCAAGCAAATTTCAGAAATCAATAGCGTAGGTACTATATTGTAATTTAGATATAAAAACAACATAATGGGAATAAATACGCTATTGACTTTGAAGCAAAGCAGAAAGCTTAAAAGTATGGCAAATTCAAGATGTACATTGAACTCGAATAAGACAAAACATATATACATGAACAAATATAGGCTGCGTGTCCCATTATCCCTATTGCGCTTTTCTGAAGCAAACAAACCATGCTCCTGCCCATCACCTATGAACTATTGCTTACTACTAAAGCAAAGAAACCCTAACCTATAGCTTAACAATTAAGCTTTCTTTTACACATATATATACCACCGCAAAGCCATTGATGTTCTCAGCAAGCCAAACAGTAAGTTAAAAGAAGAAATAAAATAAAAATCCTATAAATCAAAATATTTATATATTTGAATCCCTCATTGGTCTCTCGTCAAGCTCAGGTGCTGAACCCAAGTTGGTTCGATGTCAACTAATAACGTAAGGCAAGGCCATGGTTTTCTGGGTTAAATCGAGTACGACGTCGGAGGTCTAGCAGTAAGGATGATGGGAGAAAGGTAATATGTATGGAGAGGGGTACAGGAGGAGACATATTTACAACAGGGAAGTTATACTGGAGTTTTATGTTCGGGACCAAGTAGTGATAGAAGGCATGTTTTCGATGCTTAGGGGAGATATGTGCATGGGTTTGTGCATGCGAAAGAGTGAGGGAGTGTGAATGGAAAGAAGACGCTGAAGGTGGAGAAAGAAATATGTTGGATCGGCTTTGGAAATGCTATATTCAAGAAGAGAACGTTATTGTGAAGCATGCGCCTTTTGCATGTATGAGGGAGTTTTGTGATGCTGTGAATGGATGGTGCATGGAGGCAGAACAAAAAGGAGATATGGTACGTTTTTACACAGGTGAAGGTGGATGTGTGTTGAGCTGGGTAAACACGCAAGCAGTCTCGAATTAATGTTCACAGTTCTGTAACTATTTGAAACCATGTACTAACGGTTATGCAGAAAACGTGAGGAACTCAATTAGATTTTTATGTTTATGATAACGATATTTTTAAGCATCGTAGAAAAGGCTGCAACGCATCGGTTGACTTGTTTTGACACAATGACACTGAGAGAAAAATGCCTACTTTGAAGCTCGACATGATTACAGGAGATCAAGCAGCGACCTTATCCTTGAAAATCAACTATTTCTTGGTTGAAGTAATTGGGTTCAAATTAAGATGAGCAGGTGGTGTGTTAATGAAGAGATGGTGCGCAGAGGATGTGTTGAGTTCGGAAGAAATGGTGTGCAGAGGATGTGGTTACGTAAACGTAGTGGTGGAATAGATGACCGCATAAGGAACAGAGAAAGGGTTTGCAATTTTACTAAATATAAAAATGGCGATGTTCATTCTTTCTACAACGAAGAAGGAAGTCGATGCGATAAACGGATGAGTGCTAGTTTGACGGGGATGAGATCGAGGTGAAGTTCATAGGACGTAGAGATAAATTTGGTACGGTGGATACTGTCATACTCGAGCTGCGTTTTAAAATAAAAAAGATGAATATGTGAGTAGCGGGCTGAGATTTGACGACCAATCCATCACCTCAAAACAGTATGAACGCACGCTACACAATGAAGTTGATTTGGAACGCTTCGGAGCACGTTGGATTGTGAGGCAGAATAGAACGCCTGGTTTAATTGATCGACGCAAATCGTTATTTAACGGTTAACATGCAAGGTGAGTAAATTCACTAACTCTGATCTATTTTAAAATATTATAATTATATTTTAATGTTGGTTGAATACTGTGTGATTGTTGTTTAGGTAGATCATAATTTATTTGGTTGAAATATATATCGTTGCATATGTTGGATACTGATTTCGTCGATTATAACATCCCTAGTATGAAATCAGTGTTAATTGTTTGACTAACATCTGTGGATGCGGGAAACTGGTTGGAGGAATCCAACGGATTCCAAAATATTTATATGTACTATTTGTTTTATGTATATGCACTGTTTGAATCCAAATGACAGTAAAACCCCATGTGAATATTGATGTTGAATGGAAATTCAACAATCGTTTTGATTAAATAAATAAACGATATCAATTAAGAAGGTGACAACAGTCGACCATAAAACCCATCGTTTTGTTAAGGAGTTGATTGGCCGTCAGGCAAATCAATAAAGATAATTATAAAAAAAAATATTTTTATAATTAAAGCGAAGTTTTAAATTATAATATAAGTACTGTTATAAAACAGTATTTTAGAGTTTGTTTTTATAAAGTAAATAAAAATGATTGTTGACATTTAAATAAGTTTATAAAGCAGAAATTATCCGACGATTAAATACTTGGATAATTATTTTAAGACAAACAATATAGAAATATTATTAGATTAAATATATTAATCTAATGGTAAGAAGTAATTAAATCAGTTAATGAATTTACTTATGGAATGAAGTTGACTTAAATCAACTATTTAATTGAGAAATGATTATTAGATTAAATGGGTCTTCAATTAATCTAATGATAATAACTTGACAATTTTAACAATTAATAATATTTCTCATTAATTATCTTTTTAATTAATGGATTTTAAATGATGATTGAACTAATATAATTAGTATAAAGTGAGCAACTAATCTATTTAGATTAATGATGAAGTAAACTATTTACTTCAGCAATGATAAAGTAAATATTATTTGATTAAATAATTGTTCTTAAATGGATTCCATTTAAGAGGATATTGAATTTATAATAAAATGTTACTTGAATTAAGTATAATGTTTCAAATAAAAGTAAACCATCAGAAGACAAAGAATGTCAATAGATCTTGGTATGAAGTTATAAATAGAACTATGAAATGAAGATTAAAGTGAAGAGTTAATGTACATAGTCATAAACAACCGAGTTTCAAAGTAAGGATATGGTATTATAAAACCATAGTTCAAATTAAACAAGAAAATACAGTCTGATAGATATTATAAGTAATAATGGATTAGAGTACAGACTTATATCTGTTCTAAGGTAAGAATGTTGTCGATCAAGGTCTGATAGGTAAATAAAATACCCCAACTTAAACGACTTCACTATTATCGAGGAACAATATCAGTTTGTAACGGAAACAGATGTCAAGATTAGTATAAAGGGAATATGGCAGGGTATTGCAACTCTTAGAACTATAGCGATAAAATAATGTTGTTGACTAGGCTCAAGCGTGACTGTTATGTCGAGATTAGTTATAAAAGGGAATATTACAGCGTATGACAAGTTTTTGAACTATAATGATAAATTAGCGTTGTTGACCAAAGTTAAGCGTGATTTTTATATATAGCACTACTCCCTAGGGAATGTAAACAGTTTGGTTTGAAATCCACTTATTCGGAAGTAATAAATAACAATATTTGTCCAAAGAAAATATAAGAATAAGTTTAGAAAGAGAAATTGGAGAATCGTGCTAGAAAACGATGACAACATTTCGATGTTCGAAATGTGATTGGAATTAAACCATTAGGATTTGGAACTAGAATTCGACAAAGTTGAATGTATTAAAAGTAAATTATTTTCAGGAGTTATAATGTGATAGGATAGTTAATATTTAGGTCCAAACCAATAAATTATAAAATGATATGTAATCAATATTAGTTATAAACTTGATATTGATTTAACAAGAAGTTGACTTAGAAACAGAGTTTACAAAGTGAAATGGTAATATAAAAGAGATTTCGGGAAACAAGATAATGGTATTTACTATTTGAATAATGAGTTATTTGATAAAGGTGTTCAGATTTTTATAATAGAAATGATATTCACATTCTAAAGTGAAAAATGTTTTAAAGTGAACGCTTGGCAGACTAAAATGTTTTAAAATAAAATTGGAAATATTTTTCCAATATAGTTAGGGTATATTATCCAAGTGTAGAAAATAAAGTACGTGAAAAGAATGGAACTGTTTTCGAACGTTAATAACGTATGTTTTCTGGAGCATGAGAGAATAAGAGTTTATAATAACTGGAAATGTTTTCCGAGAAGTGTAAAAAGGCTAAAACGGGATTTGAGAAATATCTGGTAAGATATGGGAATTCGAATAATAAAAACGAATGTTAAATAAAAAGTACCCATGTCTATGTGATGTCTAGTTATACATTTGAATGAATGTTGTTTTTACTTCGATAGTTAAATAACCGACTATTGAAGTGTTTTGACCATCGTTGTCAATACGGAGAGACAGGTTGGATATATATTATCCGGAAACCACTCCATATAGGCATAAGCGCTGTGAATTATATTATGTTGAAGACAATTGAAGAGGAGTGAAATGCAAGGGTCATCCAGTTCTAGAATGGTGCTTTCTGTTTGTCCAGTCCTTGGACAACTTGTATGGACGAGTGTCTGACAGAGTATTTCCAATGGCCATGCCGTTGATTTTTACGAATATACCAAGTTGGTGGGGAGAAGATAACTTCTCTTTATTCTACACCCAGTGTGCATTTGTGTAATCAATATGTGATTATGGATTTGACGATGTGGCATTCAAATTGAATGGTGATCGGATGTTCTGAAGATAGACGTAGCCTCTAGCCTCATAACCAGGAAGTAACAAAAGTTGGGTTAGGCAGCATGTCTAGTTGGGTCATCCCCCAGCTGGGTGTATTGTCACCGATCTAGAGAAAATTCATATTTTTTCTTCTTTTTCGATTCTGTATCTTCAGATTATGGTTGGATGGCCAACAACCATGGGTGGCAATATATTCGATACACTCAAGCTAAATGAGTGGTCGATCATGTGTGGCCGGGTTGCAAGACCTTCTTGTTGAGCCCCAGTGTATACCCTCTAGAGTACACTGATCGGGAGGTGCTCCCATACCATGTCAGTTGGAATCCAATCCCCAATAAGCGCCCTACGGTTTTTGATTTTATACTATATATATGTGGAGCGTGAGATGCAATCGTTCTGCTACTTGGATATTTATTTGTTTAGACATTATCATAATATCACTGGATTTGATATCGAAGATATTTGGGTAATAGTAAGGTAAAAACCGTCCATGTTTATGTGTTGGTTGGTCTTACTATTATCTATTTCTTTCAAAACGATTTTCAGAGTTAAACGATATTGTTGGAATTTACTCACACCAGTCCCATGACTGACTCAGAGTTTATTTTGTTTGTTTTACGTAAACTCTTGGGTGCCCAGGGCAGACAAGTGTTTAGACTTTTACAGATACATTTGGAGAAGCTGGAGGCAGAAGGCTTCACCGTTAGTATTTGAGATTATTTCCGCTGTGATATGATGTATCGTACTCTGATAATGGTATGTATATACAATACAAATGTGTATTTCAAAGTTTTGTTATATAATATATTTTATTCGTTCCGATGTGAGATTCGTGTTTACTCTGATTATGTTCAGTTGTGTTCTTCTCCTTCTTCTATTCTATTAGTTCTATCTTCTCTACCTCATCCTCTAATTTCTTTCTATTAATGATCTGAACTTTCGTACACTTTGAGTTGAATGTGTAGGATATTAGTCAGCTCAAATTGGCATGGATTTTCGGGCTACTATAGTTTTGGAGAAGCTTACAAGAGACATTAGGTACCTCAATAGAAATTTTCACACTCAAACTAACGATCAAACCGAGAAGGTGAATTGTATATTAGACGATCTTTTTCATTCCTATATAGTAGATTTTAGAGGCACATGGGATGATTATGTGCATATTGTTGAATTCACATACAATGATAAATATCAGTCTAGCATTACTATTACACCATTTCAGGCATTGCATAGGCAATCGTGCAATGGTCCTTCAAATCAATGAGAAACGAGCGAGAACCTGATACTTGAGTTAGAGATGGAGAAGGATACTTCAGAGAAGATTGTGTTTATTTGGCAATGAATGAAGGTCATTCAAGATAGACATAAGAGTTATCTTGTTAAGAGGAATAGAGATTTGGAGTTATCTCTCGGTGACATGGCGTTTTTCAAGATTACTACTTTGAGAAATGATGCTCAATTCGGTAGAAGAGTTAAAACCGAGATTTGTGCATCCTTTTCAGTTATTAGAGAGGATTGGGAACCTTGCTTACATAATTAACTCGCCTCAAAAGATGGCTAGAGTGCACAGAGTTTTCCATGTTTTTAAGTTGAAGAAATTTATGCATCACTCTAGTATATCCATCACACAGGGTCAACTGGATGACATCGAGATTAAAGAAGAAGATTCGAGACCTCGTAGGTCGATCTGTGTTGGTGGAAATGATATAAAGCAGTTAAGGAGGAATGTATTGTAATTTGCAAAGGTTCAGTAGAGCCAAAGTGGGGGCATTGCACTTGGGAGGGCGAGTAAAGCGCGAGGAAGTTTTATCCAAGGCTCTTTACTTGGTAAATTATATTCTTAGCACTTTTACTTTCAAAAATGATGTCATCAATGTGCCTTGGTACAGTATTTTACATGATAGGATAGGACTAGATTGTTCCTTTTACTGTTGGTTGCTATGGATGCAACTTTGACTTGGACGATCGTATATGGTTGTTAGGCAAGCAGGATGACCCTTTTGACATGTTTATGGAATTTTACAGATGAAATTCTCAAAGGAAAAAGAATTTAATGACCCACAAAATTTCACGTTTTTAACGCGCAAGTAAGAAATATTATTTTCATAAAACTTTGTATGATTCTATAATTTTTGGAAATGATTATCAGGGACATTTCTCAGATAAAGGCTTTTTATCCAAATTTTGAGTTGTAACAGACACCTTACACTTTCCGAGCCCAAATTTCGACAAAAATCGAAACTCAAACCCATCCAAGCATGGAAAATATAAATCTTGTACCTGCAATTAATGAGCATGAGCATAATCAAAGTAAAATAAAACTAACTAACAGTGGAAATGAATTAAGGTAATAAATACTTATTAAGGCAACTACCTTAAAGCATGCCACCACATCGATACCGAGCATGAGAGAATGAGAACCGAAATCCAAACTTGAACACTTGTTAAGTCCTATCTTCCCCGAGGATAAACCTGAGAGTTATTATGAGAAAGGGGTCAGAACAATAAGTCCTGGTGAGTAGAAAATGTATAACACTGTCTATAATACATAAAAGTACTCCGTTTGGTCAAAACCAAAACATATGCCTAAAAGGGCTAGTAATTCTAAACTAACCCATTTAGAATTTACACATGATGACTAACCTCTAAACCCAGGGTAAACATAATGATATTGCAATAGGTAGAATGTTTACGCATAAGTATAAAGCCTTTTAAACTACCATTAACTAATTAAGAGGCAGGCAACTAACTTCTTGTTATCATATACGGGTACCTTTTATATATATAGACATTTAAGACCTTGCTACCAATGTAAGGTAAGGGTGGATCCTTCCGATCACTTAATACCCAAGGCGGACCTATTGGTCACTTAATGCCTTATATAGTGGTTTGTTCAACCGTAATATAAATTAGAGGACAATAGCTATTAAGTCCTACTAATTCAAGGCTTCCATCATTCACGCATATAACCATGCCCCCGCATAAGACAAGAGATGGTAAGCAGTCACTTATTACTTATAGGATAGGTAGATGACATCTTGCCATTTATGACATTCCCCCGGCGGACCCCCTTGTTACTATCTAGCTAGCTTTATTAGATAAACCACTTAGTCATTCAATACTTCCCATAACATAGGAAAACCTTTGGTAGCTCTGGAGCGGTCATGTAATACCTAATCCCAAAGTAGACCTGCAACCCAATCACTTATTATCTAGAGGAAGCGGACTAACATAGGAATTACCAAGCTCGTACCTAATACCCATTTAATGCTTCTTCATTGTCGGGAGGTGAGCTATGCGATCGCTTAATACCCTTTAAAGGGTTGATCTAACTACTTTAAGACCTTTTTTCACGTGGGCCAGGCCGAGCTTGTTTCAGTTATCAGCCTCCCTTATGGCACTTAGTTGTTTCATGAAGCTTCTTTATGGGATCAAATCTTTCTCTTGGGATTGATAACTTCCTTATGAGATGCCATTGTATTGTTTTTCTGTGCGTCTTGTATAATGAGTGGTCGTCATACCACTTCATTGTAGTATTTGTATTATATTGAGATGTATCATTGTATATATAAACGTAAGTGTATTTGTAATTGTTCTGTGGTGACATAGATATCCATTTAGATGTTGTGTTTTGCTCTAATAGATCCATATCCATTTATAGCTTGTATTAATTATATATTGAATATGTCGATTCACTGAAGTTGAAAAAAAAGATAGCAATTATGGACATGTCCAGTAGATAGTTAAGACAAGTTTACTCTAACCGGCCATATTCTCCGCATTAGTAGACGGAATTACTACGTAATTCTCTTTGTTAATGTGGGCCTCGGGGTGGGGCATTCCAGTTTCATATCAAAAGATGTTAAAATGAGAAAGTTATGAACAAAATAATTAACATATGTCCATAAGAAAATAAAATTTAGCTAAGTATTATAATGAGCTTGAAAGTTGAGTTAAGATCCAATAACCCACATTGAAAATCTATAGCTTTGTATTTACTGTTATTTGATATGTTGAGCCACTTGAGATGAAAAAAAATATACATAACATTTATCAACGTATAAAAATGGAAGTTAAGACAAGGATATAGTTGGTCCCCTCTAACTAGCCCTATTCTCTGCACTAGCAGATGAAACTACCATGTAGTTCTCTTTGTTAATGTGAATATAAAATAAATTAGAGAATAAAATTGAAGTTTAATATTATATATTTTATAAACAATATCTGGATAGTTAAAGCTAGGAATTGAACTAAATGGAATAAATTGTTGGTTAATGTGGTTTACCTAAATAAACAATAATTGTTTAATAAGAAGTTGGGTTTGAATTTAAAATGAGTTAATTTAACTCATAAGGTGTTATTTGAACATAACGATGGTTGGAATAAATACCACAAATGGTAATAAAATGTAACATAATTTATTTACAGGGTTGTTGAGTGAATATAAATGAAAAAAAGTAGAGTATTGGATTAAAATTTATGATATTGGAAATTTTATTCCACTATTAGCCTTTTAACATGAAATAAAAGAATAAACATGGAGGGATTTTTTATTAAGGATGTAATATTGTTGGAAATGATGTTTTAATATTTAAAAATTGTTAGACCACATTTGTATAATTTATAGAAGCAATAAAAAAATTAATGGGTAAAATACGTCAAATTTATTGTAATAACCCGAAAATCTGGGCCAGTTTAAATTTTTTATTTTGGCGATTTTAGCGAATTTTGAATATTTAAAATGAATTATTTTAAATAATATCGGCAAGAAAATTTATTTTGAATATAATTCTAACGTATATATTATACGCGTCGTCGTTAGAATATAAATATTTATATATAATTATAAATAGAAACTAAAATGGCGCGGTAGTTCGATAATTCAATTTCAAACTTCAATTGAATGTACCGGGTGCAAAACAATCCGGATTTTAGTGAAACCAAAAACATTAGGATCTAATTGTGAATATCTCTCCAACGAATCCAAAAAAGCAAGATTTCATATCGGGAATCAAAAGATATGTCCAGTTGAAAATTCTGAATAGTCGCTATGGAATTCAGGCCCTTAAAAATGGACATTTTGCAAATGACCTCGGATTTCGACGAAACCAGTTTTGTTGGGTCCGTGATGTCAAGTTATTGCTAGGTTTCAAATTTCATAATTTTTCGAATCAATATGTGAGCGTGGCAAAGGAAAACGCGTTTGACCAGTTTCAGTTGAATTTAATCGACTGGAAATTGGCCATTTTTCTAACGGTCTCAGAATTCGACGAAACTAGTTTTGTTAGGACCGTATCGTCAATACGAAGCTAGAAAATATTTTTCTGGAATTTTTCTAGTTAGTATGTGGCCCCGGTAATTTGAAATGTACGTTTAAAATTCAATATAATGATTTAAAAGTAAATTCAACAGAAACTGATCAAAGTGATCGAATCAGCTTGCGATGCATATCCCATTGTGTTCGGAATGGGGGTTAAACGCTATGGACGACAGGCGGTGGACCTCGTTCAGAGGTCGTATGTAAAAGTCAACTTTTTGAAAATTAATTAATTAAATTAAAAAAAAAGGGGAAAACCCTCTTCCCTTTTATACGTTGGCCCCCCCCTTCTTCAGATCAATTCGAAAAGAAAAAAAAAACCGATCCATCTCAGCGCGCCGCCCCTGGCCAGCCACCGATCGACGACGCTCCTTCTTCCCCGGCCTCCTCCTCCTTCCACGAACCCGTGCCTCCATCTCCCGACATCCCTCTCCCCTCTCAGCTCCCCCACGTTCGATTCGACGTCACCGCCATGCCCTAGCCCAGAACAGCGAGCGCTTCTCACCGCGAAACCCCAAGAACCGCCGCTCCGACCCTGACAGACCTCCCCTTCAGCACTCCCCCCTTCTCCTCCTCCTTCCCCTGCTTCTACAACACCTCGAGCCCTCCACCTCAATTCGGCAGCCCATGAATTGGATTTTGGTGAGTTTTATATAATTTATTTATATATATTTATTTGTTTTTCAGTTTTATTATGAAATGGCGAGTTAGAAATCTGAAATTTCTAAACATGAAAAGGTACAATTTTTAAAAACATAGAAAAGTTTGATTTTCATTTTATAAAGATTCGATTTTTGATAGTATAAAAATTTGATTTTTATTTTATGAGTAGCGGTATAAAAATATAATTTTTATAATATAGAAAGGTTAAAAAATATAATTTTTATACTAGTGGCATATTAAAAATGTGATTTTTATATATTGAACTTCGATAGAAAAATATGATTTTTATATATTGAACTTCGATAGAAAAATATGATTTTTATGTATTGAACTTCGAAATAAAAATATGATTTTTATGTATCGAATAGCGAAGTAAAAATTCGATTTTTACATATGTAGTGAATGCGGGCGAAAGCGACAAAAAGGCGAGAACGGAGAAGATTTATATCCAAGAGGAGTCGAGATGATTGGATAGCTATAAGTGAGAACTTCTCACCTTTCAATTTCTTTTCTAATTATATATATATACTAGGATGCAGACGGTGCTTAGTAGCACCCGACACAATCGTCCACAGACCATGGACTTGTTTGTTTGGTTGCATAGATTAGTTATATGATTTGATTTGAATTTGGTTGTTTGGTGATTTTGATTGATGTGTGAATGGCGTGGGCCTTCACTAGACCGGGGATAAGGCTAGGCCTTGTCCCGTTTCTAGTATCGTGCCGTTATGCCGCCGAAATTTTCTAAAATATGTTAGAAAATAAAAATATCATTTTATTGTGTAAATGAATAATAGAAATTCATATGTTAGAATAAAATGTTTTATCGTTAAAAATATACTTTTTAACGTGAATATGAATATGGTGAAAGTGAATAAAATAAAATATTCATTTACAAACCGGACGGTTTGTTTATGTACACTTATTTGAAGGACATTGATTGGGACGATAAATTTTACACATCGCCCAACAGCACAAATAAAATATGCGTTTGATTGTTTGAAACCCCACACGGGTGTTGGGATGAAATTTGAAGTTCACTCATCCTGATTGATTAAATATGTCGATCGATTGATTGACAGGCTGTTATAAGCGTTAGATATCTATATTTGATGCTTATACAGTGTAGCGCACTTTGGTTGATGGTTGATTATTTTTCAATGCTATTATATACATGTGATGTATGCAAATCCATATAATTAACGTTATATGGTAATTGATTGGGCCTCATTCCAATTTGAAGAATAAAGAATATTATAAAATAAAAGTTCATGTGTTGACAGTACTCATCTATTGAGATTGGTCATGTGTTGAACGAAATATTTTGATAATAACAACTATTTTGAAAATAGAAATTTATGAAGCCGTGTTGATTAGATTAACGCCATTTTGACGTGAACGATATTTATATCGATTTTAAACGATTTCGAAATGAAATGAATTGAAAACGATTTCGAAATGAAATGAATTTAAAACGATTTCGAAATGAAATGAATTGAAAACGATTTCGAAATGAAATGAATTTAAAACGATTTCGAAATGAAATGAATTGAAAACGATTTCGAAATGAAATGGATTTTAAACGATTTCGAAATGAAATGAATTTAAAACGATTTCGAAATGAAATGAATTGAAAACGATTTCGAAATGAAATGAATTGAAAACGATTTCGAAATGAAATGAATTGAAAACGATTTCGAGATGAAATGAATTGAAAACGATTTCGAGATGAAATGAATTGAAAACGATTTCGAGATGAAATGAATTGAAAACGATTTCGAGATGAAATGAATTGAAAACGATTTCGAAATGAAATGAATTGAAAACGATTTCGAAATGAAATGAATTGAAAACGATTTCGAAATGAATTGAATTGAAAACGATTTCGAAATGAATTGAATTGAAAACGAATTCAAATTGAATTGAAAACGAATTGAAAATGAATTCAAATTGAATTGAAATTTGAATTGAATAGAAATGAATTTTAAAACGAATTTATAAAGAAGAATTCAATTTTGATTTGAATTGAAATGGAAGTGGAAATTGCTTTTGAAACGAATTTTAAAATTATTTATATAATTCGTTTTAAATAGGAATCGACGAAGTATATATTATATATATTATATATATAATATAATGGCCTGAATAGAACGCGCCGCGCCGCGGCAGTTCGCGAATTTCGACCATTTATTTCAAACGGACATTACGGGAGATCCGACCGTCGGATTCTCCTAAAACCGGAACCGTTGGGTTCGTATCGAAAAGAGCTTTCTAACGAATGTTAGAAATTTGAAATCTAACGGTTGGATTTGGAGATACGTCCAAATCAAATTCGAAAAAGGTCGCTGTAAGTGCGGTTCGATGGCCGTTGATGGAAATCGACTGTACGGGCCTTGATAAAATTATTAAAAATAGTAATAATTTGTGTATAATCATAAGAAATGATTTGTGAAGATTTGGGATGAAAAACTCCATATTTGAAAAGATAAAAATAGATTTTTATCGAAATGAACTAGTTTTGAACTAGAATTATAATTCTATTTATTTTTAAATAAATAAATTGAATTTGAAAAAGGTTTTAAAAATAACCAGAATTTCCAATGATTGCATTGGAGTGGATTTGAATCGAAATTGTCTTCGGAATATTTCGATGTTGAAATCCGTGATTATACAGATGTTGTTATGGAAATTTGAAAGATATTTATATCGTTATTTCCAATACGACATTTGTTAATCGTAGAATTTGATATTGAATATAAGCCGATATATTTTCTATTCAGAGCCTTATATTGAATATCAAATGTGATTTGGGTTTGTCGTGAATGGTGTCTTCACTAACACTGTTCTTGAACCCAGTAGAGAAAAGATTAAATCTTTTTATTTAGATTTAATGAAGTGTACCAATTAAATAATATTTAATTGGAATTGAATTGATATTGATTTTTGGGTTTATCGTGAACAGTGTTTTAAACAACACTTGTTCTTTAACCCGATAATTAATGGAATGTGACTTTGGGTTTATCGTGAACTGTGTTTTAAATGACACGGATTCTTTAACCCAGATAATGATTAAAACTAAGTGGAGTTTTAATGAATCTTTAATTAGATTGAAATGATCGAGAATGGAGTATCACCAGTTTTGCTCCAGGCGATAGTTAAATCTTTAATTAGATTTGAACGTGAAATGGTAATTGAATTTACCGATAACACCGTGGTGTTAGATATGAAGTATAACCAGTTTTACTTCATGGGATGAATAGGTTGGGATGGAGAAATTAAAACAAATGATTACTTCGGTAAGGTTCGTTAATCCCGGCTAGTTGAATCGAAATTCAAAAGAATAGAATAAAGAATAAATTCAAGGAATTTATCTTGAATAAAATTAATGGGAACCTTTCCCTATGAACGTGAAATTTAGAAACTAACTGTCGGTTAGCCAAGCAGAATGGTTTTCTGGATATTGATCTGATGTTGGTTTCGGACTTCGGGGTTAATATTTGGGGAATTATTCTCTTGATTAATTTACGGTTAGTGACTGATGAATTGGAATGAGGCGTATGTTGTGTTTGTGTAACACTTATTTAAAATATACGCGAGTTATTCGGAAAGACCGGGTTTATCCCATTCTGAATAACTGATACGACGATAAGTCGAAGATGAAGACGATGGTCGAAGACCGGAGGTCTTCACGTCGTTTGGGTGATAACTGATGATCTTGATTGGGCTGTACACCCAAGAAGATGGAAACAGTTGGTGATCGTCCGGACGTACTTGGAGATCGATGGATATGCGGGGTACTAGGTGCCTCCGGTTTCGTTCAGACCCAGAACGGACCTGTAAATGGACTGTGTGTCTGACATTGGATTTTAGTCCGTGTGATTGATCTCTATTAAATATATATCTGTTTGGCGGCGGAGAATTTATTCTCTTGCTTAACGCCCTTCTCTGAGATGTACGAGCTCAGGGGTTATATATTGATGGATATCAAACGCATGGAGTGAATTGCCTGTGTGGCATGCCTAAGTGGCAATTGATCGAGGCTTCTGTTGAAAAGCAAAGTCTTGTGGTGATGATCAAAGCACGGCCTCTGTGGCGTAGCTTTGTGTAACGTTTACCTCGCGAGTTTCACACCCGGTATGAACCAAAAACGGGAGACGGACCTCAGGGAGGGCCTACGTTTCCTCCTAGCTAAAAGTGGCGTCAGTGGTTTTACACGCCCTGACGAGTTTGACTTATGTTGTTGTTGCTGTTGCGAGGCGCCTCGGATTGATCGGTCGTTCTCGAACCGATGGAGTCATTTAGTTGGCTCGCTTACGCCCCAAAGGGCGGCGAAACGTAGTGCTCAGGC
Organism: Allium sativum; assembly: GCA_030737875.1. Lineage (NCBI taxonomy): Eukaryota > Viridiplantae > Streptophyta > Magnoliopsida > Asparagales > Amaryllidaceae > Allium > Allium sativum. The sequence goes on from CM060919.1 coordinate 204,882,026, forward strand.
ATTTTTAATCCACATCGGTGGACCGGCCCTGTCGCTCCAAGGGTCGATGCGTTCTGATCCTGAGACTCGGGCTAGGCAGTCTCGAATCATTGAGGATCTTGCCCCTAGCCTCGGTTCATACCATAAATGATAACCCAACTTCCAATACGACATTTGCGGTTTTGATTGTAAATTTATATATGGCGACATAGTGTTATGGGCCATTCATGCCGCCTATGATTGATACTTATGATTTGAAGTTGTTTTATACACTATGCACTTATAATAGTATCAAACAATCTGTTTTAAACGTATCAAGCATTCTTTGGCTGTTATAAGGGAAAACCCTATCCCCCGGCTTGCGTTGCATTGTGTGATAGGACCTGGGTCTTATAACAGCTTCATTTTTCTTTATTTAGCATTGCGCTGTTTGTTTTATGCACTGGTATTCTTGGGAGGAAACCTGTTCCGTGTTATACGGCGTGGTCCCTTGATTTACCTAATGATTTAAAATAAAGATTAATAACTGTTTTAGTTCTCAAACCAGTCCCATGACTGACCTGGAGTTTATTGTTTTAACCTAAACTCTGGGTGCCCTTATTTTGACACGGGCAGCTAGTAGTTTTGGTTTTGCAGATTTATATTCACAGGATCCTGGTTTACAGCTGGAACGATATCCGGAAAGCTTTGTATCCGTATATCTCTTTCTAGTTGTGTATTGTACTATTTTCCGCTGCTATGTATTTAAATGTAATTTAAATCTCTGATATTTCTGTGTAATATTCAGTTATACTCTGTATATTCTTGTAATCTGATGCATTGTTGTAATATACAGTGAAATGTTCTTTTATATGCGTTCTGCTTTGTCCTGTTCTCAAACGATAGGGCGTTTCGAACGGCCTGGATCGGTTTAGCGACTGGTTCGGACCGAGCGAAATTCCTTGCCGTCACAGTTGGTATCAGAGCTTTGGTTTACAAAGCTCAGAGAACAAGGCACATTAGAACCCTACGAAAGAATTCATCAGATATTGGATTAGTAATATCCAATGAGAATGACTCGTTAGAGATAGGATCAGTAGTATCCTAGAACGAGTGTGAAGAGTATATTTTTAAAATAAAACAAATTTTTGTTTTGAAAATTTAAATCAATTATTCGTATTTGATTATCTATTTATATTGAGTTGGACAGTCCAGTATATAAAGATTTTGCGTATACGTCTGATCCACGTGTATTTGAAATTTCAATATACTGGATAGATGTAGAATCACACTCTAGTCGCCCGAAGATGATTCTGATGATAGTTCGAACATCATCAGAATTGGTATTCGTGTTTCGAAGGTGTGATATCTATATATTTCCTATTGACTGGTGTGAGAACCAAAATTAGATAGGGCCTATTGTTGTGATTTGGCATCAAAAATCTGATTTTTGACTATGTATCAAAGTTATCAATTTGATAATCTAATTCACTAATTGATTGATGTTTGTGTTGTTTGTTTATTTGTTTGCTAATTTTTAACCAATTAGCCTAATTGAACCAAATATTAAATTGTATTGAAAATTGGTCGCATTTGCTTGCATATACATATATATCATTGAACAGGTCATAGCAAGGAGGCTAGAGCAGAGAATAAAATTTGTTTGCCCGACAAATAGGTACATGTTTACTACATAATTTACTGTTTTGTTTGGGTGATGATGATTTTATGAGCCTATTGGCTAGCCGCTTGGCTTTTTCTTTTTGAGATCTGAAGGACCGGGGAAGCTATTTGAAATTCCCCGATGCTCCCGGTGCAGGGGAGGTTATGGCGAAATTTTTCAAAAATTTAGGGTGTTAGCCAAATTTTTGAAATTTTGAAAATTCTCAGAAACTGAAAAGTTAGAGAATGGAAGCCAGATCGAGCGTAGAGTTGATTAATCAAACCACTTTCGACTTTGTTCCTTTTCGGGGACGAAAAGTTTTAAGTGGGGGAGATTGTAATAACCCAAAAATCTGGGCCAGTTTAAAATTTTTATTTTGGCGATTTTAGCGAATTTTGAATATTTAAAATGAATTATTTTAAATAATATCGGCGAGAAAATTTATTTTTAATATAATTCTAACGTATATATTATACGCGTCGTCGTTAGAATATAAATATTTATATATAATTATAAATAGAATTGAAAATGGCGCGGTAGTTCGATAATTCGATTTCAAACTTCAATTGAATGTACCGGGTGAAAAACAATCCGGATTTTAGTGAAACCAAAAACATTAGGATCTAATTGTGAATATCTCTCCAACGAATCCGAAAAAGCAAGATTTCATATCGGGAATCAAAAGAAATGTCCAGTTGAAAATTCTGAATAGTCGCTATGGAATTCAGGCCCTTAAAAATGGACATTTTGCAAATGACCTCGGATTTCGACGAAACCAGTTTTGTTGGGTCCGTGATGTCAAGTTATTGCTAGGTTTCAAATTTCATAATTTTTCGAATCAATATGTGAGCGTGGCAAAGGAAAACGCGTTTGACCAGTTTCAGTTGAATTTAATCGACTGGAAATTGGCCATTTTTCTAACGGTCTCAGAATTCGACGAAACTAGTTTTGTTAGGACCGCATCGTCAATACGAAGCTAGAAAATATTTTTCTGGAATTTTTCTAGTTAGTATGTGGCCCCGGTAATTTGAAATGTACGTTTAAAATTCAATATAATGATTTAAATGTAAATTCAACAGAAACTGATCAAAGTGATTGAATCAGCTTGCGATACATATCCCATTGTGTTCGGAATAGGGGTTAAACGCTATGGACGACAGGCAGTGGACCTCGTTCAGAGGTCGTATGTAAAAGTCAACTTTTTGAAAATTAATTAATTAAATAAAAAAAGGGGAAAACCCTCTTCCCTTTTATACGTTGGCCCCCCCTTCTTCAGATCAATTCGAAAAGAAAAAAAAAACCGATCCATCTCAGCGCGCCGCCCCTGCCCAGCCACCGATCGACGACGCTCCTTCTTCCCTGGCCTCCTCCTCCTTCCACGAACCCGCGCCTCCATCTCCCGACATCCCTCTCCCCTCTCAGCTCCCCCACGTTCGATTCGACGTCACCGCCATGCCCTAGCCCAGAACAGCGAGCGCTTCTCACCATGAAACCCCAAGAACCGCCGCTCCGACCCTGACAGACCTCCCCTTCAGCACTCCCCCCTTCTCCTCCTCCTTCCCCTGCTTCTACAACACCTCGAGCCCTCCACCTCAATTCGGCAGCCCATGAATTGGATTTTGGTGAGTTTTATATAATTTATTTATATATATTTATTTGTTTTTCAGTTTTATTATGAAATGGCGAGTTAGAAATCTGAAATTTCTAAACATGAAAAGGTACAATTTTTAAAAACATAGAAAAGTTTGATTTTCATTTTATAAAGATTCGATTTTTGATAGTATAAAAATTTGATTTTTATTTTATGAGTAGCGGTATAAAAATATAATTTTTATAATATAGAAAGGTTAAAAAATATAATTTTTATACTAGTGGCATATTAAAAATGTGATTTTTATATATTGAACTTCGATAGAAAAATATGATTTTTATATATTGAACTTCGATAGAAAAATATGATTTTTATGTATTGAACTTCGAAATAAAAATATGATTTTTATGTATCGAATAGCGAAGTAAAAATTCGATTTTTACATATGTAGTGAATGCGGGCGAAAGCGACAAAAAGGCGAGAACGGAGAAGATTTATATCCAAGAGGAGTCGAGATGATTGGATAGCTATAAGTGAGAACTTCTCACCTTTCAATTTCTTTTCTAATTATATATATATACTAGGATGCAGACGGTGCTTAGTAGCACCCGACACAATCGTCCACAGACCATGGACTTGTTTGTTTGGTTGCATAGATTAGTTATATGATTTGATTTGAATTTGGTTGTTTGGTGATTTTGATTGATGTGTGAATGGCGTGGGCCTTCACTAGACCGGGGATAAGGCTAGGCCTTGTCCCGTTTCTAGTATCGTGCCGTTATGCCGCCGAAATTTTCTAAAATATGTTAGAAAATAAAAATATCATTTTATTGTGTAAATGAATAATAGAAATTCATATGTTAGAATAAAATGTTTTATCGTTAAAAATATAATTTTTAACGTGAATATGAATATGGTGAAAGTGAATAAAATAAAATATTCATTTACAAACCGGACGGTTTGTTTATGTACACTTATTTGAAGGACATTGATTGGGACGATAAATTTTACACATCGCCCAACAGCACAAATAAAATATGCGTTTGATTGTTTGAAACCCCACACGGGTGTTGGGATGAAATTTGAAGTTCACTCATCCTGATTGATTAAATATGTCGATCGATTGATTGACAGGCTGTTATAAGCGTTAGATATCTATATTTGATGCTTATACAGTGTAGCGCACTTTGGTTGATGGTTGATTATTTTTCAATGCTATTATATACATGTGATGTATGCAAATCCATATAATTAACGTTATATGGTAATTGATTGGGCCTCATTCCAATTTGAAGAATAAAGAATATTATAAAATAAAAGTTCATGTGTTGACAGTACTCATCTATTGAGATTGGTCATGTGTTGAACGAAATATTTTGATAATAACGACTATTTTGAAAATAGAAATTTATGAAGCCGTGTTGATTAGATTAACGCCATTTTGACGTGAACGATATTTATATCGATTTTAAACGATTTCGAAAATGAAATGAATTGAAAACGATTTCGAAATGAAATGAATTTAAAACGATTTCGAAATGAAATGAATTGAAAACGATTTCGAAATGAAATGGATTTTAAACGATTTCAAAATGAAATGAATTTAAAACGATTTCGAAATGAAATGAATTGAAAACGATTTCGAAATGAAATGAATTGAAAACGATTTCGAAATGAAATGAATTGAAAACGATTTCGAGATGAAATGAATTGAAAACGATTTCGAGATGAAATGAATTGAAAACGATTTCGAGATGAAATGAATTGAAAACGATTTCGAGATGAAATGAATTGAAAACGATTTCAAAATGAAATGAATTGAAAACGATTTCGAAATGAAATGAATTGAAAACGATTTCGAAATGAATTGAATTGAAAACGATTTCGAAATGAATTGAATTGAAAACGAATTCAAATTGAATTGAAAACGAATTGAAAATGAATTCAAATTGAATTGAAATTTGAATTGAATAGAAATGAATTTTAAAACGAATTTATAAAGAAGAATTCAATTTTGATTTGAATTGAAATGGAAGTGGAAATTGCTTTTGAAACGAATTTTAAAATTATTTATATAATTCGTTTTAAATACGAATCGACGAAGTATATATTATATATATTATATATATAATATAATGGCCTGAATAGAACGCGCCGCGCCGCGGCAGTTCGCGAATTTCGACCATTTATTTCAAACGGACATTACGGGAGATCCGACCGTCGGATTCTCCTAAAACCGGAACCGTTGGGTTCGTATCGAAAAGAGCTTTCTAACGAATGTTAGAAATTTGAAATCTAACGGTTGGATTTGGAGATACGTCCAAATCAAATTCGAAAAAGGTCGCTGTAAGTGCAGTTCGATGGCCGTTGATGGAAATCGACTGTACGGGCCTTGATAAAATTATTAAAAATAGTAATAATTTGTGTAAAATCATAAGAAATGATTTGTGAAGATTTGGGATGAAAAACTCCATATTTGAAAAGATAAAAATAGATTTTTATCGAAATGAACTAGTTTTGAAATAGAATTATAATTCTATTTATTTTTAAATAAATAAATTGAATTTGAAAAAGGTTTTAAAAATAACCAGAATTTCCAATGATTGCATTGGAGTGGATTTGAATCGAAATTGTCTTCGGAATATTTCGATGTTGAAATCCATGATTATACAGATGTTGTTATGGAAATTTGAAAGATATTTATATCGTTATTTCCAATACGACATTTGTTAATCGTAGAATTTGATATTGAATATAAGCCGATATATTTTCTATTCAGATCCTTATATTGAATATCAAATGTGATTTGGGTTTGTCGTGAATGGTGTCTTCACTAACACTGTTCTTGAACCCAGTAGAGAAAAGATTAAATCTTTTTATTTAGATTTAATGAAGTGTACCAATTAAATAATATTTAATTGGAATTGAATTGATATTGATTTTTGGGTTTATCGTGAACAGTGTTTTAAACAACACTTGTTCTTTAACCCGATAATTAATGGAATGTGACTTTGGGTTTATCGTGAACTGTGTTTTAAATGACACGGATTCTTTAACCCAGATAACGATTAAAACTAAGTGGAGTTTTAATGAATCTTTAATTAGATTGAAATGATCGAGAATGGAGTATCACCAGTTTTGCTCCAGGCGATAGTTAAATCTTTAATTAGATTTGAACGTGAAATGGTAATTGAATTTACCGATAACACCGTGGTGTTAGATATGAAGTATAACCAGTTTTACTTCATGGGATGAATAGGTTGGGATGGAGAAATTAAAACAAATGATTACTTCGGTAAGGTTCGTTAATCCCGGCTAGTTGAATCGAAATTCAAAAGAATAGAATAAAGAATAAATTCAAGGAATTTATCTTGAATAAAATTAATGGGAACCTTTCCCTATGAACGTGAAATTTAGAAACTAACTGTCGGTTAGCCAAGCAGAATGGTTTTCTGGATATTGATCTGATGTTGGTTTCGGCCTTCGGGGTTAATATTTGGGGAATTATTCTCTTGATTAATTTACGGTTAGTGACTGATGAATTGGAATGAGGCGTATGTTGTGTTTGTGTAACACTTATTTAAAATATACGCGAGTTATTCGGAAAGACCGGGTTTATCCCATTCTGAATAACTGATACGACGATAAGTCGAAGATGAAGACGATGGTCGAAGACCGGAGGTCTTCACGTCGTTTGGGTGATAACTGATGATCTTGATTGGGCTGTACACCCAAGAAGATGGAAACAGTTGGTGATCGTCCAGACGTACTTGGAGATCGATGGATATGCGGGGTACTAGGTGCCTCCGGTTTCGTTCAGACCCAGAACGGACTTGTAAATGGACTGTGTGTCTGACATTGGATTTTAGTCCGTGTGATTGATCTCTATTAAATATATATCTGTTTGGCGGCGGAGAATTTATTCTCTTGCTTAACGCCCTTCTCTGAGACGTACGAGCTCAGGGGTTATATATTGATGGATATCAAACGCATGGAGTGAATTGCCTGTGTGGCATGCCTAAGTGGCAATTGATCGAGGCTTCTGTTGAAAAGCAAAGTCTTGTGGTGATGATCAAAGCACGGCCTCTGTGGCGTAGCTTTGTGTAACGTTTACCTCGCGAGTTTCACACCCGGTATGAACCAAAAACGGGAGACGGACCTCAGGGAGGGCCTACGTTTCCTCCTAGCTAAAAGTGGCGTCAGTGGTTTTACACGCCCTGACGAGTTTGACTTATGTTGTTGTTGCTGTTGCGAGGCGCCTCGGATTGATCGGTCGTTCTCGAACCGATGGAGTCATTTAGTTGGCTCGCTTACGCCCCAAAGGGCGGCGAAACGTAGTGCTCAGGCATTTTTAATCCACATCGGTGGACCGGCCCTGTCGCTCCAAGGGTCGATGCGTTCTGATCCTGAGACTCGGGCTAGGCAGTCTCGAATCATTGAGGATCTTGCCCCTAGCCTCGGTTCATACCATAAATGATAACCCAACTTCCAATACGACATTTGCGGTTTTGATTGTAAATTTATATATGGCGACATAGTGTTATGGGCCATTCATGCCGCCTATGATTGATACTTATGATTTGAAGTTGTTTTATACACTATGCACTTATAATAGTATCAAACAATCTGTTTTAAACGTATCAAGCATTCTTTGGCTGTTATAAGGGAAAACCCTATCCCCCGGCTTGCGTTGCATTGTGTGATAGGACCTGGGTCTTATAACAGCTTCATTTTTCTTTATTTAGCATTGCGCTGTTTGTTTTATGCACTGGTATTCTTGGGAGGAAACCCGTTCCGTGTTATACGGCGTGGTCCCTTGATTTACCTAATGATTTAAAATAAAGATTAATAACTGTTTTAGTTCTCACACCAGTCCCATGACTGACCTGGAGTTTATTGTTTTAACCTAAACTCTGGGTGCCCTTATTTTGACACGGGCAGCTAGTAGTTTTGGTTTTGCAGATTTATATTCACAGGATCCTGGTTTACAGCTGGAACGATATCCGGAAAGCTTTGTATCCGTATATCTCTTTCTAGTTGTGTATTGTATTATTTTCCGCTGCTATGTATTTAAATGTAATTTAAATCTCTGATATTTCTGTGTAATATTCAGTTATACTCTGTATATTCTTGTAATCTGATGCATTGTTGTAATATACAGTGAAATGTTCTTTTATATGCGTTCTGCTTTGTCCTGTTCTCAAACGATAGGGCGTTTCGAACGGCCTGGATCGGTTTAGCGACTGGTTCGGACCGAGCGAAATTCCTTGCCGTCACATTTGTATTATTTGCCCATAAGCAACAATACTGACAACGTTGTGTAATAAAAGGAAAATATGAAGGAAATAAATAATTGTGGTGCAAATATGTTTGAAATAATGTTTTAGAGTTATAAGAATGTTAAAAATATTTTTATGCATGTACTGGATATGGAAATAAATTTTGTTGATGGAAAATGATGAAAATAGTGTTTTTTTATTATAAATGTGAATATTAGTAAATATTTGGTAATAAATTGTGTAAAAGGTATTTTTATTTGGAAAACTTAGTTTTTAGCATTACTAACATATTCCATTCATTAAAACATGAAAAGTGCAATTTGTTTAATATAAATTGGAATTTTTATGAGGTAGTTATGTATAATTAAGTGTAATATACAATACACTATAGCCTAAAATATTCTAAGTATTGATAATGGGCTTTAAGAAGGAAAAAAACCCGTACCCCTTTACTCATTAGCCTTATCTGGAAACTTTAGGATTTTTGGACGATCACTTTTCCCCTTGCCAGACGTTCTTCTTCCTCAAAAACCTAGAAAACAAAAGAATGAAAATGGATTCCACATCAAATAAAAAATTCACCAAATACTCTTGCAATCTAAAGACAATTCAAGTTGGAAATAGAAACTACAGGTAGGTAGAGCTTGATTGTCCTCTAAGGTTCCAACTTTTGCTACCATAAACTTGCTAAATCGCTACTAAAAAATAGAGGTAAGCATAAACGCTTACAATTAGCTGGCTATTTCGAATTTTGATTTGATTTTGTGGAATTTCGTAGTTTTTATTTCTGAATTTTTTAGCTTTCTTTTTCAGAAAATAGACTATAGTAAAACAAGCATATCTCTCTCTCGTTTCTTATCCGATTTAGATCAAATTTTTTTACTATGGAAACTAGATTCAATAAGGTACAATTCCTCTTTAGGTTATATTTTGATATTTTCTTGTTTGATGGACCTGAAATCAAATTGAAAATAGAAGTACTATTCTGTCTTTGACAGTATTATTTTGAGTTTGAATCTGAAACTATTTTGAGCACAACTTCTTCGTTTTTTAATCGAAGTTGATAATTTTTAATGTTTCGAAAATTTTAGAATCCAAGCTACAACTTTCATTTTATACATTTTGATAAATTTTGAAGTTTTCTATGATAAAATCACGATTGTTGGTCGCTGGCCTAGTAATAAACGACAACAATGGATTTAAAATCTGAGAATTGTATTAGCCATATATTTCATGTTTCTTATCGGAATTTGATAATTTTGGATGTTATGGAAAACTTAGACTTTGAGCTACAAATTTTATTTATTGAGTTTGTTGAAATTTTGGTGTTTGCTTGATTGAGATTGTGTTTGTTTGTTGCTGTCCCAAGAGCAAAACGACAACAACAACAATCACATATCTGAAAATAGTATTGGTCACCCCTAACCAGCCCTATTCTCCGCATTAGCAGACAAAATTACTATGTAATTCTCTTTGTTAATGTGGGTCTCTAGGTGGGGGTGTCAAAGTACCCCAAAGTAGGCCACACTATGAATTATTTTCTTTTCAAGGTTTCCTCTTTTTGGACGGGAGGTGGGAACCTCACACTTGAGATAAACCTTGTTTTATGAAATAACCCTCGTTACGCGATTAACTATCGTCACGGGTTCTTATGATTAATGATATCTCACATCATCCGAACGTATATCTGGATGTTGGAAAGTGTAGACTTCTGTCGAATAAGGCAACTGACCTCACATCATTAACCTACCTAGTCCAATTCATACTCCAAATTAATAAAATTTTGGATTAACTAGGAATTAATAACTTCCTATCTTAGGATATTTTCTTATTGATTTACTTATTGGACTTAGCATTTGCTACGCTAATCAATCCCCACTAATTCCCCTTTTCAATTCCTTTTATTATTATCAATTAAATTACCTTCCACTAATGACCCTAGTGGTCATATTTCCTATGACATCAATTAATCTATTAAATGTCATTTGTGACACTAACGATCATACTTTCCTAAAGAATTTATTTTCCTATTTATATCAGTCCCATTTTAGGTTCTAATTAATTTATTGTAGCTCCTTAGTCTTTTCTATAATTTGATTAAATTATTGTTTGCATACATATATATATATATATGTTTTAGGTATTATTATTTACTTCCCTAATTGGAGCTACAATTCTAATTTCTAACAAATTTAAATAGCAACCATTTGGCAGGTTTATCCTATTCAATTTATTTCCCCAATCAAATGTGGTTACAATTATCTTGTTTATGACCTTAATTGTAGCAAACCAATTCCGTTTATAACTATAATGGTCATAATATCTATTTTCATACACATTTCCATAAAAACGGAAATTATTCAAACATACAAATAATAAAAAACATTTTTATAATATAGTAGCGTTTTTATGTATATTTGGACGGATAAGAATATGTATATATATTTTTATTTAAGTGCTGTTAACATAGTTACTTTACTTTATTTTTTACTAGCCGTTTATGTTTAAGTCTAAACTAACGACCAAAAGAAATCTTTTTATATTTAATATTGTTTAAGATTCAAAATCTTATAAAAAGGTTAATAACTGCAGTTATTGTAAATTTGCCCACAATAATTAAAAAGAAAATATAGATATATTTCAAATCACAAGAAACAAGAAATATAAGTTATTGGAACGGTTATTGTAAACTACATACAAATATACATAAATTTACACATCTCTTCCTAATTGTTTTGTATATATTTCTTGCTGATTTGAAACAATGTAATGACCCAGATTTTTGGACATTAAATTCAGAACATTTATATTGTATTAAATGTTGAAATGGAATAATATAATGGATTATAGCAACGAATTTAATTATTGAACATTAAATTATAAAACCAAGGACATTTAGCAGCATCACTTTCAAATCTTTAAAATCAAAAACAAAATCTTGACATTTATTCAGGTAAATCCCGGATCTGAGCACAATAATAATAAATAAAAATATCTGTGTAATCTTTCAAAACTTTTCAATAACCCTGTTGCGTGTTCAATAAGTCAAAAATCACGGCTACAGAAGGTAAATAAAAGTGTTGCAAATCTGTACATCAGCCATATGGAATCCTTTCAAACCCAAGAAAAAAATCTGGACCAATGCCTTTTGTTCTTCCAGTCAAAAAAGTTTGGCTATACTTCGTTTATACATAATAAAAAAAATGTAAATCCGACAAAAAAAATCTATCCTATCAAATTAATATAGCGACTGTTGTTTCAAGTCCACACAACTGTGTTTACATTCCGTCACCCTAACAAATTAATAGAAAGGACGTTGTCACTGTTACCAATCTTACTAAGATATCTGCAGACAGGCCAAACATTACGGCAAACATTATGATGTGAAATGGGTCAAGCTGAATGTGCCGACAATAAATGCTCCAGCTGCCGATAGATAATAATGATATAAAATAACATATAATAAAATACTATATCTTTCTCCTATAAAATTAAGGTGACTCAATCCCTAACTTTCCCAATTCGCTACTGCTTCTTCTGTTCTACTTCATTCAGTAAGAGCACCAAAAATTACACTTTAAAAATAGTATCAAATATAATAAAATTTCTAAATTCATCAAACTATGATATTGGGTTTGTTTTTGATTATACTTCGCCCGAGTACCCTTCGTATAGGCCGCAATGATATTTGGGAAGTTTTCACGTGGCGACCCTAATGTATTAACTCATTCTGGTCGGCGTCACGTTTCAGGGTAAGGTGGTCGGACGAATTCGTGGAGGCGGTAGGAGTGAAGGTTGGAGGCTTTGTGTAGATTAGTTATGACAAGGCGGAGGAAACGCGATTTGTTCCAAGGGGGGAGTCTGGTCGTCAGTTTTGGGTATTATTGGAGTCATTGATTTTCTAGATAGGCGTGCGATGGCATGAGTTCGTAAGCACCAAAAACACTCAAATGTTATGCCATGGTGTAGGAAGAAAAGGGGCTGTCTCCGGATCTGGGATGTTCTTCGTCGGTTAGCAGATCTAGTCAATTCTCATATCAATCAATTGTTTATTTTCGTTTCTGTCATTTTCATTCATGCTACTTGTTCAAGTGAGCCTGTGTTCCTTCTTTGCAACAAAACTTACATGATGACGACCCTGTGCTATTGTCCCGATATGATATCTCCCCAAAAATTGGTGCGTGCGTCAATACTGAAACACAAACTGCTAATGGAACTATGTGACGGCCCACCCCGCATCAGCCGGCATTTCCTCTGAAAGTGCACTGTACACATGCCCGACTAGCACCGAACGGTCGCCAAAGAAAGGGAAGAAGAGAGTGAACTAATCGAAAACCTGTAGAATGTATCACAGCGCATGGGATAAAATATAATAACAACATACTTGACATAAAACAGGCGAGGCAGTGCAAAAGCTGAAAACTAAACATCATAGCAGCGGAAAATCCAAATACGGCTTATGCTCCACATCATCATTATTACACCTTTAAAACTATCTCTAAAGTAAAAGAAAGGAAGGGTATACAACTAATGCCCAAGGTAGTGACCAGCAGCGACACAGGGAGAATATCTATATATCATACGTGGAAGCCTCCTGCTTGTCTCCGGTGCAGCTACTCGTGCATACCACCTAACCTGTCTCTAGTCTGCTCATGAGAGCACCCAGAGTAATAAGAAGAGACATAAAAATCTAGGTCAGACAAAAGGTCTGGTATGAGCGATAAGCAGCAAAACAGAACAATAACAGGTATACTAAACCATACCTGAACTTGGACCTGCAACCAAAGAGTTAGCACTACATACTGTACAATACTCTAAGGTGCCACTAACACATGGTGTAAAGAATACAGGGGTGGGGGTGTGCATGTCATAGTGAAATAATCAATCATAACAACCATCCTCACATCTCTCACTCAGTTCATAAAAGCATACGATTTCCACCACTTCGATCACTAGACCCATCGAAGTAGTGACGAAGTTTGATTTTTACGACTACTGCTACCCCCAAGCTTACCATACAGAGTCATGATTAAATTTTTACGAATGACCCTGCTTCATTGGTCTACAGCCCATTAGTCGTACCTAAACCACTGTGGTCCTGAATCCATTCACGTACCCCCTACACATAATGATCCAAAGTTATAGACACCGACAACTCCTTAGCACACGTCCCGCAGCAAAGCCCAATCCATGAAGTCGACTCATTGGTTCCCATCTGGATCCTGAGTACAAGCTTCCATTTGGACTACCTTTGTGTCTCGGATTTTGGTCTTCTCCGGATTGGTTCGGCATGATCCTCTTTACTATACTTCGGATCATGCTTCTCGAAGTAGTCTTGTCTGTGATCATCCACATTGGTTCAGTTCGGATCGCGACCGGTTCGTGATGGGGCTTCGGATCGGTCGTGGTCACCTTCCTTCCGTTCGTGAGCTCCAAGTCGACTCATGGTCATCACATCGGATCGGTTCTTGCTTCCTATGTTGGATCGGGTTGGGTCTTCATCACCAGTTCGAGCTCGACTTCTGATCGGATCAGACTCTCCAAGCGGTTCGGGTCGGATGGCTCTCCAGTTGAGTAGGTCGTATCGAAGCTTCAAATGCAAGGGGTCGGTTCGGTGCCACCATCCATGAGTGGTACGGATCGGGTAGTGCCCCACGATCGGGTCGGGCGGTGCTCCCCTCCTCCGATCCGATCCGGTTCGGCTAATTTCCTGCACTTCTTTCCAGCGACTGTTTTACGCCATTCGACGGCGTTTTCGACCAATCTAACTTTTCTAAACAATCACAAATCATTCCAAACAGTTATAGCAACATGTATAATTAACCACAAACACTAAAACAACAATTTGATATGCCAAAACGGATCAAACATAGCCATAAATCTCATATTTTCCCTTAAGCATGTTTAAGCAAAACTAACGATAGGATTAGTAAAACTTAACAAAATTAACCAAATTTTCTAACAGAGTCCTAAAACAATTCGAAATTTATAAATATTTTTTTCCAGATTTTTAACATGTATAAATTTGCTAATTATCACTAATTACCCTTAATTAACCATAATTAGTGACGAACTATGCAAATCACTCACCTTGGCTACAAATAAAATATCAAATCTGAAATGATTCTCTGTTTGGCGCTGTTCCCAATGTAACACAGCAGCTCTAACCTTGCTTTGGTGCTATTTCTCCTTAATTTGATGTTGATTAGGCTAATCTTCAATTAGAAAGTGGTTTAGGGATGTTTTATATGTTGGAGGCCATTATTAGGATTGAAAAAATGTCTATGGCGGCTGGAAAAGTGTCTAAAAACCGAAATCCCTAACCCTAACAGCCATTAAATTCTCCAAATCCCGAAATCACCAAATGGGCCTAACTGTTAACTACCCAATTAAGCCCGGTTAAGCATTTTTATACATTCTAAACCTTAATTCAGCCATATCTCCCAAATGGTAAGTCCGTTTGGCTGATGTGACCACTACGGAATTGTAAACCATCATCCGGATCCAATGGAAGTGGTTTCAGGTCAAAATTCCTCTCCAGTCAAAAGTTATGGTCAAAACAAGATCAGCTAGAGGCAAAACGGTCATTTAAAAATCGGGGAAAACCATGAACATGGGAAATGACCCCAATAGTCGTCTCCCAAAGTTACCTGACCATACGACTCTCTATGACGATGAAATAAATATTCTACGATCCTATGATGCGTTGAATGCGGGTCGTTACACTCCCCCCCCCCCCCCCCGTAAGAAATTTCATCCCCGAAATTCCTTAACCCAAAACATACAAAGGATCCTGCATGCCTACCAGCCATATACAACAATCAATCATGCAAAACAAACAAAACAAACCTATCCTAGCATGTAGAATGACTAAATTGAAAATGTAATCTTACCAGGCGAAGAGTTCTGGACACGTCTTCCTAATGCTCTCCTCTGTCTCCCAAGTACAATCATTTTCATTCTTGCCCCCACTGAACTTTGACTAGTTTCACCGCTTTCCTTCGAAGTTGCTTCGTATCGTTCCCAACGATACGCATAGGCCTGCGGTTCCCAACCGCCTCTGGTTCAACTTCGATGTCATCCCACTGATAAGGTGAAATAGTCACATCTGGGTCGTGTACGAACTTCCTTAACTGGGAAACATGAAATACATTGTGAACTCCTGCTATCTTCTCTGATAATTCAACTCTATATGCCAAATTCCCAATTTGCTCGAGAACTGGGAAAGGTCCAACAAATCTTGGTGTTAACTTGCCTCTCCTGCCAAATCGTATCACGCTCTTCAACGAAGAAATTTTGACAAACACCAAGTCGCCAATGGAGAACTTTAATTCACTTCTCCTCTTATCGGCATAACTCTTCTGCTTATCTTGGGTAGCCTTCATTTGTTGTTGGATAATCTTAATCTTAGCTGAAGTTTCTCTTATCACATCTGGTCAAAGCACAAACATCTCACCAGTTTCTAACCAACATGACGGTGAGTTGCACGGTCTTCCGTACAAAGCTTCTAATGGAGCCATACCAATACTGGACTGATAACTATTATTGTATGCAAACTCTACTAGAAGCAAATGGTCGTCCCACGATCCACCAAAATCCAATATGCAAGCTCTCAAGAGATATTCTAACACTCAATTCACCCTCTCTGTCTGTCCATCGGTTTGAGGATGATACGCGGTACTGAGATGTAATTCTGATCCTAACGCCACTTGTAAGTTCTTCCAAAATCCACTAGTGAACAACGGATCTCGGTCACTCACAATGCCTTCGGGTATTCCATGAAATCTCACTACCCACTTTACCTATAGTTCAGCTAACTTAGCTGCCGTCCTGTTTGACTTGATGGGTATAAACCTTGCACTCTTAGTCAATCGGTCCACAATCTCCCAAATGCTATCATGGCCCGATCTAGTCCTTGGTAATCCATAATTGAAATCCATCGAGACTTGTTTCCATTTCCATTCTGGAATCTCTAATGGTTGCAACAAACCACTAGGCTTCTTTTGCTCAGCTTTAACTAGCTGGCAATTCATGCATTTGGATATAAACTTTCCAATGTCTCTTTTCATCCCTTCCCAGTAGTAGGTCTGCTTCATGTCCCGATACATCTTGTTACCACTGGGGTGTATAGTCAGTTTTGAGTGATGACATTCTCTAAGCACTTCATCTCTCAATCCATTGACATTGGGTACAACTAGGCTTCCATTCTTCCTAAGCCGTCCATCTCGATCAAGCCCATACTTGTTCATTTCTCCGTCGATTCCCATCTCTAACTTTGAGATGATTTTCAATAGGTTAGGATCGTCCCTCTGACTAGAACCAATCCGCTCCATCAAAGTAGTTCTGATTGTCAAACTTGCTAAAATTTCTGGATCCAATTCGCACTTTGGTCTGAAATCATACCCAGCGATGTACTCCAGTTGCTTCCATTCTAGAAACATAGCCCCTAAACTGGCATGTCTTCTACTCAATGCATCAGCCACTACATTGCCCTTTCCGGGTGTATATGCGATGTAAAAATCATAGGAAGCTAAGAATTCTAACCATCTTTGTTGTCGGAGATTTAGATCCTTTTGAGAGAAAAGATACTTTAACGATTTATGATCGGTAAACAACTCGAATCTTTCCCCCAAGAGATAATGTCGCCACATCTTCAATGCAAATACGATCGCTGCTAATTCCAAATCATGGGTATGGTATCTTTTCTCGTGCGGTTTCTGTTGCCGACTTGCATAAGCTACAACCCTACCTCCTTGCATCAATATAGCACCTAGTCCGGTACCACATGCAGTCGTGTATACCATCATCTCTTCATTCCCCTTAGGAATGACTAACACTGGTGCACATGTCAACTTGTCCTTTAGACTCTTGAATGCATTCTCACACTTTTCGTCCCAGACGAAAGCTTGATTCTTCTTGGTCAACTGAGTCAACAGTGCTGCTATCTTGGATAAGTCTTGGATAAACTTACGATAATATCCAGCTAACCCCAAGAAACTTCTTACGTCCGTTGCATTCTTGGGCGAAGACCAATCTTGCACCGTATCCACCTTTGTGTGGTCCACGGCAATACCATTCTCTGAAACAACATGGCCCAAGAATCTCACTTCCCCCCTCCATAAGTGACACTTAGAAAACTTTGCTTTCAATTGGTGTTTTGTCAACACCTCCATCACTATTATCAAATGTTCCTTGTGTTCTTCCTCTGTCCTCGAGTAAACCAAAATATCATCCACGAACACAAGGACAAACTTATTAAACTGACCTCTGAATACCCAATTCATAAGATCCACAAAATATGTTGGCGCATTGTGTAACACCCCACGTCCATTAATGTCACTCACAAAGGGAATGCATTAACTTCCATGGAGGTTTTAAGTGAATATAGAACAGAAAAATTACAACAAGACAGATAATAAGTAGTACTTGGAAATCTAAAACTTTATTTCATTGCAGAGGAAATTAAACATGTTTCTTACATCATAAAACCATAAATCAGAGTCAAGTACAATATCCATCTTGATAAAACAAAATACAATTCCATTACATAAATAGCCATTAAAGAAGATAACAAGCTGGACTTTACTTCAGCGGTCCAGGCTTTCCAAAAGAGAGAATAAGCAATTCAATCAGACTCCACTAGAGCTGGGTCCACCCTGAGGACCTGGAGGGGAAAAAAAGATAGAAATAGAGGGGGTCAGACATAAAGTTTGGCGAGTATGATAATTCTAACAATACTATTATCAAAATAACTAGACTAAGGCATAAGCTGGACAACAAGGAAATGTCTATAAACTATTGGGTATGGAAGAGTAGATAAAGATAACGTTAAAGGCACACCTAATACTAACGAATAATTACTACACTGCACCACACCAGTCACCCTAAAGGTTGATCCCACTTGCTTCACTCAGAAATTTTATAAATAACTTCGTGTACCCCTAGCTGACTACATAGGTGCCGCCTGCCCCTATCTCCGCTAGGTGTACCCCACTACCCACTTTCGATCGGCTCCCTACTCGTAGATACCCGTGCTGGTCCCACAGTGGGGTGTATCACTCCCCTAAAGTGGCAACCCGATACAGCCTAAGGATGCACGACTTATACCTACACGATGCAACAACGTCTTACCTACCAGCCCGGGTCCACACACGCATATGAAACCCGTTGGACTTGCGTTGCCACCGCTAACCCGTTTGGCCTCTTATAGTCAAGCCCAGTATGCGTGTCCCGTCCTCGACTTGGGTCGAGTCCACAAAGATACGTTTGGGTTACTGGTTGAAATGGGCCCCCAATTACTTACCACAAGCTATCCACCTAAGCTTGTCCCCACTAGTATATCCCACTTAACCCTCTTCTTAGTCATGTTCATTTGCATGTGTGTTTGGTTATGTCTTACTAATCATAATTCAAATGCCACTAAAGGCACCCACTAGATTCCTCATGCCACCCAAGGCACCTACTTAACCCCATGTCCCACTTCACATGTTTATCTGGTTAAGTATTTCTTAATTCATTCAGGCCATAACCTCATAAAGACCTCTCACATTAGACTAGCATTTATGGTAGCTGTATTCGCCGGGTGGGTATGTGCAGTCTTACACCATAAAAGAGTCTAACCTCGTGTCTTTACAACTGTTATGCTTTAATTTGGGCCTAGGACCTCTCACATTGGGATGACATTTGTGACTACTGGATTCGCCGGGCGGGTCCGGGTATTTTTACGTCACAAACGAGTCTAACCTCGTGTCCTAAGCATTGATTAACACTTATAATCTTTTACCCCAGTTTTAAATATATCCCTATTCAAATCATTAATTAATTCCAATTTTAATGATGTGTAACACCCCACGTTTGTTAGTGTCACTCACAAAGGGAATGCACTAAGTTATGTGGAGCATTTAAGGTAAAAGATGCAGATAAATTACAAGACAGACAAAATTAAAACAGCGGGAAAAAAAACTTTACTTTATTGATAAAATAGTTTGTACAACAATTGCTTTCCAATACCAGAGTATCATCTGTCTTACAAAAGGAAGAAGCATAAAAATAACATTTGTATTCCCCAATGTAGCATAAACCATAGCAGCGGAAAAGAGAGTCTGAAGCGATATATCCAAGAGTCTTCAAGCTATGGAAGAGAACTGAGCCTAAGTAATAACATTCCCTCCCTACAGACCTGGGGGGGTGGGGGGAGACGGAAGACAAGAAAGTGAAAGAAAACAGAGTCAGAAATTAAGTCTGGTAAGTTCAGTAACTTTCAGCATGTGAACAGGAAAAGCAACACGACATGAATTAACTGAATATAAGATAATACCATAATGATAGGGTTAACATGATAACACAAGATTTATACAAGATGCTAAGGCAAGATGAGATATGCTTCCCTATTTTCTCTGCTTCGCTATTACCTTGTTATTCTGGATTCTATATCCCTGCACCACCTAACTAGTGTCCCAACTAGAAATCTGTATAAAATGATAACGTGATCCCAATCCCGCAAGTTGTGATTGTTTCAGGTGTACATCTATTATTTATTACCTAGATCTAATCTAGGGTTTTTGTATCGAGTGCTCCCTAGATTCAACTAGGATTCACGCGACTTATCTAATGCTTCACGGATTCATGGTTTATGCCACTTAGGTCCACTAGGGATTACGCTACCTGTCGAATGATGCCCCTAGTCTAGGACACAATACCTAGAGTGGTATATGTTCCTAGACTTTCCCCACGTATGCATCGCGAATCGTTTATCGCTGTCTAGATGCACATGTCCTGAAATGTGCGACCCGAGTCCCGTGGCAGGGCTACTCTAGAAACACGGAACTCGGTCAGGAGCTTTTCAGATATCTGCCGGTGCAGATGCTAAGGTCTGTTTTTCTACCAGTGGTTATGGTCCCACGTGACCCCTCCCTCAACTAATGAAAGGAAATCCAAGAAAATCAAGCGCGAGAACTTTACTCTTGCCACCCTATGCCCTACTTTCCTATTGGCCAGCCTCACCCATAACTAGATAGCAATTATATGGTCTGTTGGGAGTTCTCTGCCTTTCCGCATACGTACAACGATTGACTAAAGATGGTAGGTAGACGACGAGTTGCTATCACAGGGCTACTGGTCTCGCCGAATCACGCTGGTCCATCCTAGTCTTTAGGTTGCCTTATATTGCAACCAAGGCATACTCTTGGTTCTTCTAACGCAGACCTTAATCTCTGTGAGCCCAAGAGGATCATCTGCCACCTCACATAGGGATACCAAGAGTATCCTCATGTCCCCTCGAAGCCTCAGGCTTCGTAACCCAATTCGTTGGAGCCTTCTTTAAGATCAGATGGACGTTCGCTCCTACTTGTGATATACTAAGGACTACTACTTAGTTTCTCTAACTAAGGTTTACCACTTAGTTTGTTGAATCATCGTTTTCTTAACTAAGGTTTACGACTTAGTTCATATTAACTAAGGTTTACTACTTAGTTCTTGTTTGTGACGGCCCGCCCCGCACCAACCGACATTTACTCCATAAGTGCGCTGTACACATGTCCAGTTAGCACGGAACGGGTCGCCAGAAGGAAAAAAGAAGAAGGAAATGAGCATACAAAGAACCTGTAGAATGTCTCACAGCGCATAGAACAAAATATAATAATAACATACTTGACATAAAACAGGAGAGACAGTGCATAAGCTGAAAATCAGAACTAAACATCATAGCAGCGGAAATCCAAAATACAGCTTATTACAACTTTCAATCTGTCTCAAGCAAAAGCAAGATAAATGAGGTACACTACTAATGCCCAAGTAGCGACCACTAGCGACACAGGGAGAATGTGTATATATATATCATACGTGGAAGCCTCCTGCCCGCCTCCGAATCAGCTACTCGCACATCACCAGCTAACCTGTCTCTAGTCTGCTCGTGTGAGCACCCAGAGTAATAAGAGGAGACATAAAACTCTGGGTCAGACATAAAGCCTGGTATGAGCGATAAGCATCTAAAGTGAACAATAACAGGTAGAATAAAACATACCTGAACCTGGACCTGCAACCAAAGAGTTAGCACTACATACTGTACAACAATCTAAGGTATCATATCAAATAGTGTAAAGATACGGAGGTGGGGAAGGTGTGCATGTCATAATGATGGCAAACAATCAAGCATAGCATCCATCCTCACATCTCTCACTCAGTGCGTAAAGCATACGATATTCACCACTTCGATCACCCAACATTCCTTGCTACGATCACTTTGCCCCATGAAGTCATAAATGGCTTCACCGCACTGATAACGTAGCCACTAATTCCTCGCTATGTCCACTTGCCCCATGGAGTTATTCACCCCATCTGCGCTGGCTCATAGCCTTACTAATCCTTACTATGTCCACTTGCCCCATGGAGTTATTCACCCCATCTGCGCTGGCTCATAGTCTTACTACGCATCACCTTGCCCCTCAGGTCATAATGACCCTACTGCACTGATAACGTAGTCTTGCTACCATCACTTTGCCCCTCAGGTCATAAGGACCCTACTGCACTGATAAGTAGCCCATCATTCATTCTGAGTGGTGAATCGAAGTTATGAACGTCGACAACTCCTTAGCACACGTCCCGCAGCAAAGTCCAACCATGAAGTGAACTCTTTGGTTCCCAACTAGTTCCGGGATCCTGAGCTCTAACTTCCATTTGGACTACCTTTGCATCTCGGGTTATTGGTCATCACCATCGAATCGGATCGGATCAGCCTTCACATTCTTCATCGGATCGGGTCGCGCCTCCTACGTCAGATCGGGTCGTGGTCCTCCTTTCTTTTGCTTCGGATCGTGCTCCCCTTCTCGGTTCGGATCGGAACACCCCATACGGATCAGATCGTGGTTCTTCAAGCGGTTCGGATCGGACGCCCTTCTCCAAGTCGACGGATCGTGCTCACCCTTCATGGACGCATCGGGTCGTAATGCTTATTCTAGTTTATCACGACGCTGCATCGATTCGCTTCGGGAGCCTTGCACAGACGGTTCGGTTCGGAGGAGGTGACTCGACTCGTGGGGATGTCCCCACGATCCCATAGGGCGATCCGATCGTCACTCAACCCCCTATGCGATCCGAACCACTGCACCTTGTCCAGCGAGCTGTTTACGCCCCTCGACGGCGTTTTCGACCATTCCAACTATTCTAAACAGTCACATAGCATTTCATACGGTCATAGCAACATGCATAATCAACCACAAACATCAAAACATCAACATGGTAGGTCAAAATGGATCAAACATACCCAAAACCCCATATTTCCCCCTAAGCATGTTTAGGTGAAACCAATGATAGGATTAGCAAAACTTAACCAAACTAACCCAAATTCATATCAGAGGTCTAAAACATCATTCCGAATTTTATAAACATTTTTCCAGAATTTTATCATGTTTAAATTCGCTAATTACCACTAATCAACCCTAATTAGCCATAATTAGTGCAAAACTAAGCAAATCACTCACCTTAGCCACAAAACAAACTAAGATATGAAATAATGCTCTGATTTGATGCGAATCCCAATGCTAACAGCAGCTCCAAGGTTGATTAGGTGAAGATCTTCTTTGATTAGGGGTTGCTAAGCCAAATCCTTGACCGAAAGATGATTTGGAGGTGATCTAGAGGTTGAAGGCCATTTTTAGGGATCCTTGGTGATAAGTGGAGGCTAGAAAACTGAAATGGAATGATTCTCCATCTCATTTCAGCCCTCCCATAACCCTAATC
Organism: Allium sativum; assembly: GCA_030737875.1. Taxonomy (NCBI): domain Eukaryota; kingdom Viridiplantae; phylum Streptophyta; class Magnoliopsida; order Asparagales; family Amaryllidaceae; genus Allium; species Allium sativum. Next base: position 204,905,253 of record CM060919.1, read on the forward strand.
CCGAAATGGGTTATGGGTCTACTCACTAATCACCCGATTTGGCCCGGTTAAGCAGTTTTTCACCCTCCAAACCTTGTTTCAGCCATATCTCCCAAACGGCAAGTCCGTTTGGCTATTATGACCACTTTACGGAAAGAGAAACTATCAAACGAATCAAATGGAAGTGGTTTCAGGTCAAAATTCCTTTCCAATCAAAAGTTATGGCCAAAACAGTACCAACTAGTGGCAAAATGGTCATTTAAAAATCGACAAAAATCATAAGCATGGGAAATGACTCTAATAGATGTTTCCCAAAGTTACATGACCATACGACTTCACATGGGAAAGAAATAAATATTCTACAATCCTATGATGTGTAGAATACGGGTCGTTACACTCTCCCCCCCTTAAGAAATTTCGCCCCCGAAATTCCCTAATCCAAACACACACAAGGGTCCCGCATGCCTATCAATCATAAAACAACAATCAATATGCAAAACAAGCAAAACAAGTCTACCCTAGCATGCGGAATAACTAAATCGCAAAGTAAATCTTACCAGGCAAAGAGTTCTGGATATGCCTTCCTAATGCTTTCTTCTGTCTCCCAAGTACAATCATTCTCGTCCTCGCCCCACTGAACCTTGACTAGCTTCACCGACTTCCTTCGAAGTTGCTTTGTATCGTGCCCCACAATACGAATCGGCTTGCGGTTCCCAACCGCCTCGGGCTCTACTTCGAAGTCCTCTAACTGATCAGGTGAAATAGCCATATCTGAGTCGTGAACGAACTTCCTTAGTTGGGAAACATGAAACACATTGTGAACTCCTGCCATTTTCTCTGGTAAGCCAACTCTGTACGCCAAATTCCCGACTAATTCAAGAACAGGGAACGGGCCAACAAATCTTGGTGCTAATTTGCCTCTCCTGCCAAATCGTATCACGCTCTTCAACGGAGAGATCTTGACAAACACCAAGTCACCAACGGAGAATTTCAATTCTCTTCTCCTCTTATCAGCATAACTCTTCTGCCTATCTTGGGCAGCTTTCATTCGTTGCTGAATGATCTTAATCTTATCTGAAGTTTCTCTCACCACGTCTAGTCCAAGCACAAACTTCTCGCCAGTCTCTATCCAACATGATGGTGAGTTACACGGTCTTCCGTACAAAGCTTCATATGGAGCCATACCGATACTGCATTGGTAGCTATTATTATATGCAAACTCTACTAGATGCAAATGGTCATCCCATGATCCACCAAAATCCAATATACACGCTCTCAAGAGATCTTCCAATATACGATTCACCCTCTCCGTCTGACCGTCGGTCTGAGGATGATATGCGGTACTGAGATGTAATCCTGACCCTAGAGCCTCTTGTAAGCTCTTCCAAAACCCACTAGTGAACAACGGGTCTCGGTCACTCATAATGCTTTTGGGTACTCCATGAAATCTCACTACCCACTTCATACACAATTCTGCCAACTTGGCTGCCGTTCTGGTCGATTTGACTGGTATAAATCTTGCACTCTTAGTCAATCGATCCACAATTACCCAAATGCTATCATGTCCCGATCTAGTCCTTGGTAAACCATCGATGAAATCCATCGAGACTTGCTCCCATTTCCATTCGGGAATTTCTAATGGTTGCAACAACCCACTAGGCTTCTTTTGCTCGGCTTTAACTAGCTGGCAATTCATGCATTTGGATATAAACTTCCCAACGTCTCTTTTCATCCCTTCCCAGTAGTAAGTCTGTCTCATGTCTCGATACATCTTATTACCACCGGGATGTATAGTCAGTTTTGAGTGATGACATTCTCTAAGCACTTCATCTCTCAAACCATTCACGTTGGGCACAACTAATCTTCCATCCTTTCGAAGCCATCCATCTCGATCAAGCCCATACACGTTCATCTCCTCATCGATACCCATCTCTAACTTGGAGATGATTTCTAATAGATTAGGATCGTCCCTCTGACTAGAACCAATCCGCTCTATCAAAGTGGGTCTGATCGTCAAACTAGCTAGCATAACTGGATCTAATTCGCACTTTGGTCTGAAATCAAACCCCGCGATATACTCCAGTTGCTTCCATTCAAGAAACATTGCCCCTAAGCTGGCATGTCTCCTACTCAAGGCATCGGCTACCGCATTACCCTTCCCAGGTGTATACGCGATATCAAAATCATATGAAGCCAAGAACTCTAACCATCTCTGCTGACGGAGATTCAGATCTTTCTGAGAGAAGAGATACTTTAACGATTTATGATCGGTAAACAACTCAAATCTTTCTCCCAAGAGATAGTGTCTCCACATCTTCAGCGCAAATACAATCGCTGCCAATTCCAAATCATGGGTAGGATACTTTTTCTCATGCGGCTTTAGCTGTCGACTAGCATAAGCTACAACCCTACCTCCTTGCATTAATACTGCACCCAGTCCGGTACCACAAGCATCCGTGTATACCGTCATCTCTTCATTCCCCTTAGGAATGACTAATACTGGCGCACGCGTCAACCTCTCCTTTAGACTTTTGAAGGCATTCTCACACACTCCGTCCCAGACGAAGGACTGATTCTTCTTAGTCAACTGAGTCAACGGTGTTGCTATCTTGGAGAAGTCCTGGATAAACATATGATAATATCCAGCTAATCCCAAGAAACCTCTTACATCTGTTGCATTCTTGGGCGTAGGCCAATCCTGTACCGTAGCCACCTTCGCAGGGTCCACGGCAATACCACACTCTGAAACAACATGACCCAAGAATCTTACTTCCCTTCTCCAAAAATGACACTTAGAGAATTTCGCTTTCAATTGGTGTTTCCTCAACACCTCCATCACTATCCTCAAGTGCCCCTTGTGTTCCTCCTCTGTCCTTGAATAAACAAGGATATCATCCACGAACACAAGGACAAACTTATTCAACTGATCTCTGAATACTCGATTCATAAGATCCACAAAGTAGGCTGGTGCATTGGTCAACCCAAATGGCATGACCAACCACTCATAAAATCCAGACGGCGTCCTAAATGCCGTTTTCGGAACACTCTCATCCGCTACTCGAAGCTGATGGAATCCTGTCGCGAGGTCCAACTGGGAGAACACTCTTGCTCCTTCCAGCTGATCAAACAAATCATCTATACGCGGTAGAGGATACTTATTCTTCCTCGTCACCTTATTCAACTCGCGATAGTCCACACACAAACGAAGGGAACCATCTGCCTTAGTGGCAAACACAACTGGTGCTCCCCACTCGGAGACACTCCTTCTAATCAATCCCTTCTTCAAAAGATTGCTGACTTGCACCCCGAGCTCTCGCTGCTCTCTTGGTGCCATACGACGAAGTGGCATCACTATAGGTCTGGCATCTTTCACTAAATCAATACGGAACTCAATCTCTCGGTGTGGTGGAAGCCCGGTCACCTCCTCGAAGACGTCCGGATACTGGCCAACCACGGGCACATCTGACAACTCATCCTGCGGGATGTCGAGGGAATTTACAAAACTAGCCATAACCCCATCACTAGGTAGACTACCAAACACTACCCTCCGCCCATCATCCGCCCTTACTGTCACCTAAAAGCCCTCACAGTCTACCACCACCCCGTATCTTTGGAGCCAATCGACTCCCAATATAATGCCATACCCAGTAAAGCCCAAAACAAAGCAATCACATACAAACATACATCCATGACTCGATAAGACCAAATTCCTGCAAATCATACTAAGGCTAGTCGAACCACCAATCGGGTTCGTCACTATCAATGGTCTATCGACTATCTCGGGTTCCAGTCCCAACCTTTCTACCAGGTCACTAGATATGAAGGAACGGGAAGCCCCAGTATCAAACAAAACTCGAACTGGTATATCATAAATAGAAAGCATACCTTGAATAACAACATTCTTTCCTTTCTCCGCCGCAGTTGGGGCATTCGACGAAGAAGGAATAGCATCAAGAGCATATGCCTTCACAATCTGCTTCTCCTTAAGAGGTTGTGGACACTTGTCCTTCTGATGTCCCACTTGACCACAGTTGTAGCACTTCCTTTCCGCTGGCTTGGCCCGACATTCTTTAGCATAATGGCCTTTCTTTCCACAGCTGAAGCACTCAACATCCTTCTCGCTCTTTTTCTGGCCACCTTTAGATTGGTCATGCTTCCTATTATTCTGAGAGCTATTCTTGCCTCCACCGCCTGCTTGTGACTTTGGCCCTTCTGCAGATGCAGCCTCAGTCTTTGACTTAGGGTAAAGACTCTCTGATCTCAAAGCTTTCCCCACGATCGATTCAAAAGTCTCATCGATGTGGTTGATAAGCCTTTCCCCCAAGTACCCATCCAAACCAGTAATGAACTTCTCATTCTTCTTCTCAGGAGTATCGATAAGAGACAGTCCATACTTCGACAAAGTGTCGAACTCAGCAATATAATCAGAAACTACCCTCCCATTCTGCTTCAGTTCCAAGAACCTCTTGAACAACACTGACTTCTGGGAAGCTGGAATAAACTTCTCGCTAAAGCGAGCCTTGAACTGAACCCAAGTAACCTGGTCCTCTGGAGTAGCTGTTCTGATAGCATTCCACCAATTCATCGCTCGCCCTTGCAGCTGACGAGACGCTAGCCTTCTCTTCATCGCATCCTCAAGACCCAAGTCATCAAAGATACGATCACAGCTATCCATCCAATCTTGAACATCTGTGGCCGACTCCGTTCCATGGAACGGCTTCCCACCAAGATTAGTGTAATCCTTGCACAACTTGGCGAAATCGACCCTAGGCGCCTGCACTACTGGGCCAACACCAACTCCGGGATTGGGAACTGCCCCTTGCACTTCTCTAAGCATGTCTCTCATGAGGTCGGTAAACATCGCCCTCATGTCAGCGGCATTTCCATTATTGGCCCCTCTACCAGTACCTCTCATATATCGGCTCATCGTCAATCTGAAAAAGGAAAACGATTAATGACCCAATAGTGGTACCAGTGCAGTGCAACTTCATTCTTATACTACTAATAGTATATATATACATAGCTTTTGAAAACCAAAGTAATCACAAATACGCGCTCTCATATACGTACTAACTCTCCCTAGTGTCTCTCCCTAGGTTAACTACGCAACCTAGAGCTCTGATACCAAGTGTGACGGCCCGCCCCGCACCAACCGACATTTACTCCATAAGTGCGCTGTACACATGTCCAGTTAGCACGGAACGGGTCGCCAGAAGGAAAAAGGAAGAAGGAAATGAGCATACAAAGAACCTGTAGAATGTCTCACAGCGCATAGAACAAAATATAATAATAACATACTTGACATAAAACAGGAGAGACAGTGCATAAGCTGAAAATCAGAACTAAACATCATAGCAGCGGAAATCCAAAATACAGCTTATTACAACTTTCAAACTGTCTCAAGCAAAAGCAAGATAAATGAGGTACACTACTAATGCCCAAGTAGCAACCACTAGCGACACAGGGAGAATGTGTATATATATATCATACGTGGAAGCCTCCTGCCCGCCTCCGAATCAGCTACTCGCACATCACCAGCTAACCTGTCTCTAGTCTGCTCGTGTGAGCACCCAGAGTAATAAGAGGAGACATAAAACTCTGGGTCAGACATAAAGCCTGGTATGAGCGATAAGCATCTAAAGTGAACAATAACAGGTAGACTAAAACATACCTGAACCTGGACCTGCAACCAAAGAGATAGCACTACATACTGTACAACACTCTAAGGTATCATATCAAACAGTGTAAAGATACGGAGGTGGGGAAGGTGTGCATGTCATAATGATGGCAAACAATCAAGCATAGCATCCATCCTCACATCTCTCACTCAGTGCGTAAAGCATACGATATTCACCACTTCGATCACCCAACATTCCTTGCTACGATCACTTTGCCCCATGAAGTCATAAATGGCTTCACTGCACTGATAACGTAGCCACTAATTCCTCGCTATGTCCACTTTCCCCATGGAGTTATTCACCCCATCTGCGCTGGCTCATAGCCTTACTAATCCTTACTATGTCCACTTGCCCCATGGAGTTATTCACCCCATCTGCGCTGGCTCATAGTCTTACTACGCATCACCTTGCCCCTCAGGTCATAATGACCCTACTGCACTGATAACGTAGTCTTGCTACCATCACTTTGCCCCTCAGGTCATAATGACCCCATCATTCATTCTGAGTGGTGAATCGAAGTTATGAACGTTGACAACTCCTTAGCACACGTCCCGCAGCAAAGTCCAACCATGAAGTGAACTCATTGGTTCCCAACTAGTTCCGGGATCCTGAGCTCTAACTTCCATTTGGACTACCTTTGCATCTCGGGTTATTGGTCATCACCATCGAATCGGATCGGATCGGATCAGCCTTCACATTCTTCATCGGATCGGGTCGCGCATCCTACGTCAGATCGGGTCGTGGTCCTCCTTTCTTTTGCTTGGATCGTGCTCCCCTTCTCGGTTCGGATCGGAACACCCCATACGGATCGGATCGTGGTTCTTCAAGCGGTTCGGATCGGACGCCCTTCTCCAAGTCGACGGATCGTGCTCACCCTTCATGGACGGATCGGGTCATAATGCTTATTCTAGTTTATCACGACGCTGCATCGATTCGCTTCGGGAGCCTTGCACAGACGGTTCGGTTCGGAGGAGGTGACTCGACTCGTGGGGATGCCCCACGATCCCATAGGGCGATCCGATCGTCCCTCAACCCCCTATGCGATCCGAACCCCTGCACCTTGTCCAGCGAGCTGTTTACGCCCCTCGACGGCATTTTCGACCATTCCAACTATTCTAAACAGTCACATAGCATTTCATACGGTCATAGCAACATGCATAATCAACCACAAACATCAAAACATCAACATGGTAGGTCAAAATGGATCAAACATACCCAAAACCCCATATTTCCCCCTAAGCATGTTTAGGTGAAACCAATGATAGGATTAGCAAAACTTAACCAAACTAACCCAAATTCATATCAGAGGTCTAAAACATCATTCCGAATTTTATAAACATTTTTCCAGAATTTTATCATGTTTAAATTCGCTAATTACCACTAATCAACCCTAATTAGCCATAATTAGTGCAAAACTAAGCAAATCACTCACCTTAGCCACAAAACAAACTAAGATCTGAAATAATGCTCTGATTTGATGCGAATCCCAATGCTAACAGCAGCTCCAAGGTTGATTAGGTGAAGATCTTCTTTGATTAGGGGTTGCTAAGCCAAATCCTTGACCGAAAGATGATTTGGAGGTGATCTAGAGGTTGGAGGCCATTTTTAGGGATCCTTGGTGATAAGTGGAGGCTAGAAAACTGAAATGGAATGATTCTCCATCTCATTTCAGCCCTCCCATAACCCTAATCCCGAAATGGGTTATGGGCCTACTCACTAATCACCCGATTTGGCCCGGTTAAGCAGTTTTTCACCCTCCAAACCTTGTTTCAGCCATATCTCCCAAACGGTAAGTCCGTTTGGCTATTATGACCACTCTACGGAAAGAGAAACTATCAAACGAATCAAATGGAAGTGGTTTCAGGTAAAAATTCCTTTCTAATCAAAAGTTATGGCCAAAACAGTACCAACTAGGGGCAAAATGGTCATTTAAAAATCGACAAAAATCATAAGCGTGGGAAATGACTCTAATAGATGTTTCCCAAAGTTACATGACCATACGACTTCACATGGGAAAGAAATAAATATTCTACAATCCTATGATGTGTAGAATACGGGTCGTTACATTGTTCTTGTCAAATTGGGTTGGTTAAGTGTCATTAGTCAATTCGTGTCAACTTAACCCTTTCGTTTGTCATATAAAACGGGTTAAGTGTTATCAGTAGTTCATGTTGACTTAACCCTTACCACAAACCGAGTTATATTGGTTAAGTATTTTCTTATTACTTAACCCTACCCATTCATCTTGTATTGCTCAAACGTTCCCTTTAACCTGACCCTGCCCATCTATTTTAACTGACATGTTATAGTGGTTAAGTGTTCCCTTAGCTAACTTAACCCTAACATCTGTTTAATTAACATGTTCTAATGGTTAAGTATTGTTCTTTCATGTTTTTAACTTAACCCTGTTCATTTATCCTGCTATGATGGCTAAGTGTTCCAAGTTTACTTAACCCCACCTTCTAGTCTTAGTTAACATGTTAAATTGGCTAAGTGTATTAAACGTACTTAACCCCTACAAGTCTTGTCTTGTTAACATGTTAAGTGGTTAAGTGTCCAGATTAGCCTAACCCCACTCATCAGATTTAGTTAACATGTTGAGTTGGTTAAGTGTTTTAGTTAACTTAACCCTACCATTCTTGTTCTAGCTTTAATTAATAAATTAAAGCCGCGACCACTCACATTATACAGATATTGTTGCGATTACTAGATGTGCCGGTTGGTTCCGGGCAGGTTTATATCGCAACTCAGTCTAACCTCGGGTTAGGCATATTCGTGTTTTCTAAGTTCAAAGGGTTTTGATTAATTTTCAAATCAGGTTTTGAAAGTAACCATCCCGTCCGTCGGATCAGTTAGGGATAGCCAGGGAGAGCAGGAAACTTGTATTTTGCAAACCCAAGCCTAGACAGTATCCTCTCTGTCACCCTAGAACTTTCTGGTGTATGTATTATTAAAAGAGATGTCATTAATAAACCTTTCTTTTGTATATATATAAATTGTTAACAATTTATCCTCAAAGTATAACCATTTATCCTCAAAGTCCATTTTCCCTTTTTAAATAAATTTGGCCTATACCATATTCATTTGCCATGCCCACTAATGGACTTATATTCTAGGCCCAAATCTTGATTTGCCTATCTTACAGTTTATAGCAATTTAGATCCAACATCCTCATTTACAGTTCATGCCAAAACTAGATTTTATATTCTAGTTTACAGTTTATGCCAAACTAGATTTCATATTCTAGTTCACCGTTTATGCCCAAAACTTAATTTGCATACCAACTACCTACTTTGTGGCCCATTTAACCATTTACCATTTACGCCCAATGTATGTAAATTATTCACAATTATGCTAATAAAATTATCATGCTTAATTTAGCCACCCAATTCTGATTTAGTATTCTAATTTCAGTTCATGTCAAAAATAGACTTGTTATTCTAATTTTCATTTTAATAGTCATGCTATAATGCATGTTCCCAAATTATGCCAAATTCATGGTTTAGTCAATTTCATGTTTTTCCCAAAAAGTATTCCCATCGTTCGTATAATCGTGATTCAACCTAGATTATAAATAAATCTAGATTCGTGGAAAAAAAGGGAATGAACCAAAATGCCATGAAAGAATAGACATAATAACTGGCATAAGATGATAATTCACAGGCATATAGATCTGGTAATATTACGACATGAAAAGGGTTGAATAGTATAGGTTCAAGAACATGGGTAGACCTAACTTAATAGGTAAATTCCCAAGATCAAGATCCAAGGATAACTAAGAATAAACTGAAATAGAAAGTCAAGCCTAGATCCAATATAATGCCAGTTTGGGGTACAACATGGTTTTGTAACTACAGTGTCATGGGCATAAATAATAATCTTATATCCATAGTCATAGGCAATAAATCCTCACAGTTAATGAATCACAGTCATAGGCGATGTTCATAGTCAAAGGAAAATAATTCTCACAGTCATGAGTCACAATCATAGGCAATGTTCATAGGAAATGTTCATAGTCAAAAAGGCATATGGTTTTAAGGTCCCTAGTTTCATAGTCACAGTCTTATTGGTCATCGAATCATAACAGTTCTTAATTAGGTCCAAAGATATAAGCACTGATTCGAATAGAAAGATTTGGCATATTCTTTTATTCCTTTAATTTCATGTCACGAATAGAGAAAATGTTCAAATCTAAAAAGTAACCGACTTACAGAGATTATATTAGATTCGTACAAAAACAGTCGTTTGAATCTTCACTTGAATCCTAACTTGTTTTCAATCTCCTATTGAAAGTCTTGAGTAGCATTTCCTCGTCTTGATTTATTTTATATATTATTTTATTTATTATTTAATTTAGTAGAGGAGAAGAAGCCATGTCCACCAAGAATCTTTGCAGCATAAGGTTAGAGAAGAATTGTGAATAGTGAAGGAGACTAGGGGCTGTTTATATAGGATTAGGCGGACGAATCTAGGCAGAAAACGAGACCAGGTACATCAGAATGCACCCAGGCCGAAAAGTGGGTTTTGCACCCCGGTCGACACCCAGGTCGACTGCCTAGTCGACCTGGTCAGGGGGGGTCGACTACCCAGTCGACTCCCCAGTCGACCTGGGTCCTGGGCGGGAATTTTCCCTCCCAGCCCGCTTCTGGGTTTGAATTCGAATTTCGAATTCGAATTTCGAGCTATTTTCGATTCTGAAAATTCCTGAAACTTCGGAGGGTCATATCTCCCTCATACGGACTCCGATTCTGGCAAACTCGGACTCGTTTCCAAGCAGAATTTCGAGACGAACGCAATGGCGTAACCCGTTTCCCTTAGTTTTTCCTCTAACATTTAATTATACCTTAATTTGTGAAACTTAATGTTACAGAATTACGGGGTGTTACATTCTGCCCCTCTTAAAAGGATTTCGTCCCCGAAATCTTCTAGTTAGGAAGAATGTGTCCTACCATCAAATCAGCCATCTACTCGACCATTCAATCACAGGCATTCATTGTCCTTAGAAATATTTCTAATGCTTTCATGTTCATATGCATAGTGTGTGTATATGTCTTTATCTAATGCAAAATCAGGCGGTCTACTGATTCAGATGACCTCCTTAATGCGAATCATGTCAGTGCCATGCATCCAATCATGTATGCAAGCATCCCTAGTTATGTAAATACTACATGCGTGCATAGCCATTCATCTATATGCAACATCCATATGATAACATATCAAGTTAAACTTACAAAAAAATACATATCTGTAAATGCAATATGAAAGCGTCCGAACTAATCTAGTGCCTAATACGTATGCATATGCATTCACGAGCAACCATTAGCAACCACTCGCAACCATCAACCATAACATGTTTCAAATACATGTTTACATCCAAAAGAGTTTCTACCTAAGGATTGAAGATACGACGTAGAGGATATACTTTGGAAAAAGAGGAACAAGTATGCATAAGGTTCCTACAAAAACAGAAATCAAGGATGCACCCTTAAGAAAAAGGGTATGATGCTTGTATCTAGTCTTCTTGAGATTTACTTTACTGTATCTTAACTAATTTAACTTCGCGATTGGGAAGTTTCTTGACCTCCATTTCCAAAATAAACAGATGTTAGCCATGATACCAAGTGTATATACTAGGATGATTAGAGGTCTCCCTCTTATCCATCATGCCATAACTATAAGGTTCAAAAGGTCACTACGTGCTTTTTTTTAGAGCGCCTGCCATAATTATTCATCTCTCACGAAAACCATCCTAGTTGAACTCGACATTCCTCAAGTACAAGTCCCAAAGGCCTAAACCAATATCAGACAAGCACCCAAGGAATACCCCCTCCGAATTTAGACGATCTACGTGAGATGATATAAGCAAACTTGGTAGCTATTCTCAAATCCCTACTAACCAAAAATAAACGGGCCGAGTCACCAATTGGATTTGAGACTAATTGGGATCTTTCACTATGCAAGTACTAAGGTGTAGAGACTCAATCATGGAAGCAAATATGAACAAATGCAAAGCGCTAAAAACGAAAGAGTACGAACAGAAAAACTAGACTCTTCCAACAGAACTTTACTACCTTTCTCCTAGGTACGCTTAGTGGCGAAAGTATGTACTTACCCTTCTGAAAATCTTGTTCCTTGTTCTTGCCCTTGTCCTTAATTATATGCCCTATTGTACCCTAGTAAATATACTTCCTCTTGTCTTAGGTTTTATAATTCCTTCCTCCTTCGTGAGCTAAATCTACATCCATGAATTCCTCATCCTTTTGTTGTGCTCCTTAGCCAAACTCCTTGTCCCCTTCCGTGTGTAACCATGTTGACAAATCTCTCGAAAGCTGCCTCCATCGTACAGAAAACCCTACAAAGCTTGAAAGAAAACTGGCCGCAAGTGAAACTACTACGGCTATAGATGGAAGTCGGGCACTACTTTGCCCTTCGATGAGGTTACATCCCAGAAAGCCAGGAGCCCTAGAGACTCAAGAAAGAAGGAAACAAGGACTCAACAGAGAATCAAAAGATGGTGCATATGGCTTTGGGGAATATGCCTTTAAAAAAGATCTTTTCTCTTGAAAATGCTTCTTTTAAAACCGTTTTGAAAATAATTTTTCAAATCCTTTATCTGATCTGGTAACCTTTAGCTTTGATACCAAGTGTAACACCCCACGTCCGTTAATGTCACTCACAAAGGGAATGCACTAAGTTCTGTGGAGCATTTAAGGTAAAAGATGAAGATAAATTACAAGACAGACAAAATTAAAACAGCGGGAAATAAAACTTTACTTTATTGATAAAATAGTTTGTACAACAATTGCTTTCCAATACCAGAGTATCATCTATCATACAAAATGAAGAAGCATAAAAATAACATTTGTATTCCCCAATGTAGCATAAACCATAGCAGTGGAAAAGAGAGTCTGAAGCGATATATCCAAGAGTCTTCAAGCTTGGGAAGAGAACTGAGCCTAAGTAATAACATTCCCTCCCTACGGACCTGGGGGGGGGGAAGACGGAAGACAAGAAAGCGAAAGAAAACAGAGTCAGACATTAAGTCTGGTAAGTTCAGTAACTTTCAGCATGTGAACAGGAAAAAGCAACACGACATGAATTAACTGAATATAAGATAATACCATAATGATAGGGTTAACAAGATAACATAGGATTTATGCAAGATGCTAAGGCAAGATGAGATATGCTTCCCTATTTTCTCTGCTTCGCTATTACCCTGTTATTCTGGATTCTATATCCCTGCACCACCTAACTAGTGTCCCAACTAGAAATCTGTATAAAATGATAACGTGATCCCAATCCCCTAAGTTGTGGTTGTTTCAGGTGTATATCTATTATTTATTACCTAGATCTAATCTAGGGTTTTTCTATCGAGTGCTCCCTAGATTCAACTAGGATTTACGCGACCTATCTAATGCTTCACGGATTCAGGGTTTATGCCACCTAGGTCCACTATGGATTACTCTACCTGTCGAACGATGCACCTAGTCTAGGACACACTACCTAGAGTGGTATATGTTCCTAGGCTTTCCCCACGTATGCGTCGTGAATCGTTTATCTCTGTCTAGATGCACATGTCCTGAAATGTGCGACCCGAGTCCCGTGGCAGGGCTACTCTAGAAACACGGAACTCGGTCGGGAGCTTTTCAGATATCTGCCGGTGCAGATGCTAAGGTCTGTTTTTCTACCAATGGTTATGGTCCCACGTGACCCATCCCTCAAATAATGAAAGGAGATACAAGAAAATCAAGCGCGAGAACTGTACTCTTGCCACCCTATGCCCTACTTTCCTATTGGCCAGCCTCACCCATAACTAGATAGCAAGTATATGGTCTGTTGGGAGTTCTCTGCCTTTCCACATACGTATAACGATTGACTAAAGATGGTAGGTAGACGACGAGTTGCTATCACAGGGCTACTGGTCTCGCCGAATCACGCTGGTCCATCCTAGTCTTTAGGTTGCCTTATATTGCAACCAAGGCACACCCTTGGTTCTTCTATCGCAGACCTTAACATCTGTGAGCCCAGGAGGATCATATGCCACCTCACAGAGGGATACCAAGAGTATCCTCATGTCCCCTCGAAGCCTCGGGCTTCGTAACCCAATTCGTTGGAGTCTTCTTTAAGATCAGATGGACGTTCGCTCCTACTCGTGATATACTAAGGATTACTACTTAGTTTCTCTAACTAAGGTTTAGCACTTAGTTTGTTGAATCATCGTTTTCTTAACTAAGGTTTACGACTTAGTTCATATTTACTAAGGTTTACTACTTAGTTCTTGTTCTTGTCAAATTGGGTTGGTTAAGTTTCATTAGTCAATTCGTGTCAACTTAACCCTTTCGTTTGTCATATAAAACGGGTTAAGTGTTATCAGTAGTTCATGTTGACTTAACCCTTACCACAAACCGAGTTATATTGGTTAAGTATTTTCTTATTACTTAACCCTACCCATTCATCTTGTATTGTTTAAACGTTCCATTTAACCTGACCCTGCCCATCTGTTTTAACTGACTTGTTATAGTGGTTAAGTGTTCCCTTAGCTAACTTAACCCTAACATCTGTTTAATTAACATGTTCTAATGGTTAAGTATTGTTCTTTCATGTTTTTAACTTAACCCTATTCATTTTTCCTGCTATGATGGCTAAGTGTTCCAAGTTTACTTAACCCCACCTTCTAGTCTTAGTCAACATGTTAAATTGGCTAAGTGTATTAAACTTACTTAACACCTACAAGTCTTGTCTTGTTAACATGTTAAGTGGTTAAGTGTCCAGATTAGCCTAACCCCACTCATCGGATTTAGTTAACATGTTGAGTTGGTTAAGTGTTTTAGTTAACTTAACCCTACCATTCTTGTTCTAGCTTTAATTAATAAATTAAAGCCGCGACCACTCACATTAGACAGATATTGTTGCGATTACTGGATGTGCCGGTTGGTTCCGGGCAGGTTTATATCGCAAGTCAGTCTAACCTCGGGTTAGGCATATTCGTGTTTTCTAAGTTCAAAGGGTTTTGATTAATTTTCAAATCAGGTTTTGAAAGTAACCATCCCGTCCGTCGGATCAGTTAGGGATAGCCAGGGAGAGCAGGAAACTTGTATTTTCCAAACCCAAGCCCAGACACTATACTCTCTGTCACCCTAGAACTTTCTGGTGTATGTATTATTAAAAGAGATGTCATTAATAAACCTCTCTTTTGTATATATATAAATTGTTAACAATTTGTCCTCAAAGCTTAACCATTTATCCTCAAAGTCCATTTTCCCTTTTTAAATAAATTTGACCTATACCATATTCATTTTCCATGCCCACTAATGGACTTATATTCTAGGCCCAAATCTTGATTTGCCTATCTTACAGTTTATAGCAATTTAGATCCAACATCCTCATTTACAGTTCATGCCAAAACTAGATTTTATATTCTAGTTTACAGTTTATGCCAAACTAGATTTCATATTCTAGTTCACCGTTTATGCCCAAAACTTAATTTGCATACCAACTACCTACTTTGTGGCCCATTTAACCATTTACCATTTACGCCCAATGTATGTAAATTATTCACAATTATGCTAATATACTTATCATGCTTAATTTAGCCACCCAATTCTGATTTAGTATTCTAATTTCAGTTCATGTCAAAGCTAGACTTGTTATTCTAATTTTCATCTTAGTAGTCATGCTATAATGCATGTTCCCAAATTATGCCAATTTCCAAGTTTAGTCAATTTCATGTTTTTCCCAAAACGTATTCCCATCGTTCGTATAATCGTGATTCAACCTAGATTATAAATAAATCTAGATTCGTGGAAAAAAAAGGGAATGAACCAAAATGCCATGAAAGAATAGACATAATAACTGGCATAAGATGATAATTCACAGGCATATAGATCTGGTAATATTACGACATGAAAAGGGTTGAATAGTATAGGTTCAAGAACATGGGTAGACCTAAATTAATAGGTAAATTCCCAAGATCAAGATCCAAGGATAACTAAGAATAAACTGAAATAGAAAGTCAAGCCTAGATCCAATATAATGCCAGTTTGGGGTACAACATGGTTTTGTAACTACAGTGTCATAGGCATAAATAATAATCTTATATCCATAGTCATAGGCAATAAATCCTCACAGTTAAAGAATCACAGTCATAGGCGATGTTCATAGTCAAAGGAAAATAATTCTCACAGTCATGAGTCACAGTCATAGGCAATGTTCATAGGCAATGTTCATAGTCAAAAAGGCATATGGTTTTAAGGTCCCAAGTTTCATAGTCACAGTGTTATTGGTCATCGAATCATAACAGTTCTTAATTAGGTCCAAAGATATAAGCACTGATTCGAATAGAAAGATTTTGCATATTCTTTTATTCCTTTAATTTCATGTCACGAATAGAGAAAACGTTCAAATCTAAAAAGTAACCGACTTACAGAGATTATATTAGATTCGTAGAAAAACAGTCGTTGAAGTCGTTTGAATCTTCACTTGAATCCTAACTTGTTTTGAATCTCCTCTTGAAAGTCATGAGCAACATTTCCTCGTCTTGATTTATTTTATATATTATTTTATTTATTATTTAATTTAGTGGAGGAGAAGAAGCCATGTCCACCAAGAATCTTTGCAGCTTAAGGTTAGAGAAGAATTGTGAATAGTAAAGGAGACTAGGGGCTGTTTATATAGGATTAGGCGGACGAATCTAGGTAGGAAACGAGACCAGGTACATCAGAATGCACCCAGGCCCAAAAGTGGGTTTTGCACCCAGGTCGACACCCTGGTCGACTGCCCAGTCGACCTGGTCAGGGGGGGTCGACTACCCAGTCGACTCCCCAGTCGACCTGGGTCCTGGGCTGGAATTTTCCCGCCCAGCCCGGTTCGGGGTTTGAATTCGAATTCGAATTTCGAGCTATTTTCGATTCTGAAAATTCCTGAAACTTCGGTGGGTGATATCTCCCTCATACGGACTCCGATTCTCGCAAACTAGGACTCGTTTCCAAGCAGAATTTCGAGACGAATGCAATGGCGTAACCCATTCCCCTTAATTTTTCCTCTAACATTTAATTATACCTTAATTTGTAAAACTTAATGTTATAGAATTATGGGGTGTTACATGATGTCCATAATTGACTCAATTATGGCCATCCACTTACGGTATGCAAAATCATATCAATTGCACCCTAATTTCTTAATATTAAATCCTTAATATTACCCATACCCTACATTATACGTTCGCTTATTCAACGCAAAATATACGTTAGACTCGAATAGTCTAACTCATAGCACAAAGATAAATTATCACAACATATAGACAGATAAAATAGATCTAATCATAATAGGGGTGAAACTTGCATAAAACTACACATGTCATGGATCTAAAGGTGTCAACTTGTCTGGTTAAATGTCACAACTTACATAATATGATTATAACCCAAGTTCATGTATAAACTTGCATATGTGGTTTATGCAACATAATGATGGTGTGAACTAGCATCTAACACATAGAACTCACACATGTCATAGCATAATTCTAGATCTAAACAGATGTCATAATTCTAGATCTAAATAGATGTCATACAATATGTGAGATTATACATACTAATAAATCTAAACTTGCATAGGTACATGTGATTTATCATGTGAATCATCATAGCCCAAATATATATAATCAACATCATGATTCATAAGCTTATTACAACATAATAACATCATGGCTTTGTAACATCGCAACTTAGCATAGAAACTTGCAACATATATAATATCATCACAGCATGATTTACAACATATAGGATATCATCATCCCATAACATATGATTTACAACATACATGATAGCATAAGGTTTACAACATCATATATGACAATTCACATCATTTTCTTATGATCCATATCACATCTTAATCTAATTAGTTTGCTAATAATATTATTAAGATCATCATACTCACAATTAGAAAAGAAAGAGAGTCTTGATTTTCTTTAGAGTTGAGTAGAATAAGAGTTTTGATTAGCTTTCTTCCTTCTTAGTTGGCGGCGGCTACACTGAGTTCCATGGCGACGGCATGACGGCAGCTATTATTTTTTTTTGTTACTTTAGAATGAGAGACTACCCATGTATATATAGAATTTAGGATTAGTTTAGACCGTCCGATCAACTCAGAATGAACCTGAACCGTTAAATTAGCCAACTCAGCCCTAAAGACACATCAACAGCTCAAGATTGGGCTCGGCCCAAACCTGGCCGACTTGACTAGGTCGACACCCAGGTCGACACTGCAGTCGACCTGGGGTGGGTGGGGGGAGGTCGACTCTAGTGTCGACTCCCCAGTCGACCTGCCTGGGCGGGAATTTTCCCGCCCGGCCCGCTTCTGCACTTCCAGTTTGAATTTTTAAATTTTCCTGCGAGCTGTTTTGAATTTTCTGAAACTTCCGATGGCCATATCTCCTTCATACCAAGTCCAAATTACGCAATCTCGGACTCTATTTCAACTAGAATTCCGAGACGAACACAATGGCGCAACCCGTTTCCCACAATTCTCACGTCTGAGATTATTTATTCTTTAATTTGTGAATATTTATATTAACAGAATTACGGGGTGTTACATTCTCCTCTCCTTAAAGGATTTCGTCCCCGAAATCTTCAAGTCAAGAAGAATGTATATCCTAACATCCAATCGTCCATCTACTCAACCATCAAACACAGGCATCCATTGTCCTTATAGACTTCTAATGCATTCATGTTTAAATGCACACTGTGTATATGTCCATATCTAATGCAAAATCAGGCGGTCCACTGATTCAGTTGACCTCCTTAATGCAAATCATGATAGTGCCATGCATCCATTATGTATGCAAAAGTTCCTTAATGCTACATATTATCACTATATGCGTGCACAATCATCATCTGAATGCAGCATCCATATGATAAAAAAAATCCTCATACATCCATTTTACTAAATACATCCATATATATGCAATATGCAATATGAAGTGACTGAGCCGGTCTAGTGCCTAATAGTGTGTGTATATGCGTCCACGAGCAAACACTAGCAAACACTTGCATCCACTTTGCATCCATCATACATAACATGTCTCAAACACATGTTTCAACCATAGGATTATCCTAACTAAAGGTCAAAGATACTAGCGAGAGGACATACTAAAGATAAGATAAGTAACAGCTAAGCGATAAAGGAGAAATTAAAAGACATACCCTCAAAAAGAAAAGGGTACAACGAACGCATCTTCGCTTCTGTCTCCCAAGTAGCGTTGCTCTCATCATCTCCCCATTGCACTTTGACTAGTCTGACCTCTCGATTCCTCAACTTCTTGATCTCCGACCCAAGAATGCATGTAGGAGCTCGTCGAATCGTCGCATCACGCTCTATCTCCACCTCTCTAAGCAAGCTCGGCTCTACCGCTTCCGCGGTCTCGTGCAACCACTTCCTCAAATGTGACACATGGAATACGTCGTGTACACCACTAAGTCTCTCAGGCAACTCCACTCTATACGCCATCTGTCCAATCTTCTCCTTAATAGGAAACAGCCCTACAAACCTTGGTGCTAATTTCCCAAAGGACCCAAAGCGAACAACATTCCGTAATGGAGACACTTTGATAAAGACCATGTCCCCAACATCAAACTCAAGATCTGTCCTCCTTTTGTCTGCATAAGATTTCCGCCTATCTTGCGCCGTCTTCATCCTCCTTCGAATCAATTCGATCTTTTCCGAAGTCTCTCTAATCATATCGGGCCCAAGTAAGATCTTATCCGTAGATTCCCACCAACATGTAGGTGAACGACAAGTTCGTCCATAAAGAGCTTCGAAAGGTGCCATGCCAATGCTAGATTGAAAGCTATTATTATATGCGAACTCTACCAACAAAAGATGCTCTTCCCATGTACCCCCAAAGTCTAGGATACATAGCCTCAAAAGATCCTCTAGAATGCGATTCACCCTCTCAGTCTGGCCGTCCGTCTGAGGATGATACGCGGTGCTCAAACATAACTGAGTCCCTACCGCCTCTTGCAAGCTCTTCCAAAATTCGCTAGTGAAGATAGGATCACGGTCGCTTACTATGTTAGAAGGAACACCATGCAAACGAACTATCTCTCGAACGTATACAGAAGCTAACCATGGAGCAGTCCTCTTACTCTTCACGGGAATGAAATGGGCGCTCTTAGTAAGTCTGTTTACTATAACCCAAATCCCCGTATTACCCTTCCTTGATCTTGGTAATCCATCCACAAAGTCCATCGAGACACTTTCCCACTTCCATAGTGGAACCTCCAATGGGTGAAGCAACCCACCGGGTTTCTTTTGCTCTGATTTTACTTGTTGGCACACCAAGCATCTAACAACATACTCGGCTACATCCCTCTTCATACCGACCCAAAAGAAAACTCGCTTCATGTCTTTGTACATCTTGTCCCTGCCGGGATGAATGGTCATCTTCGAATGATGTGCTTCGTCAAGAATAGCCTTCCTCAAACCTTCCTCTCGAGGTACACAAAGTCTACTATCCCAACGTACCCGCCCCTTATCATCTAGGGTATACCTACGCAGATGAATTGGTGACTCCCCTCTTTTGAGCTTTTCTACTAACTCAACTAACTGTGGGTCGTCTCGCTGTGCCTCACCAATCCGTCCCAAAAGCGTAGGTCTAACCTCCAAGGATGCTAGCAAACCGGGTATAAAGTCAACGGAAGGTCTAAAGTCAAACATAGAGATGAATTCTAAGTTTCGCCGCTCAACAAACAATAGGCTCAAGGACAACCTTTTCCTACTTAAGGCATCTGCCACAACGTTACCCTTGCCAGGGGTATATGTTATTTCGAAATTGTAGGACGCTAAGAACTCCATCCAACTTTGCTGCCTTAAGTTCAAGTCCTTCTGAGAGAATAAGTATTTTAAAGATTTGTGGTCAGTGAACAATTCGAATTTCTCGCCAAGAAGGTAATGACGCCAAGACTTAAGAGCGAAAACAATTGCGGCTAACTCTAGGTCATGTGTAGGGTAATTTTTCTCATGCACCCTTAACTGCCTTCCACCATAGGCTATTACCCTTCCCTCTTGCATTAAGACTGCGCCTAGACCTGTACCACAAGCATCTGTATAAACAGTAAATGGCTTACTACCGTCTGGCAGCACTAAGACTGGAGCTGAGGTCAAAGCTCTCTTTAAACGTTGGAACGCATCATCACAATCTACGTCCCACGCGAAGACTAGGTTCTTCTTCGTCAGGCGTGTCAATGGAGCTGATATTTTTGCGAAGTCTTTGATAAACTTCCTATAGTAGCCAGCTAACCCCAAGAAACTCCTTACTTCGGTAGCATTTTTAGGGACCTTCCAATCTTGGATGGCCACCACCTTCGCGAGATCCACAGCTATCCCGTCTTTGGAAACCACGTGCCCTAAGAATCGCACTACCTCTCTCCAGAAGTGACACTTAGTAAATTTAGCTTTAAGGTTATGTGCTCGTAGAGTCTCCAACACTTCCCTAAGATATAGGGCATGCTCTTCTTCCTTCTTAGAAAAGATCAAGATGTCATCTACAAAGACCACCACGAATTTATTAAGGTACTCCCTAAACACCCTACTCATCAAATCAACAAAGTATGCGGGGGCGTTTGTCAAACCGAAGGGCATCACTAGCCATTCATAGAAACCGTCCGGAGTCCTAAAGGAGTTTTGTCTATGCTATCCTCATCCACTCTCAACTGATGGAATCCAGTGGCTAAGTCCAACTGCGAAAACATTGAGGCGCCAACTAACTGATCGAAGAGATCGTCAATCCTCGGCAGTGGGTGTCTGTTTTTCTTAGTAAGTTTATTAAGTTCTCTATAATCCACACAAAGTCTAAGGGACCCATCTGCCTTCGTGGTAAACACTACTGGAGCACCCCACTCCGATATACTACGTCTTATGAACCCCTTCTCAAGCAACTCCTTCACTTGCTTATTGAGTTCCCTCCTTTCACGAGGAGCCATGTGGCGTACTGGCAAAGATACTGGTTTTGCATTATCCACAAGATATATTCGAAAATCTATCTCCCGCTTCGGAGGCAAGCCCTTCACCTCCTCAAACACATCCGAATATTCTTGGACTACTATAACAGATCGTAGATTTTCCACTGACGCGTCAAGCGATTCTAGATAACTTAGCATAACGGAATTTATGGGATTACAAAAAAATTCGAGAGTGTTGCCATGGCGAGTCATGAGCCTAACTACTCTCCTTTCACAATCAAGAACGGCCTCATTTCTGGATAACCAATCCATTCCTAAAATTAGCCCATAGCCCGTGAAGCACAAAACATAAGCATCACATCTAAACCCAACGCTAAGTATAGAAATTTTCAAATCCAAACATATCATGGACAAATAAGCTGAGCCCCTAATTGGATTCGAAACAACTAAGGGATCCTCTATTAAACTTGTGTTTAAGTGCAGTGATTCAACTAATGATGTAGAGATAAACGAATGTGATGTGCCCGAATCGAATAAGGTACGGACAGGATAATCAAACAGAAAAACTAAGCTTTCAACCGAAATGGTTCTACCTCGTTCTTGCAGCGGTGGGACCGCGAGAGCCTGAACTTGTCCCCTTGCCTGCCCTGGTGCCATAAGAGCCTGCACCTGTCCTCCTGAGGTAGACCCTGCCCTCTGCCCCTTCTTTGGGCAGTCCTTCACTAGATGTCCCGCATCACCACAGTGAAAACAACCAGTCTTCTTTTTCTTTCTGCAATCCTTGCTGAGATGGCCTGGTGTCCCACAGTTAAAGCTTCTTTTCTTTCCTTTGCCATTATTGTCTTTACCACCCTTCTTGTTTTGCAGTTGTGGTTTCTTCTGATCCCCTTTCTTCTCGGGTGCCTTATTAGCATTAGCGCCTTTCTCCTCGTGCATGAGTGCCATGTCTACTAGCTTCTCAAAGGTGGCCCCCATAGGGATGTGGGTCATAGCCAACCCCTGCAATGGCTCATTCAAGCCATTGACGAACCTCAGAGCCTTCTTCTCCTGCATGTTCACCAAATCTAAGCCAAACCTTGCAAATTGGTTAAATTTGTTGATGTACTCTTTCACTGATAGATTTCCCTGCTTCAATGTCAAGAACCTTTCCATGTATAGATTCTCTTCTGCCCTTGAGAGAAACTTTGCCTCAAACCTACGTCTGAAATTCGCCCAAGAATCAACAGGACGCTCCCCATTAGTGACCTCCCACTAAAACGAGGCCTCTCCCTTCATTAACCAAGCTGCTAATTTGACTTTCCTCCCTTCTTCTACTTCAAAGATTTCTAGCAATTCTTCCACCTCCTTAAGCCAATCTCTAGCTTCCACAAACGTTTCTGACCCTTGAAATGGTTTTCCACCCATAGCCTTAAATTCCTTGCATGTCTTTGCAAACGTATCAGCGCGAGGAGGGGGAGGAGGAGGAGGAGGAGGAGCGGGTGCAACTGGTGTGGAGGAATATTGGCTGGACTTGCAGCGGCCCTAGCCTCTAATAACCTCCTATACCATCCTGGTATCGTTACACCCTCCGGAAGGTTAAGATCTTCAGCCATGCTGAAACGAAAAAGGAAAGATTCAAAATGGAGAATTCGAAAGATAAAGATATATGGCTATTGGGGATTATGTTTTTCATAAAAACTTTCCTCTTTAAATTACTCATCAAGACATTTTTTTTTAAAACACTTCTTCCAAAAATACTTTACAAAAATAGTTTTTCTAAAAATTTTATCTGTTTTGGTGACCTTAAGCTCTGATACCACGTGTAACACCCCACGTCCATTAATGTCACTCACAAAGGGAATGCATTAACTTCCATGGAAGTTTTAAGTGAATATAGAACATAAAAATTACAACAAGACAGATAATAAGTAGTACTTGGAAATCTAAAACTTTATTTCATTGCAGCGGAAATTAAACATGTCTGTTACATCATAAAACCATAAATCAGAGTCAAGTACAATATCCATCTTGATAAAACAAAATACATAATCCCATTACATAAATAGCCATTAAAGAAGATAACAAGCTGGACTTTACTTCCGCGGTCCAAGCTTTCCAAAAGAGAGAATAAGCAATTCAATCAGACTCCACTAGAGCTGGGTCCACCCTGAGGACCTGGAGGGGGAAAAAGATAGAAATAGAGGGGGTCAGACATAAAGTCTGGCGAGTATGATAATTCTAACAATACTATTATCAAAATAACTAGACCAAGGCATAAGCTGGAAAACAAGGAAATGTCCATGAACTATTGGGTATGCAAGAGTAAATAAAGATAACGTTAAAGGCACACCTAATACTAACGAATAATTACTACACTGCACCACACCAGTCACCCTAAAGGTTAATCCCACTTGCCTCAATTAGAAATTTTATAAATAACTTCGTGTACCCCTAGCTGACTACATAGGTGCCGCCTGCCCCTATCTCCGCTAGGTGTACCCCACTACCCACTTTCGATCGGCTCCCTACTCGTAGATACTCGTGCTGGTCCCACAGTGGGGTGTCACTCCCCTAAAGTGGCAACCCGATACAGCCTAAGGATGCACAGGTTATACCTACACGATGCAACAATGTCTTACCTACCAGCCCGGGTCCACACACGCATATGAAACACGTTGGACTTGCGTTGCCACCGCTAACCCGTTTGGCCTCTTAAAGTCAAGCCCAGTATGCGTGTCCCGTCCTCGACTTGGGTCGAGCCCACAAAGATACGTTTGGGTTACTGGTTGAAATGGGCCCCCAATTACTTACCACAACCTATCCACCTAAGCTTGTCCCCACTAGTATATCCCACTTAACCCTCTTCTTAGTCATGTTCATTTACATGTGTGTTTGGTTAAGTCTTACTAATCGTATTTCAAATGCCACTAAAGGCAACCACTAGATTCCTCATGCCACCCAAGGCACCTACTTAACCCCCCATGTCCCACTTCACATGTTTATCTAGTTAAGTATTTCTTAATTCATTCAGGCCATAACCTCATAAAGACCTCTCACATTAGACTGGCATTTATGGCAGCTGGATTCGCCGGGCGGGTCCGGGCAGTCTTACACCATAAAAGAGTCTAACCTTGTGTCTTTACAACTATTATGCTTTAATTTGGGCCTAGGACCTCTCACATTGGGCTGACATTTGTGACTACTGGATTCGTCGGGCGGGTCCGGGTAGTTTTACGTCACAAACGAGTCCAACCTCGTGTCCTAAGCATTGATTAACACTTATAATCTTTTACCCCAGTTTTAAATATATCCCTATTCAAATCATTAATTAATTTCAATTTTAATGATGTCCATAATTGACTCAATTATGGCCATCCACTTACGGTATGCAAAATCATATCAATTGCACCCCAATTTCTTAATATTAAATCCTTAATATTACCCCTACCCCACGTTATACGTTCGCTTATTCAACGCAAAATATACGTTAGACTCGAATAGTCTAACTCATAGCACAAAGATAAATTATCACAACATATAGACAAATAAAATAGATCTAATCATAATAGGGGTGAAACTTGCATAAAACTACACATGTCATGGATCTAATGGTGTCAACTTGTCTGGTTAAATGTCACAACTTACATAATATGATCATAACCCAAGTTCATGTATAAACTTGCATATGTGGTTTATGCAACATAATGATGGTGTGAACTAACATCTAACACATAGAACTCACACATGTCATAGCATAATTCTAGATCTAAATAGATGTCATAATCCTAGATCTAAATAGATGTCATACAATATATGAGATTATACATACTAATAAATCTAAACTTGCATAGGTACATGTGATTTATCTTGTGAATCATCATAGCCCAAATATATATAATCAACATCATGATTCATAAGCTAACTACAACATAATGACCTCATGGCTTTGTAACATCGCAACTTAGCATAGAAACATATATAATATCATCATAGCATGATTTACAACATATAGGATATCATCATCACATAACATAGGATTTACAACATACATGATAACATAAGGTTTACAACAACATATATGACAATTCACATCATTTTCTTATGATCCATATCACATCTTAATCTAATTAGTTTGCTAATAATCTTATTAAGATCATCATACTCACAATTAGAAAAGAAAGAGAGTCTTGATTTTCTTTAGAGTTGAGCAGAATTAGAGTTTGGATTAGCTTTCTTCCTTCTTAGTTGGCGGCGGCTACACTGAGTTCCATGGCGACGGCATGACGGCAGCTATTCTATTTTTTTTTGTGACTTTAGAATGAGAGACTACCCATGTATATATAGAATTTAGGATTAGTTTAGAACGTCCGATCAACTAAGAATGAACCTGAACTGTTAAATTAGCCAACTCAGCCCTAAAGACACATCAGCAGCTCAAGATTGGGCTCGGCCCAAACCTGGCCGACTTGACCAGGCCGACACCCAGGTTGACACTACAGTCGACCTTGGGGGGTGGGGGGGGGGGGAGGTCGACTCTAGTGTCGACTCCCCAGTCGACCTGCCTGGGTGGGAATTTTCCCGCCCAGCCCGCTTCTGCACTTCCAGTTTGAATTTTTAAATTTTCCTGCGAGCTGTTTTGAATTTTCTGAAACTTCCGATGGCCATATCTCCTTCATACGAAGTCCAAATTACGCAAACTCGGACTATATTTCAACCAGAATTCCGAGACGAACACAATGGCGCAACCCATTTCCCACAATTCTCACGTCTGAGATGAGGTATTCTTTAATTTGTGAATATTTATATTAACAGAATTACGGAGTGTTACACATTGGTCAACCGGAATGACATGATCAACCACTCATAAAATCCAAACGGCGTCTGAAATGCCATTTTAGCTATACTCTCCGCTTCCACTCTAAGCTGATGAAAACCGGTCGCGAGATCCAAATGAGAGAACACTATCGTGCCACTCAACTGATCAAACAAATCATCTATCCGCGGTAGAGGATACTTATTCTTCCTCGTCGCCTTATTCAGCTCGCGGTAGTCCACATACAATAGAAGGGAACCATCTGCCCTGGTAGCAAACACAACTGGTGCTCCCCACTCAGAAACACTTCTTCTGATAAATCCCTTCTTCAAAAGATCGCTTACTTGCACCCCGAGCTCTCGCTGCTCCCTTGGCGCCATACGACGATGTGGCATCACTATAGGTCTGGCATCTTTCACTAAATCAATACGAAACTCAATCTCTTGGTGTGGTGGAAGCCCGGTCACTTCTTCGAAGACGTCCGGATACTGGCCAACCACGGGCACATCTGACAAATCATCATTCTGGATGTCGAGGGAATTTAGAAAACTAGCCATTACCCCCTCACTGGGTAGACCATCAAACATACCCTCCGCCCATCATCCGCCCTAATTGTGACTAAAAATCCCTCACAGTCTACCACCACCCCGTATCTTTGGAGCCAATCGACTCCCAAAATAATGCCAAACCCAGTAAAGCCCAAAACAAAGCAGTCACAAACAAACATACATCCATGACTCGATAAGACCACATTACGACAAATCATGCTAAGGCTAGTCGAACCACCAATTTGGTTCGTCACTACTAAAGGTCTATCGACTATCTCAGGTTCCAATCCCAACCTATCTACCAGGTCACTAGATATGAAAGAACTGGAAGCTCCGGTATCATACAAAACTCTAACAGGAACATCATAAACAGAAAGCATACCTTGAATAACGACATTCTTTCCCTTCTCCGCCGCAGTTGGGGCATTCGACGAAGAAGGAATAGCATTAAGGGCATATGCTTTCACCATCTGCTTTTCTTTAGGGGGTTGTGGATACTTGTCCTTGTGATGTCCCATTTGGCCACAGTTGAAGTACTTCCTATCCGCTGGCTTGGCCTGACAGTTACTAGCATAATGGACCGTCTTACCACAGCTGAAGCACTCAACATCCTTCTTATTCTTTTTCCTCTGGCCTTCCTTAGTCTGATTCTGCTTTCTCTTATTCTGAGAACCATCCTTGCCTCCACCGCTTGCTTGCGACTTTGGCTCCTCTGTAGATGCAACCTTAGTCTTCGACTTAGGGTAAAGACTCTCTGACCTCAATGCTTTCCCCACAATTGATTCAAACATCTCATCGATGTGGTTAATAAGCCTTTCCCCCAAGTATCCATCCAAGCCAGTTATGAACTTCTCGTTCTTCTTCTCGGGAGTGTCAATGAGGGATAACCCATACTTCGATAAAGTATAAAATTCTGCAATGTACTCCGAGACAGCTCTGCCATTTTGCTTGAGTTCCAAGAATTTCTTAAACAACACTGACTTTTGAGCAGCTGGAATGAACTTGTCGCTAAGGCGAGCCTTAAACTGATCCCTTGTAATCTGGTCCTCGGGAGTAGCTGCCTTTATAGCATTCCACCAGTTCATTGCCCATCCTTGTAGCTGATGGGACGCTAGCTTCCTTTTCATAGCATCCTCGATACCTAAGTCTTCGAAAATTCGCTCACAGCTATCCAACCAATCTTGTACATCCATGGCTGATTCCGTTCCTTGGAACGGCTTTCCACAAAGACTAGTGTAATCCTTGTTTAGCTTGGTGAAATCGGCCCTAGGCGCCTGCACCGCTGCACCAACACCATTAGTAGTATTAGGGACTGCCCTCTGAACATCTCTAAGCATCTCCCTCATGAGGTCAGTAAACATCGTCCTCATGTCAGCAGCATTCCCATTATTGGCTCCTTTACTAGCACCCCTTGCGTATCGGCTCATCGTTCAATCTGTAAAGAGAAAATGATTAACCATTTCCATATTGGTGTCAGTGCAGTGCGACTTCGTCCTTAGATATACTAATAGCATATATATATATATATATATATATATATAGAGCTTTTGAAAACCAAAATAATCACAAATATGCGCTCTCATGTACGTATTATCTCTCCCTGGTGTCTTTCCCTAGGTTAACTACGCAACCTAGAGCTCTGATACCAAATGAGACAGCCCGCCCCGCATCAGCCGGCATTTCCTCCGAAAGTGCGTTGTACACATGCCCGACTAGCACAGAACGGTCGCCAAAGAAAAGAAAGAATAGAGTGAACTAATCGAAAACCTGTAGAATGTCTCACAGCGCATGGGATAAAATATAATAACAACATACTTGACATAAAACAGGCGAGACAGTGCATAAGCTGAAAACTAAACATCATAGCAGCGGAAAATCCAAATACAGCTTATGTTCCACATCATCATTATTACAACTTTAAAACTGTCTCTAAAGTGAAAGAAAGGAAGGGTACACTACAAATGCCCAAAGTAGTGACCAGCAGCGACACAGGGAGAATATCTATATATATCATACGTGGAAGCCTCCTGCTCGTCTCTGATATAGCTACTCGTGCATCACCGGCTAACCTGTCTCTAGTCTTCTCGTGAGAGCACCAAGAGTAATAAGAAGAGACATAAAACTCTAGGTCAAACAAAAAGTTTGGTCTGAGCGATAAGCAGCAAAACAGAATAATAACAGGTATACTAAACCATACCTGAACCTGGACCTGCAACCAAAGAGTTAGCACTACATACTGTACAATACTCTAAGGTTCCACTAACACATGGTGTAAAGAATACGGGGGTGTGGGTGTGCATGTCATAGTGATGGCAAACAATCAATCATAGAAACCATCCTCACATCTCTCACTTAGTGCATAAAAGCATACGATGTCCACCGCTTCGATCACTAGACCCATCGAAGTAGTGACCAAGTTCGACTTGTACGACTACTACTACCCCTAAGCGTACCATACGGAGTCATGACTAAATCTTTACGAATGACCCCGCTTCATTGGTCTATAGCCCATTAGTTGTACCTAAACCACTATGGTCCTGAATCCGTTCACGTACCCCCTACACATAGTGATCCAAAGTTATAGACACCGACAACTCCTTAGCACACCTCCCGCAGCAAAGCCCAACCCATGAAGTCCACTCGTTGGTTTCCATCTGGATCTTGAGTACAAGCTTCCCATTTGGACTACCTTTGCATCTTGGGTTTTGGTCTTCTCTAGATCGTTTCGGCATGCTCCTCTTTACTATGCTTCAGATCATGCTTCTCAATGTATTCCTTTCTGTGATCATCCACGTCGGTTCGGTTTGGATCGCGATTGGTTCGTGATGGGCTTTGGATCGATCGTGGTCACCTTCCTTCCGTTCGTGAGCTCCAAGTCGACTCGTGGTCATCACATCGGATCATTTCGTGCTTCCTCTGTCGGATCGGGTCGGGTCTTCATCACCAGTTCGAGCTCGACTTCTGATTAGATCGGACTCTCCAAGCGGTTCGGGTCGGATGGCTCTCCAGGTGAGCATGTCGAATCGAAGCTTCAAATGCAAGGGGTCGGTTCGGTGCCACCATCCAAGAGCTGTTCGGATCGGGTAGTGCCCCACGATCGAGTCGGGTCGTGCTCCCCTCCTCCGATCCGATCCAGTTCGGCTAATTTCCTACACTTCATTCCAGCGATTGTTTTACGCCATTCTACGGCATTTTCGACGAATCTAACTTTTCTAAACAATCACAAATCATTCCAAACAGTCATAGCAACATGTATAATTGTCCACAAACACTAAAACAACAATTTGATATGCTAAAATGGATCAAACATAGCCAAAATCCCATATTTTCCCTTAAGCATGTTTAAGCAAAACTAACGATAGGATTAGTAAAACTTAACCAAATTAACCAAATTTTCTAACAGAGTCCTAAAACAATATTTTGAAATTTATAAATATTTTTTTCCATATTTTTAACATGTATAAATTTGCTAATTATCATTAATTACCCTTAATTAACCGTAATTAATGAGGAACTATGCAAATCACTCACCTTGGCCACAAATAAAATATCAAATCTGAAATGATTCTCTGTTTGGCGCTGTTCCCAATGTAACACAACAGCGCTAACCTTGCTTTGGTGCTATTTCTCCTTAATTTGATGTTGATTAAGCTAATCTTCAATTAGAAAGTGGTTTGGGGATGTTTTAGATGTTAGAGGCCGTTGTTAGGGTTGAACAAATGTCTATGGCGGCTGGAAAAGTGTCTAAAAACCCAAATCCCTAACCCTAACAGCCCTTAAATACTCCAAATCCCGAAATCCTCCAATGGGCCTAGCAGTTAACTACCGAATTAAGCCCGGTTAAGCAGTTTTATACATTCTAAACCTTAATTCAGCCATATCTCCAAAACGGTAAGTCCGTTTGGCTAATGTGACCACTCTACGGAATTGTAAACCATCACCCGGATCAAATGGAAGTGGTTTCAGATCAAAATTCCTTTCCAACCAAAAGTTATGGTCAAAACAAGTTCAGCTAGGGGCAAAACAGTCATTTATAAATCGGGAAAAACCATGAACATGGGAAATGACCCCAATAGTCGTCTCCCAAAGTTACATGACCATACGACTCTCTATGACGATGAAATAAATATTCTACGATCCTATGATGCGTAGAATGCGGGTCGTTACAAACTATATTGGAAAAACTGTATATCAGTACGTGTCTATGAAACAATGAGGGTTAAGGATGGGATGGATTATCGTGGACAGGTTGTGGGCAGGCGGTTGTAAATTGATGTGTTCGGAGGAGGAGCATGAGTGCGTGTTGGTTGATGGGGGTACTGAGATCGTTCATTTGTGAATTAAGGATGGAGCAAAGCATACTAAAGGGTGAGGGGAATGTCTCAGTGTGATCTGACATTCGTGAAGAAAGTGGAAGTGAAAAGTTGCGTTCCAGGACTGATGTTGAAGTATTTCAGTGAGGGAGAGTGCGAGATGGTCTTGGTTTCAGTCGAGAGTAGACATAGTGATGACAGTCTTGAATTCAGTTGAGTGGAAAAATAATGAGTGTTTTAGATGCTGTGTTGGAACTGGTGAGGTCATCATAGGGGAAGAAGTTGGTTCTTCGGTGAACTATGTAGTAGTGGCAGACGGTTGTTAAATCAATGTGTGGTTTGATTTAAAAAAAACAAAGAGCGGTTGAACAAGAAGTTATTCGTTCAAACTGATGAAACCTGTAAGGAATAATACAATGGTAATCATAATTTAAGGGGAGATTAAAAAGCACTGATCATGGTAATTAACCCCAAATGACCAATATTGAATTAACTATCCACTTAAGTTGTTTAAGTGTTATAACTAGAATAACTTCGTCATATGTTAACAGAATCTGACGAATCAAAAGTTATTGGAACCGTAGCGACGAAATCTACGATGCAGAACTATTTTTGCTGAAAAAGGAGCTACTAATATTTTATGTTAAAATCAAACGTTTGTTTGATTGTAAACAAAATAAAAACAGAATCGTCAATTGCAAACAAGGTGAGTAAACTCACTAACTCTGGCTCGTTTATATTTTTATATAAATGAGTTTTAAATTTATTTATAGTAATTTTATACTGTGTAATGGTTGTTTGGATGAATGGGTGATAAATTTTATTTATACAGTTATATCTTTGATCCATTTTGTTTACTATGATATTTCATCTTGTTCTGAAATTAATATTATTGATGTTCATTAACATCAGTGGATGCAGGGAAACAGGTTTGAGAAATCCAACTGGATTCCTCAGCATTTATATTATTGTGTTTGCATTGATTGTGACAAATGCTATGATATATTAACGGTGATTGATCTTGTTGTGTTTAATATCAACGGCCCTAGAATTTTGGTATTTAAATACCGTAAATATTTTTGAATGTAGAAAAGGAATGTTAAAAAGGAAATTTATTTCAAAAATAGAAATTATATTTCGAATAGACCTAGTACTAGAAACTTGTTTTAAATGAATAAAACAAGGCGTTGAGTATAAATGACACTTATAAATTTAGTAAAATATTTATCATTGGATAAATTAAAAATATTAATTCAAGTTAGAAAAGTGGAAATCAGTTTAAACCGACATTTGTAAATGGGAATTGTACTTAGCGATTTTAAATGAAATTATAAACAAGATTATGAATGGATAGAATAAAAATAAGATTTTGTGGATGATTCTACCTTTGAAAGTTAATAAAGAGAATTTGGGTTTTGAAATATTACTCAAATAATTTATTATTATATTTATAACTATGTAAAAAGATCAACTAGTCTATTTTTATTTAATTAAGGAGTTATCTACCTTGATTTTAGTTGATGTTGAAGTAGCTATTAGTTAATCAATAGAAATAGAAGGAATTATCTGTTTAAATGGATTTCGATTAAAAAGTAATTGATTTGTAATAAAGTTTTGGTTGAACTTAGAAAAGGGTGCATACAAGG
Source organism: Allium sativum (assembly GCA_030737875.1). Lineage (NCBI taxonomy): Eukaryota > Viridiplantae > Streptophyta > Magnoliopsida > Asparagales > Amaryllidaceae > Allium > Allium sativum. The sequence goes on from CM060919.1 coordinate 204,938,162, forward strand.
ATTGGATAATGAATCCGGACATGACAAGCAAGTTATAAAAGAAATATCGAGACGAGGCGATGTTTAAGTTATGCATTTACTTAATAAAACTAAAATTTAGTAAAAGAGATTTTTAATTTAATGAAAGTGAAATGGATTTGAAAAGAAATCGAAACAAAGTTTGGAAGGTATTTTAAACCAAGGCGATGGTTTTAAAACCATTACTTAAGAATTGAATTAAACATGGTAATTGAAATAAGGTCTTTATTGGAAAAGAGATAGGAAAGAGTTTTTATAAAAATAAAATGTTTATATAAAGATATAAGTTTGTAGTTACATTCTGAAGTAATGAAACAAAATGAGATTTGTTGAAATAAGAATATAGAATCGATTTTAATCGATGAAGAGTTTTAAATAAATGTTTAATATAAAGAGCCTGAGCTGTCAATATACTCAGATATACTTTGGGTTTATTCATATTTGGGAGTGAATAATGATTTGGAAGCAAATGTTTTGCGAATAGAGATAATTATAAGGCCAATCAGAGTTAATCTGAAATGGTAGATAAATTCCAAAGTTAGGAATATAAATCGAATATAGATTATTCGAGAGAGAGTTATTTATTGGAATTTGATTATATCGAATTTGGGGAAGTAGTTATTTTTACTTTCCGTTTTGAATCAAATTTACTTATTTATTTACTTGTTAATTTTTTTGTTGAAATTAATAAGTACAAATTATATTTTTGTAAACCAAATATTTGGGAACAACGATTATAACACTATTGTTATAATAAATGTTTTGTAATTCTAAACAGCGATTTTAACTGTAACGACCCGGGTTTTCGCGATCCTGAGTAACCGACATAAACTCAATGTCGACTATTCAAGCATTAGAAATACCAGATAGTCCACGAAAGGAATTAGAGGGTGAGAATAGATAAGATAGAAACTTAGAATAGAAGAAGAAGATAAACATACAACATCAGAGTAAACAAGAATCTCACAGTGGAACGAATAAATATATTTCATAACATAACTTTGAAATAAAACAATATCTGTATATAATACCATTATTAGAGTATAACATTTACAACACAGCGGAAATAACAATCTATATAATCCTAAAGCCTCCTTCTCCAGCTCTTCAAGTATCTGTAAAATCCCGACTACTTGACTTCCCGTACAAAATTGGGCACCCAAGAGTTTAGGGAAAACAAAACAAAATAAACTCTGGGTCAGTCATGTGACTGGTGTGAGTAAACTCAAATAATTTGTTTAACTTTTCAAAAATCCTTTTAAAAGAAAGGAAAATTGTAAGACCGATCCACATATAAACACAGATGGTTTTTACCTTACGACTACTCAAAATAATCTTTATATCACAACTCTTCTGATATTATAATAGTGTCTAAGTACAAATAAATACCAATCTTGCAGAACGCTTGCATCTCACGTTCTACATATATAAGATACAGTCCAAAACCGCAGACACTTATTGGGTAATGGAATTCCAACTATGACAAGGTGTGGAACCACGTTCCGATTAGTGTACTCTAGAAGCGATACACTGGAGTTCAACAAGAACATCTTGCAACTCGGCCACACATGACCGACCATTCATTTCGCTTGAATGTTCTGAATTTTTGTCACATTACGGTTAGTATACCAACATAACTGTTCCCGAGAGATACAAAATTGAAAGGAGTAACAAATATAAATACTCTAGATGGTGACAATATACCCTAATTGGGTGCGGCCCACATAATCATGCTGCTTGCCTGATTTCTGTCATTTCTCGATTGATGAGGCTTGAGGTCATAATGTATCTTTTAATAGATCACTCATTCATTTACTTTGAATGCCACATCGTCATAACCACTAAATCACAAATTGATTTCCCCAAAAATACCACGGGTATAAGCTAAGAGAAACGAATTCCTCCGCCACCAACATAAATACGTTTGAAACGATCAACTTACACGATCTACCAGATATACTCTATCAGACATCTGTCCATTCAAGTTGTCCTGGGATTGGACGATCCGAAGGCACTATTCTGTAAGCAGGACATCCCTTGCATAACTCCGTCTTCAATTATCTTCATCATATTTGATTCGCAACGCTAATGCCATACGGAGTGGTTTTCAGATAATATATCTGATCCCGGTCTCTCCGTATTGACAATGGAAATGGTCAAAAACTTTTATAGACGATGGTTTAACTATCAAAGAAAACACGTGTGCAAACAACGGTATTATTTCTAGATGGAAATCTTACAAATCAATCATCATTTCATTTCCCAATTTATCATTTCCGTATATTCATACATTCCTTATTTTCTAAAACTAGAAAATATACGTTATTAACTTTGGAAAAAATTTCCATTTCTGATTCACGCATCACTATCTTCTCACATATATCCGTCTCTAACTGTAAACTAGTAAGAGAACAACCCCTTACGTATTAACCCCGAAGGCCGAAACCAACATCAGACCGATACCCAGAAAGTCATTAAATTCAACTAATTTCCAGTCAGTTCTAATTTCAGTAATTCCATTTAAATTCCTAATTCAAACCCCAAATTCCTTTATAATATTTTATTTGCAAAATATTTATTTTAAATCAATATCGTGTTACACCCATGTGCGAAGCACGGGTCTAAATCTTCCTAACGTTAAATTCTCTTCTTATGAAACTCTATTCATTTTCCAAATATTTCACTTTTATAATTCTATTTACTTTCTAAATAAATATTCCTTTTATAATCATATTTATTCTATATAAATCCTTTTATAAAATTCTATTTATTTTCTAAATAAATATTCCTTAATTGTATTCCTTTTATAAATTCTATTTATTCTATACAAATCCTTTTATAAAATTCTATTTATTTTCTAAATAAATATTGCTTAATTATATTCCTTTTACAAATTCTATTTATTCTGTATAAATCGTTTTATAAAATTTTATTTATTTTCTATAAATCCTTTTATATAATTCTATTCGTATGGTCTTTAACATACCAAATAAAATGACTAGTGTCATCATAATCAATCACAGATTATATATCACATCATATATAACAATATATGAAAACAAACAGTATTATAAATATTGAGGAATCCAATTGGATCCCTTCAACCTGTTTCCCTGTGAGAAATCTACTCAACACATTTAAAATATGGCTAATCACAGGACCACGCCACTTTCGTGGAACGAGTTTACTCCATTGGATTGCCAGTGCTTTAAAACAACTAAATCTTTAAACATCGCAATGCTTTTTATAAAAATGAAGCCATTATAAGACTCAGTTCCCATCACACAATGCAGTGCAAACCGGAGGATAGAGTTTTACCTTATAATGGCCAAAATATGCTTGATATGAATAAAACAAAAGCATTTGATATTATTACTAGTGTTTATATATTTCAAAAGCAATTTCAAATCATAAGTATCAATCATAGACGGCATTAATGCCCCATACCACTATGTCGCCATATATAGGTATACAATCAAAACCGCACAGTCACGTATTTGGAAATTGGATTTCCTTCATGAACCAAGGCAAAAGATAGTCCTTACCGACTTCGAGACCCTCTAGCCCGAGCCTCAGGGTCAGAGTGCATCGACCCTTGGATCGTCAGGGCCGGTTCACTGATGTGGATTAAAATTCCTGAACACTATGTTTCCCCGCCCTTTGGGGCGTAAATGAGCCAACAAATGACTCCATCAGACCCGGATCGTCCGATCTAACTGAGGCGCCTCGCAACAGTAACAACCACATAAGTCAAACTAGTCAGGGCATGTAAAACCACTGACGGCACTTCTAGCTAGAAAGAAACGCATGTCCTCCCTGAGGTCCTCTCCCATTTCTAGTTCATACCAGGGTGTGAGGTTTGCGAATTTACGTTGTACACAAAGCTACGCCACACAGGCGGTGCTTTGATCATCACCACAAAACTTTGCTTTTCAACAAAAGCCTTGATCACTGCATCTTAGCATGCCACACAGGCAATTCACACCATGGTAACTGATGTCCTGATTGGGAGGCATCCCGAAATATGAATAATGAGTGGTGATCGTCTAGACGTACATGGTGGTCGATGGGTTTGCGAGGAATATAGTGCCTCCGGTTTCGTTCAGACCCAGGACGGACTTGTAAATGGACTGTGTGTCTGACATTGGAATTTATTCTGTGTGATTGATGACTAAGATTAACCAAATCTCTGATACCAAATATTTCTCAACCACAAATAATTTCAATCAACCATTCGTAATCAACCAATTTTCACACCAATCACAACCAATAAATATCGTCCATGGTTTGTGGACGAGAGGCGTGTATATATATATATATATATATATATTTATATATAGCATTTCACTTCTATTTCAGCACATATATAATTTTTACAACGCATATACAACTTATACATCGAACGTACAACTTATACAACGATTATACAAGAGGTGTACAACGCTTATATAACTCATACATCGATTATATAATTTATACATCGTCATTTTCCATATCGTTTATAAATTAGAAATCTCACATTGGGTTCCACTCCACCAAAAATAGCAGAAGGCTCATAAAAATATGCGGTCTCTTCTAGAATGTAGAAGACGTCCACACGGTCACGATGTTTCCTGTTTCATCGATTTTCGTTAACGAACGAAAAAGATATGATTTTTAAACGAGAAAGCAACTTTACAACGCTTTTAAGTGCATATTAAATTGTTTATCGCGCTTAAAAGCATTGCAAAGTTGTTTTCTCGTTTAAAAATCATTTCTTTTTCGTTTGTTAACAAAAATCGATGAAACAGGAAACATCTTGACCGTATGGACATCTTCTACATTCTAGAAGAGACCGCATATTTTTCTGAGCCTTCTACTATTTTTGGTAGAGTGGAACCCAATGTGAGATTTCTAATTTATAAACGATATGAAAAACGACGATGTATAAATTATATAATCGATGTATGAGTTATATAAGCGTTGTACACCTCTTGTATAAGCGTTGTATAAGTTGTACGTTCGATGTATAAGTTGTATATACGTTGTAAAAATTATATATGTGTTGAAATAGAAGTGAAATGCTATATATATATATACGCCCCTCGTCCACAAACCATGGACAATATTTATCGGTTGTGGTTGGTGTGAAAATTGGTTGATTACGAATGGTTGATTGAAATTATTTGTGGTTGAGAAATATTTGGTATCAGAGCTTTGGTTAAGCTTAGTTCTGGAATATAACACATAAACAGATAATAGCAGAGCAGAATTAAATAAATACACCAGATAATGAACAATAGAAGATACGGGGTAAACGTAATCATCAGAGTTACACAGTATACAGGATCATACTTAGTACAAATACATTTCATCCCCTATTGTGCATTGTGTTTGTTTTCCGCTGTAGACATTTATGTATAAATATGTTCGCACTTCCAACCCGGAACGTCTTGCGGTTGTAACAATCCAGCCAGTTTCTGTTGGTCACTTTTGACTAGCTAGCAAGTAGGGCATCGGCTAACATATATTGAAACATCTCTTTTCATAGCCTTCCACCAGAATGTTCGCTTGAGATCGTTATACATTTTGGCTACACCAGGATGGATACTCAGCTTGGACTTGTGACACTCGTCTAACACTTCCCTTTTGAGCTCGGGGATGCCAGGAACACAAATCCTTCCTTTCAATCTCAGGATTCCATCGTTATCTATTTGAAAACACGAGGGTTCGCCTTTCTGAATCCTTTTGATCATATCCTTAATAAAGTTATCATCCTTCTGAAGAATAGATATTTTGTCAATTAAGGAAGTCGTAATAACAAAGCTGGCGATCATTACATTCTTTCGACTCAGCGCATCGGCCACGACATTGGCTTTCCCTGGAGTGTATAGAATCTCAAAATCATATGCTGCAAGGAACTCTAGCCAACGTTGCTGCCTCAAATTCAGGCCTTTCTTTAAGGGTCCGCAATTTATCGACAAATGCCCTTTCTGATGGCAGTTATTGCATATGGCAGTCGTTACTGGTTTGCCCAGAACCAGAAAAGGAAATGACAGTATTTGGGTGATCGTAGATCGCTTCACGAAGACCGCCCGTTTCATACCTGTCAGATCAAACAGAACTGCTCAAAGTCTGGTGCAGATTTACTTCAAGGAAATTGTTAGACTACACGGAGTGCCGATCAGTATAGTTAGTGATAGAGATCCAATATTCACAAGCAAATTCTGGGAGGCATTTCAAGTAGAGCTGGGAACAAAACTGAGCTTGAGCACCGCCTATCATCCTCAGACAGATGGTCAGACTGAGAGGGTGAATCGTATTTTAGAAGATCTATTGCGGGCTTGTGTTCTAGATTTCGGCGGATCATGGGAAGACCATCTGCATTTGGCTGAATTCTCATATAACAACAGCTACCTGGCGAGCCTGACAATGTCTCCATTCGAAGCATTATATGGTAGACCGTGCCGATCTCCTACTTGTTGGGTCGAACCTGGTAATAGGCTTGTATTGGGACCAGATATGATCCGCGAGGCTGCCGACAAAGTCGATTTCGTTAAGAAACGATTACTCGCCGCTCAGAGATGACAGAAGAGCTATGCTGATTCGAGAAGAAGGGATTTGGCTTTTTCTGTTGGTGATTATGTGTATATAAAGGTTTCTCCGATGAGAGGAGTGATTCGCTTTGGCAAAACTGGGAAATTAGCGCCCAGATTTATTGGTCCATTCCCTATTCTTGAACGGATTGGAACTCTCGCTTATAGGGTTAAATTGCCTGATTGGTTGCCTGGAGTGCATGATGTATTTCACATATCCCAACTTCGAAAGCACGTTCATGATCTAGACTTGATCGTGGAAGAAGCAGCTCAACGGGATATTCAAATTACTCCATAATTAGCTGTGAGAAGAGAGCCGCTAAAGATCATTGGCAAAGGAACCAAAGAGATGAGGAACAAGAAAGTTCACTTGGTCAAAGTGCAATGGAGTGGAGATCCGCGAGATTGTACTTGGGAAACTGAGGAGAGCATTCAGAAAGCCTATCCCAGATGCCGAGTGGATATCTCTGATTGACTCCGGTGCAAGGTACATTTACCATACTTTGCATTACCAATTAATTCTCTATTCTGTTGTTATTTTCTTTCCACGGATGTGCACTTTTAATTCTATAGTCTGAATGATTTTAAAAGAATATAGAAATTGATCGATTGTTGTTGAAAATTACCCGTTTGTGGTTGAGAAATATTTGGTTGAAACCACAAAAGATTAGTTTGTGGAATTGGAAAAAATATACATGCCGCCAGCGTGCGAACTAGATGCATGATTCCCCATTGTCAAAAGCTGCGAGGCTTTAAGGTAGAGCGAGGAGCCGTACTAGAGACGGTCCCAGTTTTAACTACCCTGCCGTTGTGCTGCCGAAATTTTGAAAAATATTCATGTATTAGAATTACCCTCATGTGTTGAATAGAAATTCATTCGTTGAATCAAATTCATGTGTTGAATGGTATTCGTATTTTGAATAAATTGTTTTAACAATAAAAATCACAATTTTACTCTATATAGACAAACTATAGAAAAACTTCATGTGTTGAATAGAAATTCATTCGCTGAATTGAAATTCATGTGTTGAATGGTATTCGTGTTTTGAATAAATTGTTTTAACAATAAAAATCACATTTTTACTCTATATATACAAACTATAGAAAACCTTCATGTGTTGAATCGAAATTCATTCATTGAATTGAAATTCATGTGTTGAATGGTATTCGTATTTTGAAAGAAATGGTTCTATAATAAAAATCCTATTTTTATTACCTATATGAACTATATAAAATAATCTTGTTTTGAAATAAATTGTTTTATAATAAAAATCATATTTTTATTACCTATATGAACTATATAAAATAACCGTGTTTTGAAACGAATTGTTTTACAATAAAAATCACATTCTAATTATATACATGAATTGTTAAAAATAGTGAAGTGTTGAAATAGAAGACAGTTAGATAAAAATATCATTTTTATCAAATGTATGAAAATCATATAGTTTTGAAATCGAAGAATCGATATATATATATATATACAATTGAAATATATCGAATAACGAAGCTGCAGTTCGTATTTTGAAACCGTGATTTCAAACGATTAGTGCGGGAGATCCGACCATCGGATTTTCCCGAAATCGCAACCGTTGGGTTCGCTTTGGAAATATCTTTCCAACGGCACCAACTTTGTAAAAATCCAATGGTTGGATTGTTTGGAATGTTTAATTCAAATCTGAAGAAAAACAGCGCCAGAATCAATTATATATATATATATATATATATATATAATTATATTTAATCGAATAACGACGCTGCAGTTCGTATTTTGAAATCGAAACTTCAAATGATTATACCGGGAGATCCGACCGTCGGATTTTCCCGAAACTGGAACCGTTGGATTCGTTTTGAAAAGATCTTTCTAAGGATGTAAATTTTGTGAAGATCCAACGGTTGGATTTTCAGATATGTGTAAATCAAATATGAAGAAAAACTGCACCACGGTCGCGTTATGGCTCGAAGCATCGTTTTGAATAAATTGGCTATTTTAAAATAAACAAAAATAGCGATAAATCGTTATAAAATATTATAAACGATATGGATGTGAAATTTAGAAACTAGCTGAAGGTTGGCTAAGTCGAATGGTTTCCTGGGTGTTGATCTGATGTTGGTTTCGGCCTTCGGGGTTAATATTTGGGAAACCGTTCTCTTAATGATTGACGGTTAGTGACTAATGAATTGAAATGATGCGTATGTATGTTTGTGTTGCACTTGTTTATTATGTACGCGAGTTGCTCAGAAAGACCGGGTTTATCCCATTCTGAACAACTGAATCGACGATAAGCGGTCGAAGATGAAGACGGGGGTTGAAGACCGATCTTCACCTCGTTTGGATGGTAACTGATGTGCTGATTGGGAGGCATCCCGAAATATGGATAATGAGTGGTGATCGTCCAGACGTACGTGGGGATCGATGGATATACGAGGAATTTGTGCCTCCGGTTTCGTTCAGACCAAGAACGGACTTGCAAATGGACTGTGTGTCTGACATTGGAATTCATTCTGTGTGATTGATAACCATCAGTTGCATGGTGTGAATTACCGGTGTGGCATGCTAAGATGCAGTGATCAGGGCTTCGGTTGAAAAGCAAAGTCTTGTGATTGATGATCAAAGCACCGCCTGTGTGGCATAACTTTGTGTATAACGTGAATTCGCAAGCCTCACACCCCGGTATGAACCAGAAACGGGAGAAGGACCTCAGGGAGGGCATGCGTTTCCTTCTAGCTAGGAGTTGTGTCAGTGTTTTTACACGGCCTGACATTTTACTTATGTGGATGATGGATAGCGAGACGCCTCAGAAATATCGGACGATCCGGGACCGATGGAGTCATTCGTTGGCTCATTACGCCCCATAGGGCGCGGAAACGCAGTGTTCAGGAATTTTAATCCACATCGGTGGACCGGCCCTGTTGCTCCAAAGGCTTGACTGAGTACTTGCCTGAGACCCGGGCTAGAGCGTCTCGAAGTCGGTAAGGATTATCTTTTGCCTTGGTTCATGATGGAAATCTAATTTGCAAATACGTGACTGTGCTGTTTTGATTGTATACCTATATATGGTGACATAGTGGTATGGGGCATTAATGTCGTCTATGATTGATAGTTATGATTTGAAATTGTTTTTAAAACATATAAACACTAGCAATAATACCAATGCTTTCGTTTTATTTGTATCAAGCTTATTTTGGCCGTTATAAGGTAAAAACTCTATCCTCCGGTTTGCGTTGCATTGTGTGATGGGAACCGAGTCTTATAATGGCTTCATTTTTATAAAAAGCATTGCGATGTTTAAAAGAATTGTTTGTTTTAAAGCACTAGCAATCCAATGAAGAAAACCCGTTCCGCGAAAGTGGCGTGGTCCTGTGATTAGCCATATTTTAAATGTGTTGAGTAGATTTCTCATACTAGTCCCATGACTGACTCGTAGTTTGTTTCACTTTCAAACTTGGGTGCCCCTCTTTCTACACGGGCAGCCTTGTATTCAGGTTTTATCTGGCTCTTTCTGGATAGCTGGAGCTGAAGATGGATTCTTCATTTATCTCTTTTTATGCTGTTCAGCTCCTATTGTACATATTATGTTTGTTTTCCGTTGTAGACATTAATGTATAGCTGAGCTGTATTTGTACTAACTATGATCCTGTATACTGTGTAACTCTGATGATTACGTTTATTCAGTGTATTATTTGTGCATTATCTGGTGTATTTATTTAATTCTGTTCTGCTATTATCTGTTTCTGTGTTATATTCCAAAGATTACCCTTGCCGCCATCAGTACAGGGTACAACTAATTATTGGGATTAGTGTATGTCATATATCACCCCAATACCCGTGTGGGGTTTCAAACAATCAAGCACAGATTTTATTTGTGCAGTTGGGCGATGTGTAAAATTTTATTCATTTTATAATGAACATCGAAAGTGATTTCAAAATCTGATATTGTGAGTAGAAATGAATTCGAATTGAAATTGAATAGAATTGAAATTGAATAGAATTGAAATTGTCTTTGGAATGAGGCGTATGTTGTGTTTGTGTAACACTTGTTTAATATATACGCGAGTTATTCGGAAAGACCAGGTTTATCCCATTCTGAGTAACTGATACGACGATAAGTCGAAGATGAAGACGGTGGTCGAAGACCGGAGGTCTACACGTCGTTTGTGGATTACTGATGATCTTGATTGGGATGTACACCCAAGAGGAGGGAATCAGTTGGTGATCGTCCAAACGTACTTGGAGATCGAGGGATATGCGGGGTACTAGGTGCCTCCGGTTTCGTTCAGACCCAGAACGAACTTGTAAATGGACTGTGTGTCTGACATCGGATATCATTCTGTGTGACTGATATCAGTTGCATAGAGTGGTTTGCCTGTGTGGCATGCTAAGATGCAAATGACCAGGGCTTCTGTTGAAAAGCAAAGCCTTGTGTTTGATGATCAAAGCACGGCTTGTGTGGCATAGCTTTGTGTAACATAGATTCGCGAGCCTCGCACCTCGGTAGTGAACCAAAAACGGGAGAAGGACCTCAGGGAGGGCATGCGTTTCCTTCTAGCTAGAAGTGGCGTCAGTGGTTTTACACGCCCTGACGAGTTTGACTTATGTGGTTGTTGCTATTGCGAGGCGCCTCAGATATATCGGTCGATCCGGACTGATGGTGTAGTCATTCGTTGGCTTACTCATGCCCCAAAGGGCGGGGAAACACAGTGCTCAGGAATTTTAATCCACTCCGTGTGGACCGGCCCTGACGATCCAAAAGCTTGACTGAGTACTTGCCTGAGGGGCGGAGTAGAGCGTCTCGAATTCGGTGAGGACTATCTTTTGCCTCGGTTCACAGATGGAAATCCAATTTCCAAATACGTTGACTTTGCGATTTTGTTTGTAGAGCCTAGTATTGGCGACATGATATATGGTACCCATGCCGCCTATGATTGATACTTATGATTTGAAGTAGTTTTATATACCCAACCCCTGTACTGACGGTGGCAAGGGTAATCTTTGGAATATAACACATAAACAGATAATGGCAGAATAGAATTAAATAAATACACCAGATAATGAACAATAGAATATACTAGATAAACATAATCATCAGAGTTACACAGTACACAGGATCATACTTAGTACAATTACAGTTCAGCTATACATAAATGTCTACAGCGGAAATAAACATAATATGTACAATAGGAGCTGAACAACATAAAAAGTGATAAATGATAGAATCCATCTTCATCTCCAGCTATCTAGAAAAAGCCTGCTGAAACCTGAATATAAGGCTGCCCTGTAGAAAAAGGGGCACCCGAGTTTGAAAGTGAAACAAACTACGAGTCAGTCATGGGACTGGTATGAGAAATCTACTCAACACATTTAAAATATGGCTAATCACAGGACAACGCCACTTTTGTGGATTGGTTTTACTCCATCGGATTGCCAGTGCTTTAAAACAAATAATTTTTTTGAACATCGCAATGCTTTTTATAAAAATGAAGCCATTATAAGACTCTTTTCCAATCACACAATGCAACGCAAACCAGAGGATAGAGTTTTTACCTTATAACGGCCAAAATATGCTTGATACGAATAAAACAAAAGCAATTGGTATTATTGCTAGTGTTTATAAGTTTTGAAAACAATTTCGAATCATAACTATCAATCATAGACGGCGTTAATGCCCCATACCACTATGTCGCCATATATAGGTATACAATCAAAATCGCACAGTCACGTATTTGGAAATTGGATTTCCGTCACGAACCAAGGCAAAAGATAGTCCTTACCGAATTCGAGATGCTCTAGCCAGTGTCTCAGGACCCAGACACAGGTGGGCCCTTGGAGCGACAGGGTCGGTCCACCGATGTGGATTAAAATTCCTGAACACTGTGTTTCCCCGCCCTATGGGGCGTCAATGAGCCAACGAATGACTCCATCGGTCCCGGATCGACCGATATAACCGAGGTGCCTCGCAATCCATCATCCACATAAGTAAAATGTCAGGCTGTGTAAAAACACTGACACAACTCCTAGCTAGAAGGAAACGCATGCCTTCCCTGAGGTCCTTCTCCCGTTTCTGGTTCGTACCGGGGTGTGAGGCTCACGAATTCACGTTATACACAAAGCTACGCCACACAGGCGGTGCTTTGATCATCAATCACAAGACTTTGTTTTTCAACAGAAGCCCTGATCACTGCATCTTAGCATGTCACACAGGCAATTCACACCATGCAACTGATGGTTATCAATCGCACAGAATGAATTCCAATGTCAGACACACAGTCCATTTGCAAGTCCGTTCTGGGTCTGAGCGAAACTGAAGGCACTAAATACCTCGCATATCCATCGATCTCCACGTACGTCTGGAAGATCACCACTCATTATCTATATTTCGGGATGCCTCCCAATCAGGACATCAGTTACCATCCAAATGAGTTGAAGATCGGTCTTCAACCCCCGTCTTCATCTTTGACTTCTTATCGTCGATTCAGTTATTCAGAATGGGATAAACCAGGTCTTTCTAAGCAACTCGCGTATATAATAAACAATTGCAACACAAACATACATACGCATCATTTCAATTCATTAGTCACTAACCGTCAATCAATAAGAGAACGATTTCCCAAATATTAACCCCGAAGGCCGAAACCAACATCAGATCAACACCCAGGATACAATTCGACTTAGCCAACCTTCAGTTAGTTTCTAAATTTCACATCCATATCGTTTATAATATTTTATAACGATTTATTGCTATTTTTATTTATTTTAAAATAGCCAATTTATTAAAACGACGCTCCGGGCCTTAACGCGGCCGTGGCGCTGTTTTTATTCAGATTTGATTTACACATATCTGAAAATCGAACCGTTGGATCTTCACAAAATTTACATTATTAGAAAGATCTTTTCAAAACGAATCCAAGGTTCCAGTTTCGGGAAAATCCGACGGTCGGATCTCCCGGTATAATCATTTGAAGTTTCGATTTCAAAATACGAACTACAGCGTCGTTATTTGATTATATATAATTATATTTATATATATATATATATACATATATAAATATAATCGATTCTGGCGCTGTTTTTCTTCAGATTTGAATTAAACATTCTAGACTATCCAACCGTTGGATCTTTACAAAGTTGGTGTCGTTGGAAAGATATTTCCAAAGCGAACCCAACGGTTTCGGTTTCCGGAAAATCCGATGGTCGGATCTCCCGCACTAATCGTTTGAAATCACGGTTTCAAAATACGAACTGCAGCTTCGTTATTCGATATATTTCAATTCTATATATATATATATATATCGTTTCTTCGCTTTCAAAACTATATGATATTCATACTTTTGATAAAAATGATATTCTTATCTAACTGTCTTCTATTTCAACACTTCACTATTTTTAGCAATTCATGTATATAATAAAAATGTGATTTTTAATGTAAAACAATTTTTTTCAAAACACGACTATTTTATATAGTTCATATAGATGATAAAAATATGATTTTTATTATAAAACAATTTATTTCAAAATATGAATACCGTTCAACATATGAATTTTAATTCAACGAATGAATTTCGATTCAACACATGAAGGTTTTGTATAGTTTATATATACAGATAAAAAGGTGATTTTTATATATAAAACACGAATACCATTCAACACATGAATTTCTATTCAACGAATGAATTTCTATTCAACACATGAACGTATTCTATAGTTTGTATATATAGAGTAAAAATGTGATTTTTATTGTTAAAACAATTTATTTAAAACACGAATACCATTCAACACATGAATATGATTCAACGAATGAATTTCTATTCAACACATGAAGGTTTTCTATAATTTGTATATATAGAGTAAAGATGACATTTTTATTGTTAAAACAATTTATTTAAAACATGAATACCATTCAATACATGAATATGATTCAACGAATGAATTTCTATTCAATACGTGAGGTTTTCTATTCAACAGACGAATATAGTTTCAACACAGGAAAATAATTCTAACACATGAATATTATTCAAATTTTCGGTAGCATAATGGCAGGGTAGTTAAAACCGGGACCGTACCTAGTATGGCTCCTCGCTCTACCTTAAAGCCTTGCAGCTTTTGACAATGGGGAATCATGCATCTAGTTAGCACGCAGGCGGCATGTATATTTTTTTCATTTCCACAAACTAATCCTATGTGATTTCAACCAAATATTTCTCAAACACAAACGGGTATTTTTCAACTACAATCAATCAATTTCAACCACAAACAATTTCAATCAACCATTTGTAATCAACCAATTTTCACACCAATCACAACCAATAAATATCGTCCATGGTTTGTGTACGAGGGGCGTGTGTATATATATATATAGCATTTCACTTCTATTTCAACACATATATAATTTTTACAACGCATATATAACTTATACATCGAACGTACAACTTACACAACGCTTATACAAGAGGTGTACAACGCTTATATAACTCATACATCGACTATTTAATTTATACATCGTCGTTTTCCATATCGTTTATAAATTAGAAATATCAAATTAGGTTCCACTCCACCAAAAATAGCAGAAGGCTCAGAAAAATATGCGGTCTCTTCTAGAATGTAGAAGACGTCCTCACGGTCCCGGTGTCTCTTGTTTCACTGAATTTCGATCACAAATGAAAAAGATACGATTTTTATTCACAAATCATAATTTGCAACGGTTTAAAGTGTTTAAAACTATTTAATTAACAAAGGCCGTTACCTTCCATTTCATTTCAAAACTAGGTCTTCAGTTTGTGCGCAAACCAACGCACGAGAGGACGATCAGCCTTCGCCACCTCTACGGGCTTGGAGTCGCGCACCCGCGCTTGGAGTAGGGGCCCACTTCGATGCAGCAGGGGAGGAACGGCGCCGGCCTAAAGGTGCTGACTATGGAGGCACGGTTCTCGGTGGTGGAGCAACGAGGGGTGGCGAGGCTGGGTCAGATTTGGAGAGGAGGAGGAGGGCTCCGAAAAACTCCACTGGTGGGGTGGTCGACGATGGACGTGGCGGCCGGATTTGGGCTGGGAAGGGAGGAACTGGAGTCGCCGTTCGTGATTGGGAGGTTACGGTTTAATTCGCTGAAGCGAGATAACGAAGACGTGTTCTGATTGGCCCATTGGTTTTTTCTTAATTATTAATTCAATTAAATCTGAAAATACCCCTCTGCCTATACGAACTCTAATCCTGTAACACTCCGTGATTTTATAACATTAAAATTCACAAATTGAAGTATACTTAATTTTTAGAAAAGAATTAAGTGAAATGGGTTGCGCAGAGAAATATATATATATTGATATATATATATATATATATAAATTAAAAGTTAAATAAATAAATATGCGAAAAAGTTCAAAACAGCGAATTGGGAGGGGGAATAACCGAACCGGCCCATTTTTGAGGTCGACCTGAGCCCCGCTAGGTCGATTAGGGGTTAATCCAGGGTGTTTGGCTGTCAACCCGTGGGCCGATTCGCTCAAATGCAGATTTTGCATTTGATTGGTTCTCATGGTTCAGGGTTAATCTAATGGTCCTAAATAACTTCCTACACCTATAAATACATCCTAATGCTAACCCTAAACCTAATTAAAATAGAATAGTTACCATCATACCGTCGCCATGGAAATCAATTGAGCCGCCGCCAACTAAGAAAGGAGAAAAGCAAATTCAATTCTAATTCTCTCAACCCTAAAGCAAAGCAAAACTCTCCCTTTTCTTCTCTAAATTTTGAGTATGATAGTCTTAACAAGATTATTATCATTTTAATTGGGTTAAGTCATGAATGGATTATGAGTTGATGATGTGAATTGTCATATATGTTGTTGTAAACCTTATGCTATCATGTATGTTATTAACCCTATGCTATGTGGTGATGATATCCTATATGTTGTAAATCATGCTATGATGATGTTATGTATGTTGAAAGTTTCTATGCTAAGTTGTGATGAATCATACATGTTAAAAAGCCATGATGTTACTATCTATGCTAGTTAGTTCATATTAATTGAATCATCATGTTGGGCTATGTTGATCTATATGACAAGTTACATATGCAAGTTAGATTGATTAGAAAAGCTATGAACATATGCCAGGACATCTATTATAACATCTAGAATTATGCTATGATATATGTGATATCCTATGCTAGTTCACACCATCATTATATTACCTAAAAAACCCATATGCAAGTTTATGTATAGATTTGGGCTATGATCATATCATGTAAATTGTGACCTTTAACAAGTTGACACCTTTAGATCCTTAACATGTGTAGTTATGCAAGTTTCACCCCTATTATGATTAGATTCATTTTAATTGTCCATATGTTGCGATAATTTATCTTTGTGCTATGTGTTAGACTATTCAAGTCTATCCTATATTATGCATTGAATAAGCGATTGTAATAACCCGAAAATCTGAGCCAGTTTAAAAATTTTATTTTGGCAATTTTATCAAATTTTGAACATTTAAAATGAATTATTTTAAATAATATCGACGTGAAATTTATTTTTGAATAGAATTAGAACGTATGTATTTATACGCGTCGTCGTTAGAATATAAATGATTATTTATAATTATAAATAGAATTGAAAAGGGCGCAGTAGTTCGATAATTCGATTTCAAACTTCAATTGAATGTACCGGGTGCAAAACAATCCGGATTTTAGTGAAACCAAAAATAATAGGATCTATTTGAGAATATCTTTCCAATGAATCCGAAAAATCAAAATTTCATTGCGGGGATCAAAAGATATGTCCAGTTGAAAATTCTGAATAGTCGCTATGGAATTCAGGCCCTTAAAAATAGACATTTTGCAAACGACCTCGGATTTCGACTGTAACACCCCGAATTTTCTATTAACACTAAAGTTGCTAAAATATTAATAAGTGTGTAAGAGAGGGGATGTATCTAATATGAATATAAAAATATTAATAAGTGTGTAAGAGAGGGGATGTATCTAATATGAATATAAAAATATTAATAAGTGTGTAAGAGAGGGGATGTATCTAATATGTATATAAAAACAATAATAAGTAAAGGGGGATGTATCTAATATGTACATTGTAGAAAATATATATATATTTATGACATGAATAGAAGTTTATTAATATGCTGAGTGTTTGCTGAGTCACTTCTGACTCATTGCTGAGTCAACAAGATAAACCCCATCTTGTCTGAACGGCTGCGGTTATTTCTAGGTTAAATCTAATGGCCTAAATGAATTCTAAAATCTATAAATAAGTGGGTAGACCCTAGACCTAAATCACTTGTAAAATTAGAGAAGCTACTGTCATGCTGCTGCCATGGAGTTCAGCATAGCCGTCACAAACTAAGAAGAGGAAGCCTAATCATCTACAACTAAATCTACACAAATCAAATCAAAAGATCTCTCTTTCTCTAATTCTTTTCTTTTGTTGGTGAGTATGATGATTCTCACAAGACTATTACAAACTAATTTGACTCAGTTATGAATGGATCACAAGAAAGTGACGTGATTTGTAATTGTAAATTCTATATATTGTGGATCTCTTATTATGTTATTATGTTGTCGTATGATGTAAATTATATATGCTATGTCATGCTATGTTGTAAATTCTCTTATGCTATGTCGTGCTATGTTGAGAATCATGTCAAGCTATGTTATACTATCATACTATGCCATGTTATAAATCATGCTATATTATGTTGAAAAATCATGATGTTGTTGGATCATGCTTAAAGTTATGTTTTTTTTCTTAATTTAAATGGATCTTGTTTATGGGAATTTGCCTATTAGGTTAGGTGTACCCATAAACTTGAAACTATAATTAAATAAAACTTGATTATGGGAATTTGCCTATTGAGTTAGGTGTACCCATATAAAACCATGTTGTTAAAAAAATTAGATGATGTTGATTCACACATGTTCATATGTAAGTTTATGAAAATTGATTGAGATTATATTAGGTGAATTTTGAACAAGTTGACACCTTTAGGTCCATGACATGTATAATCTATGCAAGTTGGACATATGCAAGTTTCACCCCTTATTATGATTCATTTGGTCACATATACATGTTGTTGTTATTATGATAATCTCTTTTATGCTATGAGTTAGGCTATTCGAGTCTAACATATATTTTGCGAATAAACGTTCAAACGTGGGGTAGGGGTAATATTAGGAATTAATAAATTGGGTGCAATTTTGTAAGATTTTGCATACCATGAATGGATGTCCATAATTGAGTCAATTATGGACATTGTTAAAAATTGGAAGTAATTAATAATTCAAGTAGGGAATTATTAAAATTGGGGGAAAGTGGATTATTATTAATAATCAATGCTTAGGACACGAGGTTGGACCCGTTTGTGATGTAAACCTGCCCGGACCCGCCCGGCAAATCCAGTAGTCACAAATGTCGGCCCAATGTGAGAGGTCCTAGGCCCAAACTAAAGCATAACAGTTGTAAAGACACGAGGTTAGACTCTTTTATGGTGTAAGACTGCCCGGACCCGCCCGGCAAATCCAGCTGCCATAAGTGCCAGTCTAATGTGAGAGGTCTTTATAAGGTTATGGCCTTAATGAACTAAGAAATACTTAACCAGATAATCATGTAAGGTGGGACATGGGGGTTAAGTAGGTGCCTTGGGTGGCATGAGGAATCTGGTGGTTGCCTTTAGAGGCATTTGAAATACGATTAAACTTAACCAAACACACATGTAAATGAACATGACTAAGTGGGTTAAGTGGGATGGACTAATGGGGACAAGCTTAGGTGGAATGCTTGTGGTAAATAGTGGGGGCCCATTTCAACCCGTATCCCAAAATGTATCTTTGTGGGCTCGACCCAAGTCGAGGACGGGACACGCATACTGGGTTTGACTATAAGAGGCCAAAACAGGGAGCGGTGGCAACGCAAGTCCAACGGGTTTCATATGCGTGTGTTGACCCGGGCTGGTAGGTAAGACGTTGTTGCATCGTGTAGGTATAAGCCGTGCATGTCCGTTGTATCAGGTTGCCACTTTAGGGGAGTGATACACCCCACTGTGGGGCCAGCACGGGTATCTACGAGTTAGGGAGCCGATCGAATAATGGGAAGTAGGGTACACCTAGTGGAGATAGGGGCAGGCGGCACCTATGTAGTCAGCTAGGGGTACGTAAAGCCATTGGGAAAGTTTCTAAGTGAAGCTAAGTGGGATGAATCTTTAGGGTGACTGGTGTGGTGCAGTATAGTGTTTATCCTTTAGTATTTAGGAGCGCCTATAACGTTGCCTTTAGCGATTGTCTATGTCCTTAATCTGCTCTTCATAGACATTTTCTTGTTTTCCAGCTTATGCCTTAGTCCAGTTATTTTGGTAATAGTATTGTAGAATTATCATATTCACCAGACTTTATGTCTGACCCCCTCTTTTCCATCCTTTTTCTCCCTTCAGGTCCGCAGGTTGGGCCAAGTTCTAGTGGAGTCTAGTTGGATCGCTTATCTTCTGGAAAGCTTGGACTGCTGAAGTAAAGTCCAGCTTGTTATCTTTCTTTTTAATGGCTATTCATGTAATAGGATTATGTACTTGTTTTATCAAGATAGATATTGTACTTGACATTGAATATGGTGTTATGATGTAATCAAACATGTTTTGACTTCTGCTACAATGAAATAAAGTTTTTGAATTTCCAAGTACTATTTTATATCTGTCTTGTTGTAATTTTACTGTTCTATATTCACTTAAAACCTCCATGGAAGTTAATGCATTCCCTTTGTGAGTGACATTAATGGACGTGGGGTGTTACACGTGGTATCAGAGCATAAGGTTACCAGAACAGATAAAAAAAAAATTTAGAAAAATATTTTTTTTCTAAAGTATTTTTGGAAGAAGTGCTTTCAAAAAAAAAAAACATGTTATTTAAAGAGTGTTTTTATGAAAAACATAATCCCAAATAGCCACATCCTTATCTTTATCTTTCGAATTCTCCATTTTGAATCTTTCCTTTTTCGTTTCAGCATGGCTGAAGATCTTAATCTCCCAGAAGGTGTGACGATTCCAGGGTGGTTTAGGAGATACTTGGAGGCTAGGGCCACCACTGCAGGCCCAGCGGATACTCCTCCACCCCTAGTTGCACCCATTCCTCCTCCTCCTCCTCCTCGTGTTGACACTTTTGCAAAGACGTGCAAGGAATTCAAGGCTATGGGAGGAAAAACTTTTCAAGGGACTGAGACGTTTGTGGAGGCCAGAGATTGGCTTAAGGAGACTGAGGAATTGTTGGATATCTTTGAAGTGGAAGATGGGAGGAAAGTCCGTTTAGCTGCTTGGTTAATGAAGGGAGAGGCCTCGTTTTGGTGGGAGGTCACTAACGGGGAACGTCCAGTTGATTCATGGGCGGATTTCAGACGAAGGTTTGAGGCAAAGTTTCTTTCAAAGGGAAGAAGAAATGCTTCAATTGTGGGACGCCTGGCCATCTCAGCAAAGATTGTAGAAAGAAAAAGAAGACTGGTTGTTTTCATTGTGGAGATGCGGGACATTTAGTGAAGGACTGTCCAAAGAAGGGGCAGAGGGCAGGGTCTACCTCGGGAGGACAGGTGCAGGCTCTTATGGCACCAGGGCAGGCAAGGGGGCAAGTTCAGGCTGTTGCGGCCCCACCGCTGCAAGAAAGAGGTAGAACAATTTCTGTTGAAAGCTTAGTTTTTCTGTTTGATCATCCTGTCCGTACCTTATTCGATTCTGGCGCATCTCATTCGTTTATCTCTGCATCATTAGTTGAATCACTGCACTTGAACACCAGTTTAGTAGAGGATCCCTTGGTCGTTTCAAATCCAATTGGGGGTTCGGCTCATTTGACCATGATATGTTTGGATTTGAAAATCTCTATACTTAGCGTTGAATTTAGATGTGATGCTTATGTATTGGGCTTCACGGGCTATGGGCTAATTTTAGGAATGGATTGGTTGTCTAGAAATAGGGCCATTCTTGATTGTGAAAGGAGAGTAGTTAGGCTTGTGACTCGCCTTGGTAATGCTCTCGACATCTTTTGTAATCCCATAAATTCCGTTATGCTAAGTTATCTTGAATCGCTTGACGCGTCTGTAGAGAACCTGCGATCGGTAGAAGTGGTCCGGGAATATCCGGATGTGTTTTAGGAGGTGAAGGGCTTACCTCCAAAGCGGGAGATAGACTTTCGAATTTATCTTGTGGATAATGCTAAACCCGTATCTTTGCCAGTGCGCCACATGGCTCCTCGTGAAAGGAGGGAACTCAATAAGCAAGTAAAGGAGTTGCTTGAGAAGGGGTTCATAAGACGTAGTATATCGGAGTGGGGTGCTCCAGTAGTTTTTGCCACAAAGGCGGATGGGTCTCTTAGACTTTGTATGGACTATAGAGAACTAAACAAGCTTACTAAAAAGAACCGACACCCACTGCCGAGGATTGACGATCTCTTTGATCAGTTAGTTGGCGCCTCAGTGTTTTCGCAGTTGGACTTAGCCACTGGCTTTCATCAACTGAGAGTGGCTGAGGATAGTATAGATAAGACTGCTTTTAGGACTCCTGACGGATTCTATGAATGGCTAGTGATGCCCTTTGGTTTGACAAACGCCCCTGCATATTTTGTTGATTTGATGAGTAGGGTGTTTAGGGAATACCTTAACAAATTCGTGGTAGTCTTTGTGGATGACATCTTAGTCTTTTCTAAGAATAAAGAAGAGCACTCCCTACATCTTAGGGAAGTGTTGGAAACCCTTCGAGCACATAACCTTAAGGCAAAATTTTCTAAGTGTCACTTCTGGAGGAAGGAAGTACGGTTCTTAGGGCACGTGGTTTCCAAAGAAGGGATAGCAGTGGATCCCGCAAAGGTGGTGGCCATCCAAGATTGGAAGGTCCCTAAAAATGCAACCGAAGTAAGAAGTTTCTTGGGGTTGGCTGGCTATTATAGGAAGTTTATCAAAGACTTCGCAAAAATATCAGCTCCATTAACACGGTTAACGAAGAAGAACCTGGTTTTTACGTGGGACAAAGATTGCGATGATGCGTTCCAACGTTTAAAGAGAGCCTTAACTTCAGCCCCAGTCTTAGTGCTGCCAGACGGGAATAAACCGTTTACCATCTATATTGATGCTTGTGGGACGGGACTTGGCGCGGTCCTCATGCAAGAGGGAAGAGTAATAGCCTATGGTGGAAGGCAGTTGAGGGTTCATGAAAAGAATTACCCCCCGCATGACTTAGAGCTAGCCGCAATTGTTTTCGCGCTTAAGTCTTGGCGTCACTTTCTTCTTGGTGAGAAATTCGAATTGTTCACTGACCACAAATCATTAAAATACTTATTCTCTCAGAAGGATTTGAATTTAAGGCAGCAACGGTGGATGGAATTCTTAGCCTCCTACGATTTTGAAATAGCATATACCCCGGGCAAGGGTAACGTGGTGGCAGACGCCTTAAGTAGGAAAAGGTTGTCCTTGAGTCCGTTGTTTGTTGAACGACAAAGCTTAGAATTCATTTCTATGTTTGACTTTAGACCCTCCATTGACTTAGTACCCGGTCTGTTAGCATCCTTGGAGGTTAGACCTACACTTCTAGAACGGGTTGGTGAGGCACAGCGAGACGACCCACAGTTGGTTGAGATAGTAGAAAAGCTCAAAGGGGGGGGAGTCGTCAAACCATCTTCGTAGGTATACCCTAGACGATAAGGGTTGGTTACGAAGGGATAATAGACTTTGTGTACCACAAGACGAAGACTTAAGGAAGGCCATTTTTGATGATGCTCATCGCTCAAAAATGACCATTCATCCCGGCGGGGATAAGTTGTACAAAGATATGAAGCGGGTTTTCTTTTGGGCCGGTATGAAAAAGGATGTGGCCGAGTACGTCGCTAGATGCTTGGTGTGCCAACGAGTTAAAGCAGAACAAAAGAAACCCGGTGGGTTGCTTCACCCATTAGAAGTTCCACTATGGAAATGGGAAAAGCATCTCAATGGATTTTGTGGATGGATTACCAAGATCAAGGAAGGGTAACACGGGGATTTGGGTTATAGTAGATAGACTTACTAAAAGCGCCCATTTTATTCCCGTGAAAAGTAAGAGGACTGCTCCGTGGTTGGCTTCTGTATACATTAAGGAGATAGTTCGTTTGCACGGTATTCCTTCTAGTATAGTAAGCGACCGTGACCCCATCTTTACTAGCGAATTTTGGAAGAGTTTACAAGAGGCGGTAGGGACTCAGCTATGTTTGAGCACCGCATATCATCCTCAGACAGACGGCCAGACCGAGAGGGTGAATCGCATTCTAGAGGATCTTTTAAGGCTTTGTATCCTAGATTTTGGGGGTACATGGGAAGAGCACCTTCCGTTAGTAGAATTCGCATATAATAATAGCTTTTAGTCTAGTATTGGCATGGCACCTTTTGAAGCTCTTTATGGAAGGCCTTACCGTTCGCCTACATGTTGGTGGGAATCTACCGATAAAATCCTACTTGGGCCCGATATGGTTAGGGAAACCTCGGAGAAGATTGAGTTGATTCGAAGGAGGATGAAAGCAGCACAAGATAGGCAAAAATCGTATGCTGATAAGAGGAGGACAGATCTTGAGTTTGACATTGGGGACATGGTTTTTATCAAAGTATCTCCGTTACAGAATGTTGTTCGCTTTGGGTCCGTGGGGAAATTAGCACCAAGGTTTGTAGGGCCGTTTCCTGTAAAAAACAGGATTGGGAAGATGGCATATAGGGTGGAGTTGCCTGAGAAACTTAGTGGAGTACACGACGTATTCCATGTATCACATTTGAGGAAGTGTTTGCACAAGACCGCGGAGGTGGTAGAGCCGAGCTTGCTTAAAGAGGTGGAAATAGAGCGTGATGCAACAATTAGACGAGCTCCTACATGCATTCTTGGGTCGGAGATCAAAAAGTTGAGGAATCGAGAGGTCAGACTGGTTAAAGTGCAATGGGGAGATGATGAGAGCAACGCAACTTGGGAGACAGAAGAGAAGATGCGTTCGTTGTACCCTTTTCTTTTTGAGGGTATGTCTTTTAATTTCTCCTTTATCGCTTAGCTTATCTTATCTTATCTTTAGTATGTCCTCTCATTAGTATCTTTGACCTTTAGTTAGGATAATCCTATGGTTGAAACATGTGTTTGAGACATGTTATGTATGATGGATGCAAAATGGATGCAAGTGTTTGCTAGTGGTTGCTCGTGGATGCATATATACACACACTTTAGGCACTAGATCGGCTCAGTCACTACATATTGCATATTGCATATATATATATGGATGTATTTAGTAAAATGGATGAACGATGGTTGTATTATCATGTGGATGCTGCATTCAGATGATGGTTGTGCACGCATATAGAAGTATTATGTAGCATTAAGAATATTTTGCATACATAATGGTTGCATGGCACGATCATAGTTGCATTAAGGAGGTCAACTGAATCAGTGGACCGCCTGATTTTGCATTAGATACGGACATATACACACACTGTGCATTTAAACATGAAAGCATTAGAAGTCTGTAAGGACAATGGATGCCTGTGTATGATGGATGAGTAGATGGACGTTTGGATGGTAGGATATACATTCTTCCAGACTTGAAGATTTCGGGGACGAAATCCTAAAAGGAGGGGAGAATGTAACACCCCGAATTTTCTATTAACACTAAAGTTGCTAAAATATTAATAAGTGTGTAAGAGAGGGGATGTATCTAATATGAATATAAAAATATTAATAAGTGTGTAAGAGAGGGGATGTATCTAATATGAATATAAAAATATTAATAAGTGTGTAAGAGAGGGGATGTATCTAATATGTATATAAAAACAATAATAAGTAAAGGGGGATGTATCTAATATGTACATTGTAGAAAATATATATATATTTATGACATGAATAGAAGTTTATTAATATGCTGAGTGTTTGCTGAGTCACTTCTGACTCATTGCTGAGTCAACAAGATAAACCCTATCTTGTCTGAACGGCTGCGGTTATTTCTAGGTTAAATCTAATGGCCTAAATGAATTCTAAAATCTATAAATAAGTGGGTAGACCCTAGACCTAAATCACTTGTAAAATTAGAGAAGCTACTGTCATGCTGCTGCCATGGAGTTCAGCATAGCCGTCACAAACTAAGAAGAGGAAGCCTAATCATCTACAACTAAATCTACACAAATCAAATCAAAAGATCTCTCTTTCTCTAATTCTTTTCTTTTGTTGGTGAGTATGATGATTCTCACAAGACTATTACAAACTAATTTGACTCAGTTATGAATGGATCACAAGAAAGTGACGTGATTTGTAATTGTAAATTCTATATATTGTGGATCTCTTATTATGTTATTATGTTGTCGTATGATGTAAATTATATATGCTATGTCATGCTATGTTGTAAATTCTCTTATGCTATGTCGTGCTATGTTGAGAATCATGTCAAGCTATGTTATACTATCATACTATGCCATGTTATAAATCATGCTATATTATGTTGAAAAATCATGATGTTGTTGGATCATGCTTAAAGTTATGGTTTTTTTCTTAATTTAAATGGATCTTGTTTATGGGAATTTGCCTATTAGGTTAGGTGTACCCATAAACTTGAAACTATAATTAAATAAAACTTGATTATGGGAATTTGCCTATTGAGTTAGGTGTACCCATATAAAACCATGTTGTTAAAAAAATTAGATGATGTTGATTCACACATGTTCATATGTAAGTTTATGAAAATTGATTGAGATTATATTAGGTGAATTTTGAACAAGTTGACACCTTTAGGTCCATGACATGTATAATCTATGCAAGTTGGACATATGCAAGTTTCACCCCTTATTATGATTCATTTGGTCACATATACATGTTGTTATTATGATAATCTCTTTTATGCTATGAGTTAGGCTATTCGAGTCTAACATATATTTTGCGAATAAACGTTCAAACGTGGGGTAGGGGTAATATTAGGAATTAATAAATTGGGTGCAATTTTGTAAGATTTTGCATACCATGAATGGATGTCCATAATTGAGTCAATTATGGACATTGTTAAAAATTGGAAGTAATTAATAATTCAAGTAGGGAATTATTAAAATTGGGGGAAAGTGGATTATTATTAATAATCAATGCTTAGGACACGAGGTTGGACCCATTTGTGATGTAAACCTGCCCGGACCCGCCCGGCAAATCCAGTAGTCACAAATGTCGGCCCAATGTGAGAGGTCCTAGGCCCAAACTAAAGCATAACAGTTGTAAAGACACGAGGTTAGACTCTTTTATGGTGTAAGACTGCCCGGACCCGCCCGGCAAATCCAGCTGCCATAAGTGCCAGTCTAATGTGAGAGGTCTTTATAAGGTTATGGCCTTAATGAACTAAGAAATACTTAACCAGATAATCATGTAAGGTGGGACATGGGGGTTAAGTAGGTGCCTTGGGTTGCATGAGGAATCTGGTGGTTGCCTTTAGAGGCATTTGAAATACGATTAGACTTAACCAAACACACATGTAAATGAACATGACTAAGTGGGTTAAGTGGGATGGACTAATGGGGACAAGCTTAGGTGGAATGCTTGTGGTAAATAGTGGGGGCCCATTTCAACCCGTATCCCAAAATGTATCTTTGTGGGCTCGACCCAAGTCGAGGACGGGACACGCATACTGGGTTTGACTATAAGAGGCCAAAACAGGGAGCGGTGGCAACGCAAGTCCAACGGGTTTCATATGTGTGTGTGGACCCGGGCTGGTAGGTAAGACGTTGTTGCATCGTGTAGGTATAAGCCGTGCATGTCCGTTGTATCAGGTTGCCACTTTAGGGGAGTGATACACCCCACCGTGGGGCCAGCACGGGTATCTACGAGTTAGGGAGCCGATCGAATAATGGGAAGTAGGGTACACCTAGTGGAGATAGGGGCAGGCGGCACCTATGTAGTCAGCTAGGGGTACGTAAAGCCATTGGGAAAGTTTCTAAGTGAAGCTAAGTGGGATGAATCTTTAGGGTGACTGGTGTGGTGCAGTATAGTGTTTATCCTTTAGTATTTAGGAGCACCTATAACGTTGCCTTTAGCGATTGTCTATGTCCTTAATCTGCTCTTCATAGACATTTTCTTGTTTTCCAGCTTATGCCTTAGTCCAGTTATTTTGGTAATAGTATTGTAGAATTATCATATTCACCAGACTTTATGTCTGACCCCCTCTTTTCCATCCTTTTTCTCCCTTCAGGTCCGCAGGTTGGGCCAAGTTCTAGTGGAGTCTAGTTGGATCGCTTATCTTCTGGAAAGCTTGGACTGCTGAAGTAAAGTCCAGCTTGTTATCTTTCTTTTTAATGGCTATTCATGTAATAGGATTATGTACTTGTTTTATCAAGATAGATATTGTACTTGACATTGAATATGGTGTTATGATGTAATCAAACATGTTTTGACTTCTGCTACAATGAAATAAAGTTTTTGAATTTCCAAGTACTATTTTATATCTGTCTTGTTGTAATTTTACTGTTCTATATTCACTTAAAACCTCCATGGAAGTTAATGCATTCCCTTTGTGAGTGACATTAATGGACGTGGGGTGTTACATCGACGAAACCACTTTTGTTGGATTCGCAGTGTCATATAATTGCTAGATTCCAAATTTCATAATTTTTCGAATCAATATGTGAGCGTGGCAAAGGAAAACGCGTTTGACCAGTTTCAGTTGATTTTAATCGACTGGAAAATGGCCATTTTTCCAACGGTCTCATAATTCGACGAAACTAGTTTTGTTAGGACCGTATCGTCAATACGAAGCTAGAAAATATTTTTCTGGAATTTTTAAAGTTCGTATGTGACCCCGGTAAATTGAAATGCGCGTTCAAATTCAATATATAGAGTTATATTTTGATTTTGACGATAACTGATCGGAACAATCGAATCAGCTTACGATACATATCCCATTGTGTGCGGAATGGGGGTAATACGTTATGGATGACAGGCGGTGGGTCTTGTTTTGAGGTCAAATAAGAAAGTTAACCTTTTTGAACTAAATTAATTAAATAATATATTATTATATAACTCCTAAACCCCCCCTTCAGATCGATTCATTATAGAAAAAAAAAGACGAAGAGGGGGGAGGAGCGCCGTCGCTCCCCCCCATCAGAGCGTCGCCGCGCCTCAGGAGGGGCGCCACCTCCGAACCCACCCCCTTCCTCGATCGACGCGTCGAAGCCCCCTACCCAGCTGCCGACCGAAGACGAACCACCCCTTCTGCCTGCTCCGCCCGCCACCGCAACCGCCTTCACCGACCCCCAATGCGCCACCAACTCCCTCCTGAGCCGCAGCCGCCACGTGGGCTGACCCCCTTCCGACCGCCAATCCACCGGTGAGCCTTTATTCATCTTTTGAATTGTTTAGATAATATAAACTGATTTTTCTTGTGTTTAAAAACTGAAAAAAATTAGATTTTTAATTTAGGAAAAGCTTAGATTTTGAAATATTAAAAGGTTTGATTTTATATGGTAAAAGACGGGATTTTTTATATGATAAAAGACGGGATTTTTATATAGTAAAAGACATGATTTTTATTTGCACTATAGCATAATAAAAATATGATTTTTATAAAGTAGAAGATTAAAAATATAATTTTTATTATAGTAGAAGAGTAAAGATATAATTTTTATATAATATAGGAAAGTTAAAAATATGATTTTTAGCATATGTGAAGTATAAAAATATAATTTTTATCGTATGTAAAGGTAGAAAATGTAATTTTCATATTATATAGATAATAAAAATATAATCTTTTATATTGTAGAAATATAAAAATATAATTTTTATATAGGTAAGATAGTAAAAATATCACCTTTATATAGGTAGTGAAATAAAAATTGAATCTTTATATGTGAAAAGGCGAAGTCTTTATATATAGTAGCAGTGGAAAAATTCGATTTTTATATATTGAATAACGAAGTAAAAATTCGATTTTTATATATTGAATAGCGAAGTAAAAATTCGATTTTTATATATTGAATAGCGAAGTGAAAATTCGATTTTTACATATGTAGAGAATACAGGCAACGAAGGTGATAAAAAGGCGAGAACGATGAAGATTTCTATCAATGAAGAGTCGTGGTATCTGATGGCTATTGGTGAGAATTTCTCACTCTTCAATTTCTTTTTCTAGTTATATATATATACTAGGATGCAGATGGTGTTTAGTAGCACCCGACACCCGTCATCCACAAACCATGGATGGCTTGTTTGTTAAATTGTTAGGTTGTGTAGTTGGTTAGTATTTGGTTTGAATTGAATTGTTTGGTGAAATGAAATGGATTTGATTGATGTGTGAATGGCGTGGGCCTTCACTAGACCGGGGATAAGGCTAGGCCTTGTCCCGTTTCTAGTATCGTGCCGTTATGCCGCCGAAATTTCCTAAAATATATTAGAAAAAAAAATATCATTTTTATTGTGTAAATAAACTGAATAGAAATTCATGTGTTGAAATAAAATATTTTATCGTTAAAAATATAATTTTTAACGTGGTAGTGAATAAAATAAAATATTCATTTACAAACCGGATGGTTTGTTTATGTACACCTATTTGAAGGATATTGATTGGGTCGATAAATTTTACACATCGCCCAACTGCACAACTAAAATCTGTGTTTGATTGTTTGAAACCCCACATGGGTGTTGGGATGAAATTTGAAGTTCACTCATCCTGATTGATTAAATATGTCGATCGATTGATTGACAGGCTGTTATAAGCGTTAGATATCTATATTTGATGCTTATATAGTGTATTGCACTTTGGATGATGGTTGATTATTTATCGTTGCTATTATATGCATGTGTGGTATGGAATCCATATAGTTAACGCTATATGGTAATTGATTGGGCCTCATTCCAATTTGAAAAATAAAGAATATTATGAAATAAAGGTTCATGTGTTGACTGTACTCATCCGTTGAGATTAGTCATGTGTTGAATGAAATATTTTAATAATAAAATTTACATCTTTATCAATATAAAATAAAGGTTCATGTGTTGACAGTACTCATCCGTTGAGATTAGTCATGTGTTGAACGAAATATTTTAAAAATAGAAATATTTGAAATAGAAATATTTGAAATAGAAATATTCGAAAAGGAAATATTTGAAAAAGAAATATTTGAAATAGAAATATATGAAGCCGTGTTGATTAGATTGACGCCATTTGGACGCGAACGATATTTATATCGATTATATTCGTTTTTAAAAACCAATTTGAATTGAATCAAATAGAAAACCAATTTGATTTGAATCGAATAGAAAACCAATTTGATTTGAATCAAATAGAAAACCAATTTGATTTGAATCGAATAGAAAACAAATTTGATTTGATTAGAAAACGAATTGATTTGATTAGAAAATGAATTGAATTTGATTTAAATAGAAAACCAATTTGATTTGAATCGAATAGAAAACAAATTTGATTTGATTAGAAAACGAATTGAATTTGATTTGAATAGAAAACGAATTTGATTTGATTAGAAAACGAATTGAATTTGATTTGAATAGAAAACGAATTTGATTTGATTAGAAAACGAATTGAATTGATTTGATTAGAAAACAAATTGAATTTGATTTGAATAGAAAACGAATTTGATTTGATTAGAAAACGAATTTAATTGATTTGATTAGAAAACGAATTGAATTTGATTTGAATAGAAAACGAATTTGATTTGATTAGAAAACGAATTGAATTGATTTGATTAGAAAACGAATTGAATTTAATTTGAATAGAAAACGAATTTGATTTGATTAGAAAACGAATTGAATTTGATTTGAATAGAAAAGAAATTGAATTTGAAGTGAATATATAACAAATTGAATTGAATTGAAAAGAAAATGAATTCGAATCGAATTAAAATCGATTTGAATTGAAATCAAATAGAAATGAAAGTAAAAAGGATTTATAATAGAAAATTCAATTTTGATTTGAATTTGAAATAAAGGTTGAAATTGTTTTTGAAATGAATTTAAACGATTTATAAAATTCGTTTTAAATAGAAATCGACGGAATATATATTATATATATAATATAATGGCCTGAATAGAACGCGCCGCGCCGCGGCAGTTCGTGAATTTCGACCATTTATTTCAAACGGACATTACGGGAAATCCGACCGTTGGATTCTCCTAAAACCGGAACCGTTGGGTTTGTATCGAAAAAAGCTTTCTAACGAATATTAGAAATTCAAAATATAACGGTTGGATTTGGAGATATGTCCAAATCAAATTTGGAAAAGGTCGCTGTAAGTGCAGCTCGATAGCCGTTGATGGAAATCGACTGTACGGGCCTTGATAAAATTATTAAAAATAATAATAATTTGCATAAAATCATAAGAAATGATTTGGGAAAAATTGGGATGAAAAACTCCATATTTGAAAAGATAAAAATAGATTTTTATCGAAATGAACTAGTTTTGAACTAAAATTAAAACCCATTTATTTTTAAATAAATAAATTGGATTTGAAATGGGTTGTAAATAAAATTGATTTGTGGGTTTATCGTGAATGGTGTTTTAAATAACACTATTTCTTTAACCCGATAATAAATAGAATGTGATTTGGGTTTATCGTGAACTGTGATTTAAATGACATTAGTTCTTTAACCCAATAAAAGAAGTTTTAATGAATCTGCAATTAGATTGAAATGTGAATTGATAATTTAAATTATCAAATATAGAAAGTGAGCGAGAACGGAGTATCACTAGTTTTGCTCCAAAACGATAGTCAAATCTTTAATTAGATTTGAACGTGAAATGGTAATTAACTTTACCGATAACACCGTGGTATTAGATATGGAGTATCACCAGTTTTTCTTCATGGGATGAATAGGTTGGGATTCGGAAATAAAATGAATAATTACTTCGGTGTGGTTCGCTAATCTTGACTAGTTTGGAAAACCATAATTTGGTTTGAAATGACATCCAAAGGAAGATTAAAGGATAAATTTTAAAGAATTTATCTTGGATAAAATTAATGGGAACCTTTCCCTAAGAATGTGGAATTTAGAAACTAGCTGTAGGTTAGCTAAGAAGAATGGTTTCCTGGGTATTGATCTGATGTTGGTTTCGGCCTTCGGGGTTAATGTTTGGGAAATTGTTCTCTTGTTGATTTACGGTTAGTGACTAATGAATTGGAATGAGGCGTATGTTGTGTTTTTGTAACATTTGTTTTAATATACGCGGGTTGTTCGGAAAGGCCGGGTTTATACCCATTCTAAATAACCGATATGTCGAAGATGAAGACGGTGGTTGAAGACCGGAAGTCTTCACATCGTTTGGGTGATTACCGATGATCTTGATTGGGCTGTACACCCAAGATGAGGGAATCAGTTAGTGGTCGTCCAGACGTACTTGGAGATCGATGGATATGCGAGGAAAGTGCCTCTGGTTTCGTTCAGACCCAGAATGAACATGTAAATGGATTGTGTGTCTGACATTGGATTTTATTCTGTGTTGATTGATTTCTGTTAAATATATATCTGTTGGCGGCGGAGAATTTATTCTCTTGCTTAACGCCCTTCTCTGAGACGTACGAGCTTAGAGGTTATATATCGATAGATATCAATCGCATGGCATGAATTGCCTGTGTGGCATGCTGAGTTGCATGGGTCAAGGCTTCTGTTGAAAAGCAAAGTCTTGTGGTTGATGATCAAAGCACGGCCTACGTGGCATAGCTTTGTGTATAGCGTGGATTCGCGAGCCTCACACCTCGGTATGAGTCAAAAAGGGATACGGACCGTTGGGAAAACACGACGTTTCTTTCTAGCTTTGGTGGTGTCAGTGACTTACCAGCCCTGACATTCATATACTTTTCACCTTTGTGGTTGTTGGAATGAGGCGCCTCGATTATAGGTCTGTAAGGACCGGGAAACGTGTGTTTAGGAATTGCCAATCCTCAAACGTAAGAGAGGACCGGCCCAACCGATCCAAGGGTTACCCAGAGTGCGTAGTCCTGGGACATTTGCTAGAGTGTCTCGAAGCGGAGAGGAGCTTGCCCCTTGCCTCGACTCATGACGGAAACCCAATTTCCAATACGTGTATTTCGGCCTTATTTGTAGAGCCTAGTATGGCGACATAGTGGTATGGGGCACTTATGCCGTCTATGATTTATATTTATGATTGAAAATATTTTGACACTATACACTTATCATAGTATCAAATGATTTGTTTTAAACGTATCAAGCATGTTTGGCTATTATAAGGGAAAACCCTATCCTCCGGCTTGCGTTGCTTTGTGTGATGGGACCTGGGTCTTATAATTGCTTCATTTTTCGAAAAAGCATTGCGCTGTTTATTCTATGCACTGGTATTCTTGGGAGGAAACCCGTTCCGTGTTATACGGCGTGGTCCCTTGAATTACTCTCTTTTAAAGTAAAGCTTTAAATAACTGTTTTAGTTCTCACACCAGTCACATGACTGACCTGGAGTTTATTGTTTTAACCTAAACTCTGGGTGCCCCTATTTTCCGCACGGGCAGCTAGTAGTTTTGGTTTTGCAGAGTTATATTCACAGGATCCTGATTTACAGCTGGAACGATGCTTGGAAAGCTCTGTATCCGTGCATTACTTTCAGTTGTGTTTTACATTGTTTTTCCGCTGCTATGTAATTTATTGTAATCTCTGATATTTATCGAATGTAATTTATTCATTTATACTCTGTATATTCTTGTATCTGATGGAATTGTTGTAATAGCAATGAAATGTTCTTCCGTCTGTGTTCTGATTTGTCCTGTTCTCAAAACGATCAGGGGTTTCTAACGGTCTAGATCGGTTTAACGACTGATTCGGATCGAGCGAAATTCCCGGCCGTCACAGCGAACGTATAAACGTAGGGTAGGGGTAATATTAAGGATTTAATATTAAAAAGTTGGGGTGCAATTGATATGATTTTGCATGCCATAAGTGGATGGCCATAATTGAGTCAATTATGGACATCATTAAAATTGGAAGTAATTAATAATTTACTTTAGGGAATTATTAAAACTGGGGTAAAAGATTTGAAGTGTTAATCAATGCTTAGGACACGAGGTTGGACTCGTTTGTGACGTAAACCTGCCCGGACCCGCCCGACTAATCCAGTGGTCACAAATGTCAGCCCAATGTGAGAGGTCCTAGGCCTAAACTAAAGCCTAACGGTTGTAAAGACACGAGGTTAGACTCTTTTACTGTGTAAGACTGCCCGGACCCGCCCGGCAAATCCAGCTGCCATTAATGCCAGTCTAATGTGAGAGGTCTTTATGAGGTTATGGCCTGAATGAATTAAGAAATACTTAACCAGAAAAACATGTAAGGTGGGACATGGGGGTTAAGTGTAACGGCTGGAAATTTTCGACTCCTCGAGAGTCGAAAATTCCGAGACGTTAGTGAAAGAATTTAGAAGGTGAGAAAGAAAAGATAGAACTAATAGAATAGAAGAAGAAGAAGAACATCAGAATCATCAGAGTAACACGAATCTCACAGCGGAACGAATAACATATAATATATAACATAGCTTTGAAGTAAACAGTTATATATATACAATAGCACTTATCAGAGTACAACACTTACAACACAGCGGAAATAACTATAGCTATAGAATCTTGCAGCCTCCTGCTCCAAGCTCTCCAAGTATACCTGTAAATCCCGACTACTTGACTGCCCGTACAAATTTAGGCACCCAAGAGTTTAGGGAAAACAACAAAGTAAACTCCGGGTCAGTCATGGGACTGGTATGAGTAAAATAGTTTAAAACAGGTATAGGATATCTCATAAGACCACGCCGTGAATACGGAACGGGTTTTTCCCTTATGAGTATCTGAACAACTTTGACAAGCAATATCATTGTGATATTATAATAATGTCTAAGTACAAATAGGTATCAATCTAGCAGAAACGCTTGCATCTCACGTTCTACATACATAGTATAAAATCCTAAACCGCAGGGCGCTTATCGGAGAATGGATTCCAACAGACAAGGTATGGGAGCACCTTCTAAATAGTGTACTCTAGAGGTGATACACTCAGGGTTCAACAAGAACGTCTTGCAACCCGGCCACACATGACCGCTCACTCATTTAGCTTGAGTGTCGCGAATATATTGCCACCATGGTTGTAGGCCATCAAACCGTCATCCGAAGATACAGAATCAAAAAGAAGTATAAATATGAATATTCCCTAGATCGGTGACAATACACCCTGCTTGGGAATGACCCAACTAGCCATGCTGCCTAGCCCAACTTTTGTTACTTCCTGGTGTGAGGCTAGAGGCTACGTCTATCTTCAGAACATCTGATCACCATTCACTTTGAATGCCACATCGTCATACCCGCCAAATCACAAATTGACTTATCCAAAAATAACACGGGTATATAGCTAAGAGAAACGAATTCCTCTGCCACCAAACGTGAATACGTTTGAACAGATCAACTTACGCGATCCATTGGATATACTCTGTCAGACCTTCTTCCATATACGTTGTCCTGGGACTGGACAAACCGAAGGCACTATTCAGTATATCCATCTTAGTCACTGTTATCTAAGACTTATACAACAGCCCTTGCACTTTACTCCGTCTTCAATTTATCTTTGGCATATATTGCTCGCAACGCTTATGCCAATACAGAGTGGTTCTTTGGATAATAATCCAACCGGTCTCTCCATATTAACAACGTTAAAATGGTAAAAACTTTGATAGTCTGTGATTCAACTATCAAATGAAAACATGTCTGTGCAAACAACGATCTTATTTCCAAATGGAAATTCGATCGATCAATCATCATATGTTCATATTTCCTTATTTCATATATTTAGAAAATATATGTTATTAATCATTGGAAAACATTTCCATAGCTTATTTTCACATCACTATTATTTCGCAACTATCAGTCCCTAACTGTAACTAGTATGAGAACAATTCTCTAAGTATCAATCTGGAAGGTCGGAACCAACATCAGATCGTCACTTAGAAAACCGTTCAACTTACCCTCTCCAGTTAGTTTCTGAATTTGCTTAACTCTATTTCTTAAATTCTTATCATGAAAACATTTCATTTTCTATGTTTAGAAAACATATCTGACTATATTTGGAAAACGTTCCCAAAACAAATTTACGGATTTCAAATGAACGTTGTATAAAACATTGTTACGCTTAATCCATTAATCGCTTATTACTTAACTATATTTCAAATCAACCTTTTCTATCGAACCACAACTATTCCTTTGTCAATTCTGAAGTCAATCAAGTTGGGGTATAATTACCTCTCAGACCTTAATTGAACAACGTCCTTTACTGTGAAATAGATGAAGCTCGTCACTTACTTTTTCCAATCATCTGTTTACGCAAATTCTCTGATTCAGGTTACGAATCTACTTCTTATATGAAAACGTTTGATTATAACTATAACGTTATAATTCCTACTTCTACAATATCTAACCTAAATTATAACTTTATCTCCTAACTCGAATAATTTAACAGACACCTAATTTCTAAATCAATAACTAAATCTTGATTTAAACCCTGGAAAGTAAATAGTACTTTCCCGAATTCGCTATAATCGAATTCGACGTATAACTCTCTTTCGAGTAATCTCTATTTGATTAACTCTTCTTCGAATAACCTATATTCGATTATCTCTCTTCGAATAACTCATATTCGAAATCTCTCTCTTTCGAATAAACAATATTCGATCTCTTTCTTTCGAATATGCTATATTCGAAAATCTCCTTTCGATTTACTAATCGATAACTCCTTTCGATCAAACTAAAATCGATAACTCCTTTAACTCTATTCGAATAACTAATATTCGACTAACTCTGTAACGACCCGGATTTCAGAGACCTTGGATATCCGATATATCTCACATATCGAGCGTCCAAGAGTCGACAAAATCCAGATAATTATGAAAGAAAAGAAATAGATAGAAGAATAGAACTAAGAAAAGACATCAGAATCTCACAGCGGAACTTGGAACATAATATTATAACCCAAAATATTACATAACATAAGTCAAGTACATTGAAATACTTCATACATAGGGATACATATCATCACAATTACATACTTAACACTTGTGATACTAACTTGCAGATAATTCTACATAACATATGATAGATAAGCCAACACTTCAGATCCTGCCATCCAGCTACTCCAAGTTACCTTAAAACCTGGATCACTTGTCTACTCATAATAAATATTATGAGTACCCAAGAGTTTGAGGAAAACACAGAAAATAAACTCCAGGTCAGTCATGGACTGGTATGAGTAAACGATTTATAAACAAGTTTAATAAATCACAATGATTCATAAGACCACGCCGTGAATACGTAACGGGTTTTTACCTTCTGAGATCAAAACAGTTTGCATATTTAAACAGATATTATGATGATGTCTAAGGTGTCCACAAATAATTCATAATCTAGTAGAATGCTTTCATCTCACATTCTACTTATAGTATACAAACAAAAACCGTTAAGTGCTTATGGATATTGGGTTCCAACTATGACAAGGTATGGAATCACCTTCCGGAGGTGTATCTCTAGATACGAATACACGGGTTCAACAAGAACATCTTATTAACCCGGCCACACATGACCGACCACTCATTTCGCTTGAGTGTATCGAATGTATATCACCAACGGTGGTTGCAAGCCAACCGTTTCCCGAAACGGGTCAGAATCAACAATAGATTTTTTTAGAAGTAAATGAAACTCTAGATCAGATGATGATACATCCTAATGGGAGCTACCCACATAGCCATGCTGCCTGCCCGATTTTTGTCATTTCCGGTTGTGAAGCTTGAAGCTAAACGTACCCTGACACATGCTTTTGATTTGCTTTGAACGTCACATCGTCAAACCCGCTAATCCACTAATTGACTTCTCCAAAAATATATTACAAGTATAAAGTAAGAGAAACGAATTTCTCTACCACTTATAACTACGTTTGAAAAGATCAACGTACGTGATTAGTTAGGAGTACTCTGTCAGACGTTCGTCCATACAAGTTGTCCTGGGACTGGACAAACCGAAGGTACTATTCCGTACAACCATCTTAGGCATTGTTATCTAAGATTTATACAATAGCCCTTGCATTTTACTCCGTCTTCAATATTCAGCATTTCTTGACTCGCAACGCTTATGCCAATACGGAGTGGTTCTTCGGATAATAATCCAACCGGTCTCTCCATATTAACAACGTTAAAAATGGTCAAACTTTGATAGTCGATGACTTAACTATCAAATGAAAATACGTGTGCACACAACAATCTTATTTCGAATTGAAATTCCTATTTGATCAATCATCATATATGTATATATATATATATATATATTGATATTTCTGTGTTTACGTATCACTATCCCTTCACATCAATCAGTCGCTGACTGTAATTATTAAGAGAACAATTTCCTAAGTATAAACCCCGAAGGCCGAAACCAACATCAGATAAATCCTCAGAAAATCATTCAACTTATTAATTCAAGTCAGTTTCTAATTTCAGTAACTTCATTTGAAATTCTTATTTTCAAGAATTCATGTTCCTTTAATATTTTTTTATTTCGAAAAATATTAACTTAACCTCTTTATTTCATATCATGTTATACCGTGTGCGGAGCACGGGCTTTAATCCTTTCTAGTGAAAAATCTTCTTTTAATTTACTTCATTTTATATTCGTGTGCGGAGCACGGGCTAAACTTTACTAATCAACTTCACTTAATTTATCTTCACTTAATTAACTTGTCTTCATCAACTTTACTTGATTGACTTAACTTGATTAACTTCAATTGATTAACTTCACTTGATTAACTTCACTGATTAACTATGTTTAATCATTTTTAACTCGAATGTCTAACATCCGATCATCTTTAATCGAATAACTAATATTCAATTAAATTATAATCTAATTAATTAGCTTAATCAACTTTAACTCGACTCATTACTTCTATTCAACTTTATCTTGATTAACTACATCTAATCCATTCTAACTTGATTAACTATTTCTGTTCAATCTCGAATATCTGATATTCGATCATCATTAATTAACTACGTATGTTCAACTTAATCTGATTAACTACTTCTAATCAACTTAACTGATTAACTACATCCGTTCAACTTAACTTGATTAACTACGTTTAATCAACTAAACTCGATTCATCACTTCTGTTTAATCATCTCTATCTCGAATATCTAACATTCGATTTACACCGATCAGCTTATCGTTTATTTAATTATTTAAATAAATAAATAATTAAATAAATTATTTAACTTTAATTTTATTCTCGGAAAAGGTTTACCTTCGCGGATCAGTTCAGAATTGGTGATCCGCACGTGCGTATCACACGATCTTCGTGTGAACAAAATGGTGCGTTGCCACCTTTTAATCACAGCAACCCCATTCCACAAAACCTCCCCGTCCAGCCACCTCAGGCCACCGTGCCTCCAGCGACTCCACCCACGACCAGCCCCTGACCCCACGCACCTATCACCGCTGGTGCGGTGACCGCTGGCGGCTCAGGCGAGGCGCAGTTCGACTGCGAAGTTGACTGTGCAGCCGAGCCTCCATCGATCAGAAAATCATCCCCACACTCAAACGATGTATTTAAAAATTGTATCGTTTGTTTGTAAATTTCTACGATCATATTGCGCAACTACTCATAACCCTGAATTTCATTGTATTTGCATGTTTGGTTCTCGCATGGGCTTGACAGCCATATATTTGCATGTTTTCAAAGAGAATGATCATGTACCCCAGCTAATGATGGATTATACCTACATATATACATATGTGGATGTTGTGTTGAGGCATGAAAACAAATCTGAAGTTATACAAGCCACTTCATATAAGATCATAGCAAAAATACACTTCCAAAACAACCAATATTTCATGACATACAAGGCGCTATATCACTTCAGCAAAGCATAGTAGTTTCTATTTGGTTTCATGCAGGAACATGGGTGAGACTGGTGAGTTATATCAACATATAAAAATCATACACCACCGCAACATCTTGTGTTCAATATAGCAGGTAACTTAGCATGTAAAAACAGTCCATACAGCAAGCAAATTAAACATGAACACATCATTAAACTACCATACAATTCAATATATTCAAGGTGGCTAAGCATGCAATTTATAGAGAATGTTTAGCGAGGATTTACTCACTTAACCATAGTAGAAATGGGGCTTGGTTTCCTTTTACTTGGCTTGCGGCTTGACAGCCCTACATGCGCCAACCTTCCTCTTACATGCTCACGGTTTTGACAGCCTCACATGCGCCCAGTCTTCCTCTTACATGCTCACGGTTTCAAGTGTATTGGTATTTCCATTTTCTTCTTTTTGTTTGCGGCAACAGCCTAACATGCGCCAGTTTCTTCTTTGTGTTCGCGGTTTTTGGCAAGCAGTTTAATGCTTCATTTTCTGGTGCTTTGTTGCGGGTTTAACAGCAGCAC
Source organism: Allium sativum (assembly GCA_030737875.1). Classification (NCBI taxonomy): domain Eukaryota; kingdom Viridiplantae; phylum Streptophyta; class Magnoliopsida; order Asparagales; family Amaryllidaceae; genus Allium; species Allium sativum. Next base: position 204,979,171 of record CM060919.1, read on the forward strand.
CATGGTCTCATTTTCTTCTCTAGATGCTTGCGGCATTTTACAGTTTTTATGTTTTATTTCTTTGCGGTTTTTAGCCGTCCTCAAAATGAAGAAGGAGCCTCCTATTTATAAACTAACCTATATTGTTTAATATAGCTTTATGATTTAGTTTAATCCACTAAAATCTTATTCTTCCTTTGTCAAAGGATATGCGCAGGAGGTGAAAGCAACAGGTGCTTTTGTTTTGTATGTACGTAGCTCGTTGGAATGGTGTAAGCCAACCATGTATATTTTCCTATATTACTAATTTGCCTTAATCTTCCTTAATCACTAAATTGTTGCGCAGGAAAATATATGGTGAAAGCAACTTCTAACTTGTCTTGCATGGGATGGGTGAGGTAGAGCAATGCTATCCATACAAGTGTTTTATTTTATAAATCCTTAAATCTTAAACTTCCAACATCATTTGGATTTCGCAAGATGTTGTACAGCAAAAATATGTTTGAAAGCTACATTTAGTTTTTGTCTTGCATGAAATTGGATGTTGGATGAATGTGAACCATACATGGTTTTAATCTATGGCAAACATCACTATCATGGGGTGATACTTGGTTTCTAGAATGAGATTAAACAATGTTTTAATTTCTAGCATGGTACATCATATTTAGCCTGCGCAAGTATCTTACCATATCCCCATTTTTCTTGCATTAATTCATTTAATACTTGTGTCAGTTCATTCTAGCACCCACTAGTTTAATCATGAATTATCTACACAAGTTTGGATTTGTTCTAGAAGGCTTGGATGCATGTTTTGGGCTGTTTGAGCTGTTCCTAGCTTGTACATGTGGGCTGGTCTTGGCCTTCTAATTTGTATAATGCTATGGCAATTAATTGGCTATAAGTACTAGTATTTTGTGGGCTTTAATCTTCACTAGTTCACCTAGTTTCTATATGTAACAATTGGTTTAAAGTTGGCTTGAAGTTGCATGTGTATATAGCTATTTACACTAGCAAGTTGTAGTGTTTTTAGCCACACGATTTCTCTAAATTTTGATGCAAAGCCATCCTAAGTTATGAGTGCATCAGTATGTGTGTAAAATAGGCTACAAGTCACAGCAAAATGTTTTGTTAACTTTGCTCAAGAATAGTTTGATCTAGAGGCTTCAATTTTGTAGGTACACGTGTGTTTGCTAGTACATGTGTACTTAGTTTAGTCCATTGGTTCTCGAATATTTTCTGCTAAGTCATGTTGTAAGTTGGTTGCATTATCTAGTACATGTGATTAGCTAAAAGTTACAGCAAAACTTTTCCTTTGATTGGTCACTGATGGTCTCGAACTATGGTCTTCTAGTTGTACGAACTATGGTGTTTATACTAGCTTACGTACTTGATTTTGTACATGTTATTCTCAACAATTTCTCTGCTAAGACATGTCTAAAATAGGTTGCACTAAGGTCCTATAATAGTCTAGTTATCATCCGATTAATCTCTCTTTAAGTTGTTGTTGGAATTATTTCTCCAAACGATCGATTTCTCAAGTCGAAGGTTTTCGACGCTTTAGTTATAGTTCCTTTAGTAACGCTTTACTGTAGCGCTTCCCTAACGCTGCTATAGAGTTCTACTACTACTACTACTATTGTTGTTTACTACAGAATTTAGTTACGCCAAAAGTTGTTAAGTTTTAGCGACGCTTTATGATGTAATAAATAATCTTTATCACAAATTTTCGGGTCATTCAAATGAATATCCACATTAATAACTAAATTATCAATGTATTGCAAAATTTTAAGTTCTGACGTATTTTAGTTGTCGTCTGAAAATCCCGGGTTGTTACAAACTCCTTTGGATCAACTCATTTGATTAACTCCTTCGAATAACTAATTCGAATAACTTACCTTCGAATACCCAATATTCGATTTACTCTAACTCGATAAACTTAATTCTAATCGATTTACTCCATTTCGATTCAACTTAATTCAAATCGATTAACTTAACTCAAATTGATTAACTCCTTTCGAATAACTAAATTTGATTTAACTCTAATTGAATAACTAATATTCAATTAACTCTTACGTGTTTAACTCTATTTGAATAAGTAATTCGAATCACTCTAATGTGTTTAACTCTATTCAAATATCTAATTCGAATAACTCATTTCGAATAACTAAATTTGATTAACTCTTTTAACTTTACTCGAATAACTATATTCGATTAACACCTTCTTTCGAATAACTATATTCCATTAACTCTTCGACTAACTCCTTTGGATTAACTAACTTCGAATAACTCCTTTGGATTAACTAACTTCGAATAACTCCTTTGGATTAACTAACTTCGAATAACTCCTTTGGATTAACTAACTTCGAATAACTCCTTTGGATTAACTAACTTCGAATAACTCCTTTGGATTAACTAACTTCGAATAACTCCTTTGGATTAACTAACTTCGAATAACTCCTTTGGATTAACTAACTTCGAATAACCAATATTCGATAACTACTCTTCGAATAAATAATATTCGGTAACTCTTCTCAAATGAATAACATTTGATTTCTCCACTCGAATAAACTATATTTAATTTCTCTTCCCTCGAATACACTATATTCGATAACTCTACTTCGAATAAGTGATGTTTGGCAACTCTACTCGATTAACTCCACTTGGATAACTCTAACTGGTCAACTCTAACTGGTCAACTCTAACTGGTCAACTCTAACTGAGTAACTCTAACTGATTAACTCTAACTGGTCAACTTTAACTGTTTATCTTTAACTGGTAAACTTTAACTGGTTAACTCAAATGGTTTAACCTAACTGGTTAACTCAAATGGTTTAACCTAACTTGATTTACTTGTCTCGATTAACTGAACTAATCCACTTAGTTTAACTTAGTTAATTCACTTTGATTGACTCTAACCGATTTACTTAGATTTACAAATTAGTTTAACTTAACTAAGTCACTTAGTTTGACGCAACTAATTCACTTCGATCAACCGCTTAGTTTATCTTAACTAATTTACTTTGGTTAACTTAACCAATTACTTTGATTAACTCGACTAACTTGCTTTGGTTAACCTAACAAATTACTTTGTTTAATCCTTTTATCACATTCTGGTTATAATTCCTACTTCTACAATATCTCCTTAAAATCCATATCGTGTTATACTTGTGTGCGAAGCACGTGTTTAAATCTATCCTTGTATGATTCTATTTATTTTCCGAACAAGTGTTCCTTTATTTATTCCCTAAATAAATATTCCTTTATTCCATTTATTTATAATCTAAATAAATGTTCCTTTATTTATTTCCTAAAATAAATATTCCTTTATATTCTAATTCATTTATTTTCTAAATAAGTGTTTCTATTTTATTTCATTTATTTTCTAAATAAATGTTTCCCTTTTCATTTATTTATTTCCTAATTAAATAAATGTTTTCATTTTATAAAATCCTATCGATTTTATAAATAAGATTCATTTTCAATATAAACATTGAAAATCCCCTTATCAACATTTCGGTATGTTATGGTATTCAATCATATCAAATCACGATGTTCAATATCGTCCAAGTACATATAATCGCCCACAGATTTTATATCACGTCATATAACAATATATGAAAAACAATAAAATAACTGTTGAGGAATCCAGTCGGATTCCTCCAACCTGTTTCCCTGCATCACAGATGTTACACAATAAAATATACATCAATTTCATTCCAACATGAAATATACTGATGAACTGAATCAATATTTGATTGTCGTTTATATATATAACTATATCCATGTTTCAATCAAATCTATTTAACAGTCCAAACTATCAATACCCCGCAATCAAATCATTTAACACAGTTTATATAAAATATAAACTGAGGAGAGTTAGTGAGTTTTACTCACATTTGCGCGTTAATCGTTAAATAATGGTTTGCGTTATTTGACTGCGACGGACAAATTATTTCGCCATAAATTGTAACGAGCTCGGATTCACTCCCAGTCGGCTCCATTGCGTTGCTCCCGTCCATACGATCCCGACGGATCTTGTTTCGCTGAATTTGAACCCCGTACGCATAAGATATTGCATTTAGAAGTTTGCGTATACCTTGATATAATATAAATTAAATCAAAACTTTAAACTTTCACTTCGGGCATAACCTTCCAACTTTCGGCCCACTTCAGAATTAAAAGCCCAACGCTCGTTTTAACTTCCTTCTTCCTTCTCCCTGATTTCAAATTCCTCTTCCAGTATCGTGCCCAACACTTGACCGTACCCTTTTCTCTTCACTTTGGCCACCGAGGGACTGGACAACCACCACCCGAGAACTGCTCTCCCCCACGCTCTACTTGCCGGACCCAAAACCTGACCTCCGACCCCCTTATCAAAACGCGACGTGGTCCCCTCCATCTCGCTGCCTGAGGATGGAAATGGCCTCCGACCACCATACTACGCCATTCCCCTGTCAAAACGACCTCCATGCCTCCACGAGTTTACCTGCGTCGTCGACTTTACCTCTGGCGTCTTCTGGTTCAACCCACCACAAGCCCTATGTGGCTGTTTGCAAGTTGAGGTACTGTAATGGTGATCGAACCCATCAATAAACACACGAGGAAGAAGCTCTGGCGAAAACGAGATTACTGAATCAAGAGTCGAACAAATTTTAGTGGAGATTTGAATTGGATTATATTTTATTTAGTGGATCTTCCTTACATTTGCTTCAGTGGTGGCGGCCTATCTACGAACCGAAATAAATTAGGTTAGAGGGATTTATAGAGTATGGTCGTTACGTATGGGTGGATCATATGTTGAGTTGTGGAAGCTTCATTTCCACCAATGGTTTGTGTTGATTTCCTTTCTACACGTTGTAGGATAACATGCGGTTGAAAATACTAAGGGACGTGGCCTTTATTTTTATGTTAACTTTTTTGTTAGAGTTGTTATATAGGCATAACTATTTTTTTTGTATCCATTTTCGTAAATTCCATTCATATACAACTGTTATAGATAGAATTAACTACATCGTTGTGACGACCAATGGGTCATGATCCAAAAAACATAATAATACCGGTAGATGCACTCATATTGTGAAATCCCAAAATGTCGATTCAGGGTGCAAAACACTCCAAATAAAAAATTGATTATTTAATTAATTAAAAATTTCCATAAAATTCTAAAAATTAAATTATCGTTATGTCTCAAAAGAACCCTGCCCTAATTCGAGTCTGATATTTAACTATACTCAAATAACCGTTATGGCCATAAACGAATATGCCGCTGTTTTTCTGAATATTTGATTTGGACGTAACTCAAAATCTACACGACGAAATCCTGATTTTTCTCTTCCTCTAGAAAGATATACTCCACCAGCTCCACACGTTTCTTGTTTCACAGAAATCCAACTTAAAACGAATCATGTACATTCAGTTGAAGTTCAAATCGCCAATTTACGAACTGTAGCGCCATTTCGAGCTCGATTATAATTATATTATAAACCATATGTTCAGCTGTCGACGATTGAATATATTCGTTGTTCAAACTCAATTCCAAGCTGAATTAAATATCACAGATGATCCGGTTCATACCATATCGCCATTTCAGCCAATTCTGATTATTTCAGAATTAAATAAAATCTTTAATTTATTATTTTAAATTAAATATTCACCATTTAAAAGTTCGAACGTTGTGCTTTACGTTCTCGATATCGCCAAATCGATATATAAATAATTAAATAAATTAATTATTTGACAGCTAACTAAACGCGCCATTACATTAAGTAGGTGCTTTGGGTGGCATAAGGAATCTAGGGGGTGCCCTTAGTGGCATGTGAAATACGATTAGTAAGACTTAACCAAACACACATGTAAATGAACATGACTGAGATGGTTAAGTGGGATATACTAGTGACAAGCTTAGGTGGGTAGCTTGTGGGGGCCCATTTCGACCAGTATCCCAAACGTATCTTTGTGGGCTCGACCCAAGTCGAGGACGGGACATGCATGCTGGGATCGACTGTAAGAGGCCAAAACGGGGTAGCGGTGGCAATGCAAGTCCAACGGGTTTCATATGCGTGTGTGGACCCGGGCTGGTAGGTAAGACGTTGTTGCATCGTGTAGGTATAAGTCGTGCTTTCTCAAGTTGTATCGGGTTGCCACTTTAGGGGAGTGATACACCCCACTGTGGGGCCAGCACGGGTATCTACCAGTAGGGAGCCGATCGAAAGTGGGTAGTGGGTTACACCTAGTGGAGATAGGGGCAGACGGCACCTATGTAGTCAGCTAGGGGTACATAAGGCTATTTATAAAGTTTCTGTGTGAAGCAAGTGGGATCAAACAATAGGGTGACTGGTGTGGTGCAGTGTAGTAATGTGCGGTGCAGTGTAGTAATCATTCGTTAGTAATTAACCATTATCTTTAACGTTATCTTAAACGCTATCTTTATCTTCCTAAGAGTTCATAGACATTTACTTGTCTTCCAGCTTATGCCTTAGTCTAGTTATTTTGATAATAGTATTGTTAGGATTATCATACTCGCCAGACTTTATGTCTGACCCCCTCTATTTCTATCCTTTTTCCCCCTCCAGGTCCTCAGGTTGGGCCCAGCTCTAGTGGAGTTTGATTGAATTGCTTCATCTCTCTTTGGAAAGCTTGGACCGTTGAAGTAAAGTCCAGCTTGTTATCTTTTTAATGGCTATTTATGTAATGGGATTATGTATTTTGTTTTTATGAAGATGGATATTGTACTTGGTTATGATATATGGTTTTATGATGTAACAAACATGTTTAATTTCCGCTGCAATAAAATGAAGTTTTAGATTTCCAAGTGCTATTTATTATCTGTCTTGTTGTAATTTTTCTGTTCTATATTCACTTATAACCTCCATGGAAGTTAATGCATTCCCTTCGTGATTGACATTAATGGACGTGGGGTGTTACAAATCCAAAACCAACGACTGTCGTCCCTAGCGTTTTACCCCCATCCCGGACATAATAGAATATGTTTCGTAGGCCCATTCGACTGTTTCAGTCAGTTTTCCTTCAGATTAAAATATAAAACATTCAATATTTGATTTGAACATACATTTCAATTTGTCAGGGCCACAAACTGATTCGAAAAATTCCATAAAAATAAATCCAGCTATGTTTTGACGATACGGTCCCAACATGAGACGACCCGATTTCCCGTTCTCACGGAAACAAGGTTATCTTTTGGAATATAACACAGAAACAAATAATAGCAGAACAGAATTAAATAATTACACCAGAATGAACAACAAAATATACTGGATAAAAGTAATCATCAGAGTTACACAGTATACAGGATCTTACTTAGTACAAATACAGTTCAGCTATACATAAATGTCTACAGCGGAAATAAACAAAATATGTACAATAGGAGCTGAACAGCATAAAAAGAAATAAATGATAGAATCCATCTTCAGCTCCAGCTATCCAGAAAGAACCAGCTAAACCTGAATACAAGGCTGCCCGTGTAGAAAAAGGGGCACCCGAGTTTGAGAGTGAAACAAACTACGAGTCAGTCATGGGACTGGTATGAGAAATCTACTCAACACATATATAGTTTGGCAAATCACAGGACCACGCCACTTTCGTGGAACGGGTTTACTCCATTGGATTGCCAGTGCTTTAAAACAAATCTTTCTTTTAAACATCGCTATGCTTTTTATAAAAATGAAGCCATTATAAGACTCAGTTCCCATCACACATTGCAACGCAAACCGGAGGATAGAGTTTTACCTTATAATGGCCAAAATATGATTGATACGAATAAAACAAAGGCATTTGATATTATTGCTAGTGTCTATATGTTTTGAAAACAATTTCAAATCATAACTATCAATCATAGACGACATGAGCGTCCCATGCCACTATGTCGCCAAATATATATACAACTGAAACCGCACGATCACGTATTTGGAAATTGGATTTCCGTCATGAACCAAGGCAAAAGATAGTCCTTACCGAATTCGTGACTCTCTAGCCCGAGCCACCGGAACAGCCGCAACTGCCCCTTGGAGCGACAGGGCCGGTCCACCGATGTGGATTATAGTGCCTGAACAATACGTTTCCCCGCCCTTTGGGGCGTAAACGAGCCAACGAATGACTCCATCGGACCCGGATCGTCCGATCAAACCGAGGCGCCTCGCAACAGCAACAACCACATAGGTGAAAAGTATATAAATGTCAGGGCTGGTAGGTCACTGACACCACCCTAGCTAGAAAGAAACGCATGCCCTCCCTGAGGTCCTTCCTCCCGTTTTAGGTTCAAACCGGGGTGTGAGGCTCGCGAATTCACGTTATACACAAAGCTATGCCACACAGGCGGTGCTTTGATCATCACCACAAGACTTTGCTTTTCAACAGAAGCCCTGATCACTGTATCTTAGCATGCCACACAGAATAAATCCTATGTCAGACACACAGTCCATTTACAAGTCCGTTCTGGGTCTGAACGAAACCGGAGGCACTAAATACCTCGCAAACCCTTTGATCAACACGTACGTCTGAACGATCACCACTCATTATCCATATTTCGGGATGCCTCCCAATCAGGACCTCGGTTACCATCCAAACGAGGTGAAGATCTCCGGTCTTCGACCATCGTCTTCATCTTCGAATTTCAATCGTCGGTCGATTATTCGAAATGAGAATTAACTCGGCCTTTTCAAATAATTCACGTATATTTAGAATTTCAAATCGATTTATTTCAATGGTTAAATTATTCGACAACACCAATTGTGTTCTTTAATATAGTTTTCACACCAAACACATTCAACCATCAAACATCACATAAATCAAGCAAATTCAGTTTATTTCCATTCCATATCGCTTACGATATTTTATAACTATTTATCGCTATTTTTATTTATTTTAAAATAGCCATTTTATTCAAAACGACGCTTCGGGCCATAAGGCGGCCGTGGCGCTGTTTTTCTTCAGATTTGATTTACACATATCTGAAAATCTAACCGTTGGATCTTCACAAAATTTACATCATTAGAAAGGTCTTTTCAAAACGAACCCAACGGTTCCAGTTTCGGGAAGATCCGACGGTCGGATCTCCCGGTACAATCGTTTGAATTTTCGATTTCAAATTACGAACTGCAGCGTCGTTATTCGATTAAATATATAATTATATTTATATATATAAATATAATCGCTTCTGGCGCTGTTTTTCTTCAGATTTGAATTAAACATTCCAGACAATCCAACCGTTAGATTTTTACAAGGTTGGTGCCGTTGGAAAGATTATTCCAAGGCGAACCCGACGGTTGAGATTTCGGGAAAATCCAATGGTCGGATTTCCCGTACTAGTCGTTTGAAATCACGGTTTCGAAATACGAACTGCACGGCCTCGTTTCGTTTTAATTTTATTTATATTTATATAGTTATATAAATATAGTTCATTCAAGGATTTCTATATCGTTTTCACTTCAAAAAAAAATTTTCTAACACCTTAAATTTTGGAAAAATTTCGCCATAACCTCCCCTGCACCGGGAGCGTCGGGAAATCGCAAATAGCGTCCCGGTCCTTCTAATCTCAAAAAGAAAAAGAAGAAGCCAAGCGGCTGGCCAATAGGCTCAAAATCATCACCCAAACAAATCAGTAAATGTGTACCTATTTGTCGGGCACAAAATTTTATTCCTCTTCTCTAGCCCCTTTGCTATAACCTGTTCAAAGAATATTGCATGTACATATATATACAGTTCATATCATTTTTCATTTTCTATTCGATTTCATATTCGATTTCTATTTGGTTTAAAAACACCATTCATTCTAATGTTACATAAATAGGTGCAAATCATTTCATTAGTTAATTAATGAATATTTCAACTTATCTATGTTTATTTTGAACAAGTGGCTATTTTTAACACTTCGCATTTTAACGATTTATGCATACAATAAAAATGTGATTTTTATTGTAAAACAATTCATTTCAAAACACTATTTTTCTATATAGTTCATATAGTCGATAAAAGGTGATTTTTATTATCAAACAATTTATTTCAAAATATGAATACCATTCAACACATGAATTTCTAAACAACGAATGAATATCAATTCAACACATGAATGTTTTCAATAGTTTTTATCTATAGATAAAAATGTGATTTTTGTTATCGAACAATTTATTTCAAAATATGAATACCATTCAACACATGAATTTCTAAACAACGAATGAATATCAATTCAACACATGAATGTTTTCAATAGAATGAATAAATATAGTTTAAGCATATGAAAATAATTCAAACACACAAATATTATTCAAAATTTCGGCAGCATAACGGCAGGGTAGTTACACCGGCACCGTCCCTAGTACGGCTCCTCGCTCTACCTTAAAACCTCGCGGTTTTTGACAATGGGGTTCATGCATCTAGTTCGCACGCAGGCGGCATGTATATATTTATTTCATTTCCACAAACTAATCCTAAGTGGTTTCAACCAAATATTTCACAACCACCAATGGGTATTTTTCAACCACAATCAACCAATATCAATCACAAACAATCCCAAACAACCATTCAATTTTCACAACAATTTCAACCAATAAATATCGTCCATGGTTTGTGGACGAGGGGCGTATATATATATATATATATATTTATATATAGCAATTCACTTTTACTTCACACGTATATATATATAAATTTTAAATCAGAAATCTCACCAATAGCTATCCAACTGCACGACACTTCACTTATAGAAATCTTCGCCTTTTGTCGCTTTCGCCCGTATTCTCTGCATATGTAAAAATCGAAATTTTACGATGCTATTCAATATATAAAAGTCGAATTTTGACTTCGCTATTCAATATATAAAAATATGATTTTTATTTCGACTTTCAACATATAAAAATATGATTTTTATTCTTTTGCTTTCAACATATAAAAATATGATTTCTACTTTTCTAAAAGAAATCAGTTTTATTCTTTTACAAAATCAGTTTTTATCTTTTTATAAGATTCAGTTTTTACTTTTAAAAATATTCAGTTTTAAACTACTTTTTAAAACAAAACAGTTTTTCTTTGTATCAAAAATCTGTTTTTCTTTTACTAAAAAAATCAGTTTTTATTTTTTTATAAAATTCAGTTTTTATTCTTTTTATTTCAAAAACAGTTTTATTTCTTAAAAAAAAAACAAATCAGTTTTAATCTTTTTAAAAATGCAGTTTTTATCTTCATAGAAAATGCAGTTTTTATTTTTATAAATTGCAGTTTTAATTTCTTCCTAGAAAAAAACAGTTTTTAACTTTAAAAACATAAAACAGTTTTTAACTTTAAAACATAAAACAGTTTTTATTTTAAACATAAACAGTTTTTAACTTTAAAAACATAAAACAGTTTTTATTTTAAACATAAACAGTTTTTAACTTTAAAAACATAAAACAGTTTTTATTTTAAACATAAACAGTTTTTAACTTTAAAAACATAAAACAGTTTTTAACTTTAAAAACATAAAACAGTTTTTATTTTAAACATAAACAGTTTTTATAATTTAAACAAATCAGTTTATATATAAAATAAAAATAAAATAAATAAAAATAAAATAAAATTAAAAACTTACAGAGGAGCGGGGGGGGGGGGGGGGTCGATGTCAGGGTCGGCGGTGGTCTTCTCGAGGGTGGCGCTCGAGGTTGGGTGGCGTCGCGAGGTTGGGTGGCGTCGCGATGGGATTCGACGGGGGGGCTCGAGGTCTGGCGGCTGCTTCGGGGTCTGGCGGCTCGGAGTTCTTCGTCGGTGATGTCTCGAGGGGGCGACGGCTACGGCGCTCGATCGATTTGGCTTTTAGGGTTTTTGCTTTTTTTTTTTTTTTATTCTGTTTTCTGATAACTGAAACGGGGGGGGCCAGTGAAAAGAAAAAGGGGGGAAAGGGAATTAAAAGATATTTTTTTTTTATTATTATTATTTAATTATGCAAAAAGTTGACTTTTACATACGACCTCTAAACGAGGCCCACCGCCTGTCGTCCATAGCGTTTAACCCCCATTCCGAACACAATGGGATATGTATCGCAAGCTGATTTGATCGTTACAATCAGTTTCCTTTTGAATTTTCATTTAAATCACTATATTGAATTTTAAACGCACATTTCAAATTACCGGGGTCACATATTAACTAGCAAAATTCCAGAATAATATTTTCTAGCTTCGTATTGACGATACGGTCCTAACAAAACTAGTTTCGTCGAATTCTGAGACCGTTTGCAAAATGGCCAATTTCCAGTCGATTAAAATCAACTGAAACTGGTCAAACGCGTTTTCCTTTGCCACGCTCACATATTGATTCTAAAAATTATGAAATTTGAAACCTAGCAATAACCTGACACTGCGGATCTAACAAAAGTGGTTTCGTCGAAATCCGAGGTCATTTGCAAAATGTCCATTTTTAAGGGCCTGAATTCCATAGCGACTATTCGGTATTTTCAACTGGACATATCTTCTGATTCCCGCTATCAAATTTCGATTGGTCGGATTCGTTAGAAAGATATTATCATTTAGATCCAAATGTTTTTGGTTTCACTAAAATCCGGATTGTTTTGCACCCGGTATATTCAATTGAAGTTTGAAATCGAATTATCGAACTACCGCGCCATTTTCAATTCTATATATAATTATAATTAATTATATTCGTTTTCCATTGTCGATTCGAACTCAGTTTTCATCGCCATTATTTAAAATATTTATTTTAAATATTTAAAATCCATTATTTCAGCCAATTTAAAAATTTTAAATTGGTTCAGATTTTCTGGGTCGTTACAATCTCCCCCACTTAAAACTTTTCGTCCCCGAAAAGGAATAAAGTCGAAAGTGGTTTGATATCTCTACAATCCCACAATACAACAACCAATTTGTTTTTAATATTCTGAGTATAGAATAAACAATGCACATCCATGGGAAGAAAATAGCAACAGAATAGAGAATTAAAAGGTAATGCAAAGTAGGTTAAATGTACCTTGCACCAGAGTCAATCAGAGATATCTACTCGGCATCTAGGATAAGCTTTCTGAATGCTCTCCTCGGTTTCCCAAGTACAATCTCTCGGATCTCCACTCCATTGTACTTTGACTAAGTGAACCTTCTTGTTCCTCAGCTCTTTGGTTTCTTTGCCGATGATCTTTAGCGGCTCACGCCTCACAGCTAGTTCTGGAGTTATTTCAATATCCTGCTGAGCTGCTTCTTCCACGATCAAGTCTGGATCATGAACGTGCTTTCGAAGTTGAGATATGTGAAATACATAATGAACTCCAGGCAACCAGTCTGGCAGTTTGACCCTATAAGCGAGAGTCCCAATCCGTTCCAGAATAGGAAACGGACCAATAAATTTAGGCGCTAACTTTCCAGTTTTACCGAACCTGATAACTCCTCTCATCGGCGATACTTTCAAATATACATAGTCGCCAACTTCAAAGGATATATCTCTTCTTCTTTTATCGGCATAGCTCTTTTGTCGGCTTTGAGCGGCGAGTAATCTCTTCCTAATAAAATCGACTTTGTCGGCAGCTTCTCGAATCATATCAGGACCCAACACAAGTCTATTTCCAGGCTCGACCCAACAAGCAGGAGATCGGCACGGTCTACCATACAATGCTTCGAATGGCGACATTGTCAGACTCGCCTGGTAGCTGTTGTTATAAGAGAATTCAGCCAAATGCAGATGGTCTTCCCATGATCCACCGAAATCTATAACACAAGCCCGCAATAGATCTTCTAAAATGCGATTCACCCTCTCAGTCTGACCGTCTGTCTGAGGATGATAAGCGGTGCTCAAGTTTAACTTCGTTCCCAGCTCGACTTGAAATGCTTCCCAGAATTTACTAGTGAAAATTGTATCTCTATCACTTACTATACTGAGCGGCACTCCATGTAGTCTAACTATTTCCCTGAAGTAAATCTGCGCTAGACTCTGAGCGGTTCTATTTGATTTGACAGGTATGAAATGGGCGGTCTTCGTGAAGCGATCCACGATCACCCAAATACTGTCATTTCCCTTTCTGTTCCTGGGCAGACCATCAATAAAATCCATAGAAATATGTTCCCACTTCCAGCCAGGAACTTCTAGTGGTTGTAATAATCCAGCCAATTTCTGTTGGTCGCTTTTGACTAGCTGGCAAGTAGGGCATCGGCTAACATATATTGAGATGTCTCTTTTTAGCGACTTCCACCAGAATGTGCGTTTGATATCGTTATACATTTTATTCACACCTGGATGGATACTGAGCTTAGATTTGTGGCATTCATCAAGCACCTCTCTTCTGAGTTCAGGAATTTCTGGAACGCAAATTCGTCCTTCCAACCTCAGAATCCCTTCGCTGTCTAACTGGAAATCCGAAGCATTGCCTTCACGAATTCGCTGACTTATTCCTTTGATAAATTGGTCGTCCTTTTGGAGAGCCGATATCTTATCAATCAATGAAGTCGCAATGATGAAACTGGCGATCATTACATTCTTTCGGCTTAACGCATCAGCCACGACATTGGCTTTTCCTGGAGTGTATATAATTTCAAAGTCATATGCTGCAAGAAACTCCAGCCAACGCTGCTGCCTCAAATTTAAATCCTTCTGAGTGAACAGATACTTTAACGACTGGTGATCTGTAAACAGTTCAAATCTCTCGCCCAGAAGATAGTGTCTCCAGATTTTCAAAGCGAACACAATAGCTAATAACTCAAGATCATGAGTCACGTAGTTCTTCTCGTGCGGCTTCAGTTGACGGCTAGCATAAGCAATCACTTGGCCTCTTTGCATTAACACTGCGCCAAGGCCTTCTCTAGAAGCATCGGTCCAGACTTTTAGATCTTGGTTGCCATCGATGATGGTTAACACTGGAGCAGTTGTTAATCTCAACTTTAGCTCTTCAAAAGCCTCCTCATTTTCCGAAGTCCATTTGAATTTAGAATGCTTCTTTGTAAGCTTCGTTAAGTGACCAGATATCTTCGAAAAGTCTTTAACGAACTTCCGGTAATAGCTAGCCAATCCGAGAAAGCTGCGGACTTCAGTGGGAGTACTGGGCTGTTTCCAATTCTGAATAGCCGTGATTTTACTTGGATCCACCGCAATTCCTTCTTTCGATACAACATGGCCCAGAAATTTCACTTCATCTTGCCAGAAGATACATTTGGAAAACTTGGCTTTCAATACATTCCGTCTCAGAATTTCTAGAACCTGTTCCAGATGCTTTTCATGTTCGGCCTTTGATTTAGAGAAGATTAGAATATCGTCAATAAAAACCAGAACAAATTTATTCAATACTCCTCTGAATACTCTGTTCATTAGATCGACGAAATAAGCTGGAGCGTTACATAAGCCGAATGGCATTACTAACCACTCGTAGAATAAGTCGGGGCCTCTGAACGCTGTCATTGGAACACATTCTTCGGCAATTCGAAGTTGATGGAAACCTGTAGCTAGGTCCATTCGTGAAAATACTTGTGCGCCATTCAATCGATCCAACAAATCATCAATCCGCGGCAATGGATATTTGTTCTTTATAGTCTGCTTGTTTAAATCACGATAATCCACACATAGCCGTAGAGTACCGTCAGATTTTGGGACAAATACCACTGCTGCACCCCAGTCAGAGAAACTAGGCCTGATCAGACCTTTCCATACTAGCTGTCGTGTTTGATTGTCTAATTCCTCCTTCTCTTTCAAGGACATTCTTCGAATAGCGTGAACTACCGGCCTTGCATTGGGAACTAAAGCAATCTTGAAATCTATTTCTCTCTGCGGAGGTAAGCGAACAACTTCCTCGAACACATCCGCATAATCCTTGACGACAGGAATATCTTTAATGAGGTCAGGAATATTCTCAGTGATTTCAGGGATATTTTCTATTTGAGCTGGAGAAACATCGAGAGCTGACCAGAAATCTTTTCTATTTGAAGTCGGGCCTTCACATGGTATGGTTATATAATTCCCCGATTGGGCCTTTGCTTTAACCACTCTCTCGGCGCATTTAACTTCAGCTTCATATTTAGTTAACCAATCCAATCCCAGAATAAGATCGAATTCATTAAAATTCATGATGATAGAGACAATAGGGAATTTATAACAGGAAAAAGAGACAGGTACTGCACAAATCCAACTGAGATTGATGGAACCTCCCACTGGATTTTGGACAGTCATTGGCTCCTTGAGCTTTTTCAAATTCAAGTCCAGTTTCTTGACTGCACTCTTTGCAATGAAGCTTCGCGACGCGCCTGTGTCAAACAGTACTTTAACTGGAATGTTTTTGACATTGAGCGTGCCTTCCAAAACATCAGATCTTCCCTGATTATCCGAGGGTGCCGAGGTTTCTGCTACTTCATTTACTTGAGCCCCCTTGGTTGCCTTTAACAGCCGGCAATCCTGTTTTACATGACCAAACCGATGGCAAATGCTGCATTCTCTAGTCTCTTGAAACTTCTTAATAGACTCAGATCCTTTCTTTCTTTGTTTCTTTAGAGATCGGCAACTTATCGAGAGATGTCCTTGCTTATTGCAGTTAGAGCATACAGTTGTCGTTACTAGTTTCTCCTCTGATTTGGCCCTTTTTCTCTTGGCATTGGCCTTCTTACTGATCTCAGACATTGTACTTGCCTCAGGAATATCAGTTTCCGACTCTGCTATGTCACTACAACAAACTTCTTCTTCGTCGCGCAACATTCCTTTCTTGTCTAGATCTTCGTATTGATAAGCCATATAAATCATTTTTGAGAAAGGAAGCTTCACATGCCCCAATACTTTATTCCGGTATTTCCTTTGAAGCCCGTGAATAAATCTCATATTTTTCCTCTTCGGATTTTGAATTAGATGAGGAGCAAAGTGAGAAAGTTCATTGAATTTCTTATGATATTCGGGAATGGTCATATCACCTTGTATTAGATAAGAAAATTCATCACATAATCTCTCGGTTGCTTCGGGAGGAGTAAATCTTTCTAAGAAAATCACTTTGAATCTGTCCCAGGTGATATCACCTTCTGGATTATCCTTAACAACAGAATCCCACCAGAACAAAGCTTCATCTTCGAGTGCCCAGGAGGCCAGTAATCTTTTCTGGTCATCCCTAAGCTTTAATGCTTCGAATATTTTCTCAACCGAACGAATCCAAGCTTGGGTTCTCATAATAGATTCTTCGCCCGAGAACGGCTTTCCACCCAGATTTCTATACTTCATGAATAGAGCTTCTATATCCGGGTCAGTATTACTTCTTCTGTTTCTGGCACTCATTTTCTAGTTCTTCTGCAAATAGCAGATCAAGTGTCAGGTCAACAGAAAAGATATTTCAAAATATAGAGACAAATACTTGAATGTAAATGTGTCTATCGAGGTGTAATTTTATTCTGCTACTCATACTAGGATATTGCTGATCCTATCTGTATAGAGTTACCCGTCCTAGAACACGACTGGTTCTATTTCTGACGAGTTCGTTCAAATGTTATATTCCAGAACTAAGCTTAACCAAAGCTCTGATACCACGTTGAGACGACCCGATTTCCCGTTCTCACGGAAACAAGGTTATCTTTTGGAATATAACACAGAAACAGATAATAGCAGAACAGAATTAAATAATTACACCAGAATGAACAACAAAATATACTGGATAAAAGTAATCATCAGAGTTACACAGTATACAGGATCTTACTTAGTACAAATACAGTTCAGCTATACATAAATGTCTACAGCGGAAATAAACAAAATATGTACAATAGGAGCTGAACAGCATAAAAAGAAATAAATGATAGAATCCATCTTCAGCTCCAGCTATCCAGAAAGAACCAGCTAAACCTGAATACAAGGCTGCCCGTGTAGAAAAAGGGGCACCCGAGTTTGAGAGTGAAACAAACTACGAGTCAGTCATGGGACTGGTATGAGAAATCTACTCAACACATATATAGTTTGGCAAATCACAGGACCACGCCACTTTCGTGGAACGGGTTTACTCCATTGGATTGCCAGTGCTTTAAAACAAATCTTTCTTTTAAACATCGCTATGCTTTTTATAAAAATGAAGCCATTATAAGACTCAGTTCCCATCACACAATGCAACGCAAACCGGAGGATAGAGTTTTACCTTATAATGGCCAAAATATGATTGATACGAATAAAACAAAGGCATTTGATATTATTGCTAGTGTCTATATGTTTTGAAAACAATTTCAAATCATAACTATCAATCATAGACGACATGAGCGTCCCATGCCACTATGTCGCCAAATATATATACAACTGAAACCGCACGATCACGTATTTGGAAATTGGATTTCCGTCATGAACCAAGGCAAAAGATAGTCCTTACCGAATTCGTGACTCTCTAGCCCGAGCCACCGGAACAGCCGCAACTGCCCCTTGGAGCGACAGGGCCGGTCCACCGATGTGGATTATAGTGCCTGAACAATACGTTTCCCCGCCCTTTGGGGCGTAAACGAGCCAACGAATGACTCCATCGGACCCGGATCGTCCGATCAAACCGAGGCGCCTCGCAACAGCAACAACCACATAGGTGAAAAGTATATAAATGTCAGGGCTGGTAGGTCACTGACACCACCCTAGCTAGAAAGAAACGCATGCCCTCCCTGAGGTCCTTCCTCCCGTTTTAGGTTCAAACCGGGGTGTGAGGCTCGCGAATTCACGTTATACACAAAGCTATGCCACACAGGCGGTGCTTTGATCATCACCACAAGACTTTGCTTTTCAACAGAAGCCCTGATCACTGCATCTTAGCATGCCACACAGAATAAATCCTATGTCAGACACACAGTCCATTTACAAGTCCGTTCTGGGTCTGAACGAAACCGGAGGCACTAAATACCTCGCAAACCCTTTGATCAACACGTACGTCTGAACGATCACCACTCATTATCCATATTTCGGGATGCCTCCCAATCAGGACCTCGGTTACCATCCAAACGAGGTGAAGATCTCCGGTCTTCGACCATCGTCTTCATCTTCGAATTTCAATCGTCGGTCGATTATTCGAAATGAGAATTAACTCGGCCTTTTCAAATAATTCACGTATATTTAGAATTTCAAATCGATTTATTTCAATGGTTAAATTATTCGACAACACCAATTGTGTTCTTTAATATAGTTTTCACACCAAACACATTCAACCATCAAACATCACATAAATCAAGCAAATTCAGTTTATTTCCATTCCATATCGCTTACGATATTTTATAACTATTTATCGCTATTTTTATTTATTTTAAAATAGCCATTTTATTCAAAACGACGCTTCGGGCCATAAGGCGGCCGTGGCGCTGTTTTTCTTCAGATTTGATTTACACATATCTGAAAATCTAACCGTTGGATCTTCACAAAATTTACATCATTAGAAAGGTCTTTTCAAAACGAACCCAACGGTTCCAGTTTCGGGAAGATCCGACGGTCGGATCTCCCGGTACAATCGTTTGAATTTTCGATTTCAAATTACGAACTGCAGCGTCGTTATTCGATTAAATATATAATTATATTTATATATATAAATATAATCGCTTCTGGCGCTGTTTTTCTTCAGATTTGAATTAAACATTCCAGACAATCCAACCGTTAGATTTTTACAAGGTTGGTGCCGTTGGAAAGATTATTCCAAGGCGAACCCGACGGTTGAGATTTCGGGAAAATCCAATGGTCGGATTTCCCGTACTAGTCGTTTGAAATCACGGTTTCGAAATACGAACTGCACGGCCTCGTTTCGTTTTAATTTTATTTATATTTATATAGTTATATAAATATAGTTCATTCAAGGATTTCTATATCGTTTTCACTTCAAAAAAAAATTTTCTAACACCTTAAATTTTGGAAAAATTTCGCCATAACCTCCCCTGCACCGGGAGCGTCGGGAAATCGCAAATAGCGTCCCGGTCCTTCTAATCTCAAAAAGAAAAAGAAGAAGCCAAGCGGCTGGCCAATAGGCTCAAAATCATCACCCAAACAAATCAGTAAATGTGTACCTATTTGTCGGGCACAAAATTTTATTCCTCTTCTCTAGCCCCTTTGCTATAACCTGTTCAAAGAATATTGCATGTACATATATATACAGTTCATATCATTTTTCATTTTCTATTCGATTTCATATTCGATTTCTATTTGGTTTAAAAACACCATTCATTCTAATGTTACATAAATAGGTGCAAATCATTTCATTAGTTAATTAATGAATATTTCAACTTATCTATGTTTATTTTGAACAAGTGGCTATTTTTAACACTTCGCATTTTAACGATTTATGCATACAATAAAAATGTGATTTTTATTGTAAAACAATTCATTTCAAAACACTATTTTTCTATATAGTTCATATAGTCGATAAAAGGTGATTTTTATTATCAAACAATTTATTTCAAAATATGAATACCATTCAACACATGAATTTCTAAACAACGAATGAATATCAATTCAACACATGAATGTTTTCAATAGTTTTTATCTATAGATAAAAATGTGATTTTTGTTATCGAACAATTTATTTCAAAATATGAATACCATTCAACACATGAATTTCTAAACAACGAATGAATATCAATTCAACACATGAATGTTTTCAATAGAATGAATAAATATAGTTTAAGCATATGAAAATAATTCAAACACACAAATATTATTCAAAATTTCGGCAGCATAACGGCAGGGTAGTTACACCGGCACCGTCCCTAGTACGGCTCCTCGCTCTACCTTAAAACCTCGCGGTTTTTGACAATGGGGTTCATGCATCTAGTTCGCACGCAGGCGGCATGTATATATTTATTTCATTTCCACAAACTAATCCTAAGTGGTTTCAACCAAATATTTCACAACCACCAATGGGTATTTTTCAACCACAATCAACCAATATCAATCACAAACAATCCCAAACAACCATTCAATTTTCACAACAATTTCAACCAATAAATATCGTCCATGGTTTGTGAAAGAGGGGCGTATATATATATATATATATATATTTATATATAGCAATTCACTTTTACTTCACACGTATATATATATAAATTTTAAATCAGAAATCTCACCAATAGCTATCCAACTGCACGACACTTCACTTATAGAAATCTTCGCCTTTTGTCGCTTTCGCCCGTATTCTCTGCATATGTAAAAATCGAAATTTTACGATGCTATTCAATATATAAAAGTCGAATTTTGACTTCGCTATTCAATATATAAAAATATGATTTTTATTTCGACTTTCAACATATAAAAATATGATTTTTATTCTTTTGCTTTCAACATATAAAAATATGATTTCTACTTTTCTAAAAGAAATCAGTTTTATTCTTTTACAAAATCAGTTTTTATCTTTTTATAAGATTCAGTTTTTACTTTTAAAAATATTCAGTTTTAAACTACTTTTTAAAACAAAACAGTTTTTCTTTGTATCAAAAATCTGTTTTTCTTTTACTAAAAAAAATCAGTTTTTATTTTTTTATAAAATTCAGTTTTTATTCTTTTTATTTCAAAAACAGTTTTATTTCTTAAAAAAAACAAATCAGTTTTAATCTTTTTAAAAATGCAGTTTTTATCTTCATAGAAAATGCAGTTTTTATTTTTATAAATTGCAGTTTTAATTTCTTCCTAGAAAAAAACAGTTTTTAACTTTAAAAACATAAAACAGTTTTTAACTTTAAAACATAAAACAGTTTTTATTTTAAACATAAACAGTTTTTAACTTTAAAAACATAAAACAGTTTTTATTTTAAACATAAACAGTTTTTAACTTTAAAAACATAAAACAGTTTTTATTTTAAACATAAACAGTTTTTAACTTTAAAAACATAAAACAGTTTTTATTTTAAACATAAACAGTTTTTAACTTTAAAAACATAAAACAGTTTTTATTTTAAACATAAACAGTTTTTATAATTTAAACAAATCAGTTTATATATAAAATAAAAATAAAATAAATAAAAATAAAATAAAATTAAAAACTTACAGAGGAGCGGGGGGGGGGGGGGGTCGATGTCAGGGTCGGCGGTGGTCTTCTCGAGGGTGGCGCTCGAGGTTGGGTGGCGTCGCGAGGTTGGGTGGCGTCGCGATGGGATTCGACGGGGGGGCTCGAGGTCTGGCGGCTGCTACGGGGTCTGGCGGCTCGGAGTTCTTCGTCGGTGATGTCTCGAGGGGGCGACGACTACGGCGCTCGATCGATTTGGCTTTTAGAGTTTTTGCTTTCTTTTTTTTTTTTTATTCTGTTTTCTGATAACTGAAACGGGGGGGGCCAGTGAAAAGAAAAAGGGGGGAAAGGGAATTAAAAGATATTTTTTTTTTATTATTATTATTTAATTATGCAAAAAGTTGACTTTTACATACGACCTCTAAACGAGGCCCACCGCCTGTCGTCCATAACGTTTAACCCCCATTCCGAACACAATGGGATATGTATCGCAAGCTGATTTGATCGTTACAATCAGTTTCCTTTTGAATTTTCATTTAAATCACTATATTGAATTTTAAACGCACATTTCAAATTACCGGGGTCACATATTAACTAGCAAAATTCCAGAATAATATTTTCTAGCTTCGTATTGACGATACGGTCCTAACAAAACTAGTTTCGTCGAATTCTGAGACCGTTTGCAAAATGGCCAATTTCCAGTCGATTAAAATCAACTGAAACTGGTCAAACGCGTTTTCCTTTGCCACGCTCACATATTGATTCTAAAAATTATGAAATTTGAAACCTAGCAATAACCTGACACTGCGGATCTAACAAAAGTGGTTTCGTCGAAATCCGAGGTCATTTGCAAAATGTCCATTTTTAAGGGCCTGAATTCCATAGCGACTATTCAGTATTTTCAACTGGACATATCTTCTGATTCCCGCTATCAAATTTCGATTGGTCGGATTCGTTAGAAAGATATTATCATTTAGATCCAAATGTTTTTGGTTTCACTAAAATCCGGATTGTTTTGCACCCGGTATATTCAATTGAAGTTTGAAATCGAATTATCGAACTACCGCGCCATTTTCAATTCTATATATAATTATAATTAATTATATTCGTTTTCCATTGTCGATTCGAACTCAGTTTTCATCGCCATTATTTAAAATATTTATTTTAAATATTTAAAATCCATTATTTCAGCCAATTTAAAAATTTTAAATTGGTTCAGATTTTCTGGGTCGTTACACAACAAAACTAGTTTCGTCAAATTCTGAGACTGTTTGAAAAATGGCCCATTTCTGGTCGATCCAATTTAACTGTAATTGACCAAAACACATTTTCCTTTGCCACGCTCACATATTGACTTCAAAAATTATGAAATTTGAGACCTAGCAATAGTTTAACATTCTGGATCCAACAAAAGTGGTTTCGTCGAATTCCGAGGTCATTTGCAAAACGGCCATTTTCACGAGCTATATAATTTCCATAGCGACCTTTCAGAAAATTCATTTTGCCATAACTTTTGCTTTCCACTATGAAACTTTGATTTTTCAGATTCGTTAGAAAGGTATTCACTAACAGATTTAAATATTTTTGGTTTCACTCACATCCGTTTTGTTTTGCACCCAGTACAGTCAGTCAAAGTTTGAATTCAAATTTTGAAACTACCGCGCCATTTCAGGCCTTGTTTATAATTAGAATTAATTATATTCGTTTTCAAATGTCGATTCAAACTTACTTTTCATCGTTATTATTTAAAATATTTATTTTAAATAATTAAAATCCACTAAAATAGCCAATTCAAAATTTTTATATTGGTTCAGATTTTCTGGGTCGTTATAATCACAGATGTCAAACAATATAATAACATCGATTTCATTTCGATATGAAATATTCTGATAAACAGATTCAACATTTGATTAACAATTTATATATATATCGTTATCTATAATTTCAACCAATACATCAGCAATTCAACCAATCAATCAACACACAACAATCAATTATCATTTATCATTAATAGATTTTATTTATATAAACATAAATTGATCAGAGTTAGTGAGATTCACTAACATTGGACGATCATCGTTAAATAACGATAAACTATCCTTGATTCAGACGGACGTTTAGTTCTTCCATAATTAGAGACGAGCTCCAAATGACTCCTAACTAGTTCCATTCTATAGTCGTCGTCCATATGATCCCAACGGATCTAATTTCGTCCAATTTTGATAACGTATGAGATAGTTACGATAACTATAAGTTAACACACATTATATTTATACAATTATAGTTATTGAAAATCTTACCGAGCCTCACCCTTTTCACTTGGCCCAAACCCACTTCCTGTTATAACCCGTCTTCTCCATTAGCATTGAAAACCCGACTCCAGTAACACCAATGCCATTTCCCTCTTGTCCGATGCTTCCTCAAATCCTCCAAACTTCATGGATTCTGAAACTAAAACCACCATCACAATTCTCATCTCGCTCTCTTCAACTTCCACATCTTTTAGTTCATCTTGAACTCCAGTATGGAATTCCATTCTGAGCTCCAAAAACCCGCTGTAGGAAGAATTGTGCTTCACAAATGTCAACCGAACTTCGCTAAGAATTCACAACCGAAGCCGCTTCTCACCACAAGTTCAAATCCACCATTGAATTCTCTTAAACCTCAACCAATTCGAAGAAATCGAAAGCCCTAGCTTCACTGTGATGTATTCGAATACCGAAAATTGCAATCACACCCAGCGATTCATATATAGAAATGAAGAGGAAGGTTGAAGAAGTTCGATTATCCTTGTTTGGGGATAATAAGAATTTATCTCATTTTTTTATTTATTTTAGAAACCCATAAAGTTTTTTTTCCTGGAAGAACAAAAGAGAAAAATGATGGCGCATTTTCTTTTGACCTTGGAAATGAAAGTTCTAGGTTTAGAGATGCTGTGGGAATATTTATAGAGTAAGAATATTATTTTTATATTGATTTCTATTGAACCGTTACTTGTATTTGTATTCTAAAAATCTGTATGATCACATATGATATCCAAAAATCATGAAAATGGGCATACAGCTACACTTCAACATTACGGACCCAACGAAACTAGTTTCTTCGAATTCTGACTCCGTTTGCTCACACAGCGTATTTTTAACTGTCAAAATACCGATTGTTTTTCACATTAAAAATCCGCACGGCCACACACTGACCCCAAAAATCAAAAAACTTGGAATCTAACAATAATTTGATATTATGGATCCAACAAAATTAGTTTCATCGAAAACGGAGTTCGTTTTTAAAACTGACTATTTTTAAAGCTCGAAATAACCCATTGAAATATATAAATATATTTAAAAATAATTAAACTAAATATTTGTAAATAAATATTATTGTTTATATCCACAACAGAATATCATACAGCTCCAATTGGGTTTATAACTTGATATTAAAATCCCGGTTGAATCAATATTCAATTTATATTGAAAAATCCATTTATAATATAAATAAATCGCTATAAATTATAAAGGAATTCCATAGCGACTATTTTAAAATTTTATTTGGATATAAATCTAAATCTACTCGATGAAATCCCGATTTTTCTCTTCCACTAGAAAAATATACTTCACCAGCTCCGAACGTCTCTTGTTTCACAAAAATCTGGCTTAAAACGGATTCTGTATATTCATTTAAAGTTCGAATCGCCAAATTACGAACTGCCGCGCCATTTTGAGCTTGATTATAATTATAATATAATTATACGTTCAAGCTTCATTTAAATAATATATTCGTTATTCAAATTCAAATTCTAAGCTGAATTAAATATTTTAAATTGTCTAGTTCACATTATATTGTCAATTCACTATTTTCGACTATTTCGGAATTAAATATATTATTCTATTATTTAAATTAATTAAATATTCAATATTATTTAATAAACAACCCTTTATTTCTCTAAATCACTAATTAAATAATTAAATTAATTAATTATTATACCGTAAAAATATGGGACATTATATTCTTCCCTCCCTCCTTAAAATAATTTCATCCTCGAAATTGTTAAGGTAGAAAACAAACCCTATTGACTAGTTGAAAATTATTGGTTTACTTATCAACTTCAGTTTGTGCTGAACAATTTATTTCCATTAAAATATTAATTAATTCTTATCAACGAAAATTTTCAGAAATCCTGAAAATTTTCTAACACCTTAAATTTCAGAAAAATTTCGCCAGTACCTCCATTGAATTGGTATATTGGTACAACTACAACTCGCCTCTCTGGGCCTTTTCCATCCCAAAAGAAAATCAAACAGCCAAGCGGCTTGCCAATTCGGCTCAAAAATCCCAAACTCATATCAAAAGTAAACTTGTACCTCTTTGTCGGGCATATCAATATATCATTTCCATGTGTTACCAATTCAGCATATACCCATATCATCCCAATCAATCTGCAATCAATTTTTATCTCCAGCACAACCATTCGTTTATCCCAGCCAAATTCCATTATCAATCTCAAGTACTATTCTTGATTTTTTAATTTAGTTTCACAAATTTCCATCTAATTTGTTTTAATTCAAACAATCCGTTTTTGGGAGTTTTAAAACATTTTAGCTTTGCCTTTCAAAAATAAAATATTCATTTCGGAGTATCAAAACAACTCTTTTTCCCAAAATAATTCGAAAACAAACTCTTTGGTAGTAATCCATCACTTAACAACTCGAAAATGAACACCGATGATGCAGTTGTCATCATCGGAATCTATTTTCCAGTGATCGAAGTGAGTTCAATACTATATCACTTTTAAAACCATTTCTAAACACATCCATTTGAAATACATTTCAAAGTACCATTCACAATGCTTTGTAAACAATTTAAAATCTCCCAGGATTTTAAAATTATCACATATTTTATCCATATTCGTTAACAAACAATTATTCAAATTTTTAGAGTTTTAATTTCAATTCTGATTTAAATTTCATATTTAATTCACTTCTACGAATTTTATTTGGTTATTTATATAACCTTCTCAATTATACGATTGTAATAACAACCAACACGTCCAATATACTATACTCATTCCAATATAAATCCTTTATATCAAAATATAATTTGGGTAAAATTATTTCATTTACCCTTTTTCAAAACATACTATGTCGGTTCATCGTATTCGAGTGTTTAGAAACTCCTACCGATACAGTGGATCAAACTGATCGACTAGAACCCATGAACAACTCAATCAATAAATCTCCACAATATAAAATCATTTTATATTGAAAAACAAATATGCGCTCATATATATACACTCAAACTCAATCTAGAGTATAACTAACCCCATCTCTACTGAGCCACGCCACAAATCCAAAGTAATAACTTAAACTTCAGCTCTGATACCATTGTAACGACCGGGGTTTTCGCGATCCTAAGTAACCGACATAAACTCAATGTCGACTATTCAAGCATCGGAAATACCGGATACTCCATGAAAGAAATTAGAGGGTGAGAATAGATAAGATAGAAATTTAGAACAGAAGAAGAAGAAGATACAACATCAGAGTAAACACGAATCTCACAGTGGAACGAATAAATATATTTCAGAACATAACTTTGAAATAAAACAGTATCTGTATACAATACCATTATTAGAATATAACACTTACAACATAGCTGAAATAACAATCTATATAATCCTGAAGCCTCCGCTCCAGCTCTTCAAGTATTTGTAAAATCCCGACTACTTGACTGCCCATACAAAATTGGGCACCCAAGAGTTTATGGAAAACAAAACAAAATAAACTCTGGGTCAGCCATTGACTAGTGTGAGTTAACTCAAATCATCTGTTTAACTTCTCAAAAATCCTTTTAAAAGAAAGGAAAATCATAAGACCGATCCGCCCATAAACACGGATGGTTTTTTCCCTTACGACTACTCAAAATATTCTTTATATCACAACTCTTCTGATATTATAATAGTGTCAAAATACAAATAAATATCAATCTAGCGGAACGCTTGCATCTCACGTTCTACATATATAAGATACAATCAAAAACCGCAAACTCTTATTGGGTAATGGATTTCCAACTTTGACAAGGTATGGAACCATCTTCCGATCAGTGTACTCTAGAAGCGATACACTGGTGTTCAACAAGAACATCTTGCAACTCAGCCACACATGACCGGCCACTCATTTCGCTTGATTGTTCTGAATATATTGTCACCTTACGGTTGGTACACCAACATAACCATTCCCAGGAGATATATAAATGAAAGGAGTAACAAATATGAATATTCTCTAGATGGTGACAATATACCCTAATTGGGTGCGGCCCACTTAGCCATGCTGCCTGCCCGATTTCTGTCATTTCTCGGTTGATGAGGCTTGAGGTCACAACGTATCTTTTAACATATCACTCCTTCATTTACTTTGAATGCCACATCGTCATACCCGTCAAATCACAAATTGATTTCCCCAAAAATACCACGGGTATAACCTAGGAGAAATGATTTCCTCCGCCACCAACATAAATACATTTGAAACGATCAACTTACACGATTTACCAGATATACTCTATCAGACATCCGTCCATTCAAGTTGTCCTGGGATTGGACGATCCGAAGGCACTATTCTGTAAACAGGACAACCCTTGCATAACTCCGTCTTCAATTATCTTCATCATATTTGATTCGCAACGCTACTGCCATATGGAGTGGTTTTCAGATAATATATCTAATCCCAATCTCTCCGTATTGACAACGGAAATGGTCAAAAACTTTGATAGTCGGTGGTTTAACTATCAAAGAAAACACGTGTGCAAAAAACGATATTATTTCCATATGGAAATCTTACCGATCAATCATCATTTCATTTCCCAATTTATCATTTCCATATATTCACACATTCCTTATTTTCTAAAATGAGAAAATATACATTATTAACTTTGGAAAACATTTCCATTACTGATTCACGCATCACTATCTTCTCACATATATCAGTCTCTAATTATAAACTGGTAAGAGAACAACCCCCTACGTAGTAACCCCGAAGGCCGAAAACAACATCAGATCGATACCCAGAAAGTCATTCAATTCAACTAATTTCAAGTTAGTTCTAATTTTAGTAATTCCATTTAAGTTCCTAATTCAAACCCCAAATTCCTTTATAATATTTTATTTGTAAGATATTATTTTAAATCAATATCATGTTACACCCGTGTGCGAAGCACGGGTCTAAACCTTCCTAATGTAAAATTCTCTTCTTATAAAACTCTATTCATTTTCCAAATATTTCCCTTTTATAATTCTATTTACTTTCTAAATCAATATTCGTTTTATAATTCTATTTATTCTATATAAATCCTTTTATAAAATTCTATTTATTTTCTAAAAAAATTTCCTTAATCATATTCCTTTTATAAATTCTATTTATCCTATATAAATCCTTTTATAAAATTCTATTTATTTTCTAAATAAATATTCCTTTTATAAATTCTGTTTATTCTATATAAATCATTTTATAAAATTCTATTTATTTTCTATAAATCCTTTTATATAATTCTATTCATATGGTCTTTAACATCCCAAATAACATAACCAATGTCATCATAATCAATCATAGATTATATATCACATCATATATCATAGTATATGAAAACAAACAGTATTATAAATATTGAGGAATTCAGTTGGATCCCTCCAACCTGTTTCCCTGCATCACAAATGTTGAACAATATAATAACATCGATTTCATTTCGATATGAAATATTCTGATAAACAGAATAAACATTTGATTAACTATTTATATATATATATATATATATATATATCTCTTTATCTACAATTTCAACCAATACATCAGTAATTCAGCCAATCAATCAACACACAGCAATCAATTATCATTTATCATTACTAGATTTTATTTATAAAAATATAAATTGATCAGAATTATTGAGATTTACCCACATTGGACGATTATCGTTAAATAACGATAAACTATCCTTGATTCAGACGGACGTTTAATTCTGCCATAATTGGAGATGAGCTCCAAATCACTCCCAACTAGTTCCATT
Source organism: Allium sativum (assembly GCA_030737875.1). Taxonomy (NCBI): domain Eukaryota; kingdom Viridiplantae; phylum Streptophyta; class Magnoliopsida; order Asparagales; family Amaryllidaceae; genus Allium; species Allium sativum. The sequence continues at coordinate 205,009,079 of CM060919.1, forward strand.
ATGTAGTCGTCGTTCATACGATCCTAATGGATCTGATTTCATCCAATTTGGATAAAGTATGAGATAGTGATGATAATTATAATTTAACACACATTATATATACAATTATAATTATTGAAAATCTTATCGGGCCTCACGCTTTTCACATGGCCCAAACCCACTTCCTATTATAACCCGTCTTCTCCATTAGCTTTGAAAACCCGACTCCAGTAACACCAAAGCCATTTCCCTCTTGTCCGATGCTTCCACAAATCCTCCGAACTTCATGGATTCCAAAACTAAGACCACCATCACAATTTTCATCTCACTCTCTTCAACTTCCACATCTTTTAGTTCATCTTGCACTAAAGTATGGAATTCCATTCTGAGCTCCAAACACCTGCTACAGGAAGAATCGCGCATCATAAATCTCAACCGAACTTCGCTAAGAATTCACAACCGAAGCTGCTTCTCGCCACAAGTTCAAATCCAACATTGAATTCGCTTAAACCTCAACAATTCGTAGAAATCGAAAGCCCTAGTTTCAGTATTTGAATTGAAGAGGAAGGTTGAAGATGTTCGATTATCCTTGTTTGGTGATTTATAAGAATTTATCTCGTTTACGTTTTGATTTTAGAAACCCATGAAGATTTTTTTTTGGAAGAACAAAAAAGAAAAATAACGGAGCATTTTCTTTTGACCATGGAAATGAAAGTTCTAGGTATAGAGACGTTGTGGGTGAGACGACCCCAAACCCCGTACTGACGGTGGCAAGGGTAATCCTTGGAATATAACACATAAACAGATAACAGCAGAACAGAATCAAATAAATACACCAGATAATGAACAAATAATACACTGGATAAACATAATCATCAGAGTTACACAGTATACAGGATCATACTTAGTACAAATACAGTTCAGCTATACATAAATGTCTATAGCGGAAACAAACATAATATGTACAATAGGAGCTGAACAGCATAAAAAGAGATAAATGATAGAATCCATCTTCAGCTCCAGCTATCCAGAAAGAGCCAGCTAAACCTGAATACAAGGCTGCCCGTATAGAAAAAGGGGCACCCGAGTTTGAAAGTGAAACAAACTACGAGTCAGCCATGGGACTGGAATGAGAAATCTACTCAACACATTTAAAATATGGCTAATCACAGGACCAAGCCAATTTCGTGGAACGGGTTTACTCCATCGGATTTCCAGTGCTTCAAAACAAATAATTCTTTTAAATTTCGCAATGCTTTTTATTAAAATGAAGACATTATAAGACTCGGTTCCCATCACACAATGCAACGCAAACCGGAGGATAGATTTTTACCTTATAATGGCCAAAATATGCTTGATACGAATAAGACAAAAGCATTCGGTATTATTGCTAGTGCTTATAGGTTTCGAAAACAATTTCGAATCATAACTATCAATCATAGACGACATGGGTACCATATATCATGTCGCCATATGTATATACAATCAAAACCACACAGTCACGTATTTGGAAATTGGATTTCCGTCATGAACCAAGGCAAAAGTTAGTCCTTACCGAATTCGAGACTACCTAGCCCGAGCCTCAGGCAAATACTCAGTCAAGCCTTTGGAGCGACTGGGCCGGTCCACCGATGTGGATTAAAATTCCTGAACAATGCATTTCCCCGCCCTATGGGGCGTAAGTGAGCCAACGAATGACTCCATCGGTCCCGGATCGACCGATATAACCGAGGCGCCTCGCTATCCATCTTCTACATAAGTAAAATGTCAAGCCGTGTAAAAACACTGACACAACTCCAAGCTAGGAAGAAACGCATGCCCTCCCTGAGGTCGTTCTCCCGTTTCTGGTTCATACCGGGGTGTGAGGCTTGCGAATTCACATTATACCCAAAGCTACGCCACACAGGCGGTGCTTTGATCATCAATCACAAGACTTTGCTTTTCAACAGAAGACCTGTTCACTGCATCTTAGCATGCCACACCGGCAATTCACCGCATGCAACTGATGGTTATCAATCGCACAGAATGAATTCCAATGTCAGACACACAGTCCATTTGAAACTCCGTTCTGGGTCTGAACGAAACCGGAGGCACTAAATACCTCGCATATCCATTGATCCCCACGTACGTCTGGACGATCACCACTCATTATCCATATTTCGGGATGCCTCCCAATCAGGACATCAGTTACCATCCAAACGAGGTGAAGATCAGTCTTCAATCATCGTCTTCATCTTCGACTTCTTATCGTCGATTCAGTTATTCAGAATGGGATAAACCCGGTCTTTCTGAGCAACTCGCATATTTAATAAACAAGTGCTACACAAACACAACATACGCATCATTTCAATTCATTAGTCACTAACCGTCAATCAGTAAGAGAACGATTTCACAAATCTTAACCCCGAAGGCCGAAACCAACATTAGATCAAAATCCAGGAAACCATTCGACTTAGCTAACCTTCAGTTAATTTCTAAATTTCACAACCATATCGTTTATAATATTTTATAACGATTTATCGCTATTTTTATTTATTTTAAAATAGCCAATTTATTCAGAACGACGCTTCGGGCCATAACGCAGCCGTGGCACTGTTTTTCTTCAGACTTGATTTACACATATCTGGAAATATAACCGTTGGATTTTCACAAAATTTACATCATTAGAAAGATCTTTTCAAAACGAATCCAAAGGTTCTAGTTTCGGGAAAATCCGACGGTCGGATCTCCCGGTATAATCGTTTGAAGTTTCAATTTCAAAATACGAACTGCAGCGTCCTTATTCGATTAAATATAATTATATATATATATATAATCGATTCTGGCGCTGTTTTTCTTCAGGTTTGAATTAAACATTCCAGACAATCCAACCATTGGATTTTTACAAAGTTGGTGCCGTTGGAAAGATATTTCCAAAGCGAACCCAACGGTTGCGGTTTCGGGAAAATCCGATGGTCGGATCTCCCGCACTAATCGTTTGAAATCACGGTTTCAAAATACGAACTGCAGCTTCGTTATTCGATATATTTCAATTCTATTTATATATATATCGATTCTTCGATTTCAAAACTATATGATTTTCATACGTTTGATAAAAATGATATTTTTATCTAACTGTCTTATATTTCAACACTTCGCTATTTTTAACAATTCATGTATATAATAAAAATGTGATTTTTAATGTAAAACAATTTATTTCAAAACTCGACTATTTTATATAGTTAATATAGGGGATAAAAATAGGATTTTTATTATAAAACAATTTATTTCAAAACAAGATTATTTTATATAGTTCAAATTGATGATAAAAATAGGATTTTTATTATAAAACAATTTCTTTCAAAATATGAATACCATTCAACACATGAATTTCAATTCAATGAATGAATTTCGATTCAACACATGAAGGTTTTCTATATTTTATATATATAGATAAAAAAGGTGATTTTTATATTTATAACACGAATACCATTCAACACATGAATTTCTATTCAACGAATGAATTTCAATTCAACACATGAAGGTTTTCTATAGTTTATATATATAGATAAAAAGGTGATTTTTATATTTAAAACACGAATACCATTCAACACATGAATTTCTATTCAATGAATGAATTTCAATTTAGCACATGAAGGTTTTCTATAGTTTATATATATAGAGTAAAAATGTGATTTTTATATTTAAAACACGAATACCATTCAACACCTGAATTTCTATTCATCGAATGAATTTCAATTCAACACAATAAGGTTTTCTATTTAACGAATAAATATAGTTTCAACAAATGAAAATAATTCTAACACATGAATATTATTCAAAATTTCGGCAGCATAACGGCAGGGTAGTTAAAACCGGGACCATCCCTAGCACGGCTCCTCGCTCTACCTTAAAGCCTCACAGCTTTTGACAGTGGGGAATCATGCATCTAATTCGCACGCAAGCGGCATGTATATATTTTTTTCATTTCCACAAACTAATCCTGTGTGGTTTCAACCAAATATTTCTCAACCACAAACGGGTATTTTTCAACCACAGTCAATCAATTTCAACCACAAACAATTCTAATCAACCATTTGTAATCAATCAATTTTCACACCAATCACAACCATTAAATATCGTCCATGGTTTGTGGACGAGGGGCGTATATATATATATATATATATATATATATATATATACATATATATATATATATAAGCATTTTACTTCTATTCAACACATATATAATTTTTACAATGCATATATAACTTATACATCGAACGTACAACTTATACAACACTTATACATGAGGTGTACGATGCTTATATAACCCATACATCGACTATGTAATTTATACATCGTCGTTTTCCATATCGTTTATAATTTAGAAATCTCACCTTGGGTTCCATGCCACCAAAAATAGCAGAAGGCTCAGAAAAATATGCGGTCTCTTCTAGAATGTAGAAGACGTCCACACGAGTCCATTGTCTCTTGTTTCACTAAATTTCGTAAAGAAACGAAAAAGATATGATTTTTACAAGTTTGCAACGGTTTAAAAGTGTTAAAACAGTTGAAAATAAACAGAGCCGTTTACCTCGTTTTGATGTTCAAAACTAGGTTTTGAATTTTTGCTCGATCCGTGAAATGTTGCGTCAATCAGCTACTGCCACGCTGTAGAGGGGAGAGAGGCGCGGCGAACGACGGTGGTGCGGTGGACTCCGGTGGTCGGAGGCGACGTCGGGAGCGAGATGAAGCCCCGAACTTTCGAAGCCGATTTCTCCCTCGATTTAGAATGAAAAAATTCAAACCCTATATGGATTTGAAGATCTCGAGAAGCTCTATAAATTCCCTAACTGGAGTGTTTGATTTTGATGCGTGGATTGATCAGAAAATGGACGGGAAGCTTTTGAAGCTTTTCCGTCGTTCGTCGTGGGTGAGGGAGAGAGAGTGCTGAGATGGACGAATGAGGTTTTTTTTTATTTATATATTTTTAAATTTTGAAAATACCTTCTTTCACCCACGAACACCAATCCAAACCCAACGACTGTTGCCCCTAGCGTTTTACCCCCATTCCGAACACAATGGGATATGTTTCGAAGGCCCATTCGAATGTTTCAGTCAGTTTTCCATCAAATTAAAATATAAAACATTCAATATTTAATTTGAACGTACATTTCAATTTGCCAGGGCCACAAACTGATTCGAAAAATTCCAGAAAAATATATCTAGCTATGTTTTGACGATACGGTCCCAACAAAACTAGTTTCGTCGAATTCTGAGACCGTTTGTAAAATTGCCCTTTTTTGGTCGATCCAATTTAACTATAATTGACCAAAACACGTTTTCATTTGCCACGCTCACATACTAGCTTCAAAAAATTATGAAATTTGAAACCTAGCAATAACTTCACATCCCGGATCCAACAAAAGCGGTTTCGTCGAATTCCGAGGTCGTTTGTAAAATAGCCATTTTCACGGGCTACATAATTTCCATAGCGACCTTTCTGAAAATTCATTTGGCCATAACTTTTGCTTTCCGCTATGAAACTTTGATTTTTCAGATTTGTTAAAAATGTATTCACTAACAGATTTAAATATTTTTGGTTTCACTTAAATCTGTTTTGATATGCACCTGGTACAATCAGTAAAAATTTGAAATGAAAATTTGAAACTGCCGCGCCATTTCAGGCCTTGTTTATAATTAGAATTAATTATATTCGTTTCTAATTGTCGATTCAAACTCAGTTTTCATCGTTATTATTTAAAATATTTATTTTAAATACTTAAAATCCACTAAAATAGCCAATTTAAAAATTTTAAATTGGTTCAGATTTTCCGGGTCGTTACAATCTCCCCCACTTAAAACTTTTCGTCCCCGAAATGGAACAAAGTCAAAAGTGGTTTGATTAATTAACTCTACGTTCAATCTGGCTTCCATTCTCCAACTTTTCAGTTTCTGAGAATTTTCAAATTCTTCAAAAATATGGCTAACACCTGCAATTTTCGAAAAATTTCGCCATAACCTCCTTTGTTCGGAGAGGGGTTTGGAAATTTATTGGGCCGTATTAGGTACCCAATAAATCCTAATAAGCATACACATATTTATAATGATATAATCTGGTGTTTACAGGGGAGCATGTATAGATAATAACTCCAGAGAATAAATTCTCGTCACCCTGTCAAAGCCTGAGGGAGTGTGTATTTTAATTGCTCCAGAGGATAAATCCTTGTCACCTCGTCCCGTGTGGGAAATAAATAAACCATGTGCCGTATCTAATGACTAGAGAGACGTGATTATTGTCAACTCCAGACCTGTGTGGGGTTTTTATTAATCTGGCAATTTATCATTACATATTTCATATGGTCCATATCAATCATCAGTTCAACCTGTAAAATATAGTCATCGCCATACAAGCCTCTCGGTCGTATGGTAAATCTTCCACCTCGTCACATAAGCTCCAAATGCTTATGTGGTATATGACGAAGTATGCCTATCTTCAAGAAGTATGCCATGTAATGTAGTGCAAAATTAATTGTTACTATCCTATGGCGACGTTTATGATTACACACAGAACAACCAGCACTCCGCATCCAATGGCATTCACAGGAGTTGATATAATAATATTTCGCATCCAACTCATTAAGGTTTACCTATTTGTCGGGCACGCAAATAATTTCTTTACTCAACAGCTATCCATTTACCTATTCAAACATATATAATTCACATGTATATATTTCAATCTATTTTCATATAAGCTCAATGTGTGATTTAATCAAATAAATTCTACCATTCATTCTATTTTTGATTAAATTAATTATCGTTTAAATAATTTAATCAATCAAATCTACTATCACACAACACAAACAACAATCAATTGTTTTTAACTTTTCAACCTTTCAAATATATATCTTTTATATATTAAAAAATTATATTTCTAAAACCAAACTATATATATAATCACAAATACATTATTTAAAAACATATAACTCTCAACTCGTTCTAGAGCACTTCTGACGCCATCTCTAACGAATTGTTCTGATTCTGCTGTACTCATACTAGGATATTGCCGATCCTATCTGTACTGAGTTACTCACTCTAGAACACTACTGGTTCTATTTCTGACGAGTTTGTTAATATGTTATATCCCAGTACTAAGCTTAACCAAAGCTCTGATACCAAATGAGACGACCCCAAACCCCGTACTGACGGTGGCAAGGGTAATCCTTGGAATATAACACATAAACAGATAACAGCAGAACAGAATTAAGTAAATACACCAGATAATGAACAAATAATACACTGGATAAACATAATTATCAGAGATACACAGTATACAGGATCATACTTAGTACAAATACAGTTCAGCTATAAATAAATGTCTACAGCGGAAACAAACATAATATGTACAATAGGAGCTGAACAGCATAAAAAGAGATAAACGATAAAATCCATCTTCAGCTCCAGCTATCCTGAAAGAGCCAGCAAAACCTAAATACAAGGCTGCCCATGTAGAAAAAGGGGCACCCGAGTTTGAAAGTGAAACAAACTACGAGTCAGTCATGGGAGTGGTATGAGAAATCTACTCAACACATTTAAAATATGGCTAATCACAGGACCACGCCACTTTCGTGGAACGGGTTTACTCCATCGGATTGCCAGTGCTTCAAAACAAATAATTCTTTTAAATATCGCAATGCTTTTTATTAAAATGAAGCCATTGTAAGACTCAGTTCTCATCACACAATGCAACGCAAACCGGAGGATAGAGTTTTACCTTATAATGGCCAAAATATGCTTGATACGAATAAGACAAAAGCATTCGGTATTATTTCTAGTGTTTATAGGTTTCGAAAACAATTTCGAATCATAACTATCAATCATAGACGGCATGGGTACCATATATCTTGTCGCCATATGTATATACAATCAAAACCGCACAGTCACGTATTTGGAAATTGGATTTCCGTCATGAACCAAGGCAAAAAATAGTCCTTACCGAATTCGAGACTGCCTAGCCCGAGCCTCAAGCAAGTACTCAGTCAAGCCTTTGGAGCGACAGGGCCGGTCCACCGATGTGGATTAAAATTCCTGAACAATGCGTTTCCCCGCCCTATGGGGCGTAAGTGAGCCAACAAATGACTCCATCGGTCCCAGATTGACCGATATAACCGAGGCGCCTCGCTATCCATCTTCCACATAAGTAAAATGTCAGGTCGTGTAAAAACACTAACACAACTCCTAGCTAGGAAGAAACGCATGCCCTCCCTGAGGTCCTTCTCCCGTTTCTGGTTCATACCGGGGTGAGAGGCTTGCGAATTCACGTTATACACAAAGCCACGCCACACAGGCGGTGCTTTGATTATCAATCACAAGACTTTTCTTTTCAACAGAAGCCCTGTTCACTGCATCTTAGCATGCCCCACTGGCAATTCACCCCATGCAACTGATGGTTATCAATCGCACAGAATGAATTCCAATGTCAGACACACAGTCCATTTGCAACTCCGTTCTGAGTCTGAACGAAACCGGAGGCACTAAATACCTCGCATATCCATCGATCCCCACCTACGTCTGGACGATCGCCACTCATTATCCATATTTCGGGATGCCTCCCAATCAGGACATCAGTTACCATCCAAACGAGGTGAAGATCGGTCTTCAATCACCGTCTTCATCTTCGACTTCTTATTGTCGATTCAGTTATTCAGAATGGAATAAACCCGGTCTTACTGAGAAACTCGCGTATTTAATAAACAAGTGCTACACAAACACAACATATGCATCATTTCAATTCATTAGTCACTAACCATCAATCGGTAAGAGAACGATTTCCCAAATCTTAACCCCGAAGGCCGAAACCAACATCAGATTAAAATCCAGGAAACCATTCGACTTAGCTAACCTTCATTTAATTTCTAAATTTCACAACCATATCGTTTATAATATTTTATAACGATTTATCGCTATTTTTATTTATTTTAAAATAGCCAATTTATTCAAAACGATGCTTCGGGCCATAACGCGGCCGTGGCGCTGGTTTTCTTCAGATTTGATTTACATATATCTGATAATTTATCCATTGGATTTTCACAAAATTTACATCATTAGAAAGATCTTTTCAAAACGAATCCAACGGTTCCACTTTCGGGAAAATCCGACGGTCGGATCTCCCGGTATAATCGTTTGAAGTTTCGATTTCAAAATACGAACTGCAGCGTCGTTATTCGATTAAATATAATTATATTTATATATATATATATATATATATATATATATATAAATATAATCGATTCTGGCACTGTTTTTCTTCAGATTTGAATTAAACATTCCAGACAATCCAACCGTTGGATTTTTACAAAGTTGGTGCCGTTGGAAAGATATTTCCAAAGCGAACCCAACGGTTGCGGTTTCGGGAAAATCCGATGGTCGGATCTCCTGCACTAATCGTTTGAAATCACGGTTTCAAAATACGAACTGCAGCTTCGTTATTCGATATATTTCAATTCTATTTATATATATATATATATATATATATATATATATCGATTCTTCGATTTCAAAACTATATGATTTTCATACATTTGATAAAAATGATATTTTTATCTAACTGTCTTCTATTTCAACACTTCACTATTTTTAACAATTCATGTGTATAATAAAAATGTGATTTTTAATGTAAAACAATTTATTTCAAAACTCGACTATTTTATATAGTTAATACAGGTGATAAAAATAGGATTTTTATTATAAAACAATTTATTTCAAAACAAGATTATTTTATATAGTTCATATTGATGATAAAAATAGGATTTTTATTATAAAACAATTTCATTCAAAATATGAATACCATTCAACACATGAATTTCAATTCAACGAATGAATTTCGATTCAACACATGAAGGTTTTCTATAGTTTATATATATAGATAAAAAAGGTGATTTTTATATTTAAAACACGAATACCATTCAACACATGAATTTCTATTCAACGAATGAATTTCTATTCAACACATGAAGGTTTTCTATAGTTTATATATATAGATAAAATGGTGATTTTTATATTTAAAACACGAATACCATTCAACACATGAATTTCAATTCAACACATGAAGCTTTTCTATAGTTTATATATATAGAGTAAAAACGTGATTTTTATATTTAAAACACGAATACCATTCAACACATGAATTTCTATTCCACGAATGAATTTCAATTCAACACATGAAGGATTTCTATTCAACGAATAAATATAGTTTCATCAAATGAAAATAATTCTAACACATGAATATTATTCAAAATTTCGGCAGCATAACGGCAGGGTAGTTAAAACCGAGACCGTCCCTAGTATGGCTCCTCGCTCTACCTTAAAGCCTCGCGGCTTTTGACAATGAGGACTCATGCATCTAGTTCGCACGTAGGCGGCATGTATAATTTTTTTTTCCATTTCCACAAACTAATCCTATGTGGTTTCAACCAAATATTTCTCAACCACAAACGGGTATTTTTCAACCACAATCAATCAATTTCAACCACAAACAATTCTAATCAACCATTTTGTAATCAATCAATTTTCAAACCAATCACAACTAATAAATATCGTCCATGGTTTGTGGATGAGGGGTGTAACACCCCACGTCCGTTAGTGTCACTCACAAAGGGAATGCACTAAGTTCTGTGAAGCATTTTAAGGTAAAAGATGCAGGTAAATTACAAGACAGACAGAAATTAAACAGAGGAAAATAAAACTGTTTTATTGATAAAATAGTTTGTACAACGATTTCTTTATAATATCAGAGTATCATCTGTCTTACAAAATAAAGAAGCATAAAAATACATTTATATTCCCCAATGTAGCAAGAGCCAGCCATAGCATCTGAAAAGACAATCCAAGCAAAACTTCGACAAACCTTCAAGCTGGGAAAGAGTGACAATCCAACTTAACCTGAGCTATACTATCCCATCCCTTACTACCTGCGGGGGGGGGGGGGGGGGGGACGGAAGAAAAGAAGACGAAAGAAAAACAGAGTCAGACATAAAGCCTGAGTAAGTTCAGTAACTTCTAGCATGTGAACATGGAAAAACAAAGCGACATGAATTAACTGAATACAAGATAACACCATGATGATAGGGTCGGCTAGATTAGACAAGATTAACACAAGATATGCTAAGATAAGATAAACTGGATATGTTCTAATACTTTTGCCGCTTCTCTATTTCCTTTATACTGGTTTCTATATCTCTGCACCACCTAACTGGTGTCCCAACTAGTAACAATAACGTGATCCTAATCCCTGTAGTTTCCATTGCTTTCAGGCATACATTTATTATTTATTACCTAGATCTAATCTAGGGTTTTCTATCAAGTGCCTTCTAGATTCAACTAGAGTTTACGTTATCTGCTGAACGCTTCTCAGATTCAGGGTTTATGCTACCTAGTCCAACTAGGGATTATGCTACCTGTCGAACGATGCCCCCAAGTCTAGGACACACTACCTAGAGTGGTATATGTTCCTATACTTCCCCATGCATGTATCGCGAATCGTTATCGCTTGTCTAAATGCACATGTCCTGTAACGTGCGGCCCGAGTCCCGTGGCAGGGCAAATCAAGAAACACAGAACTCGGTCGGGAGCTTTCAGATGTCTGCCGATGCAGATGCTAAGGTCTGTTTTTACTCCAGTGGCTATGGTCCCACTTGACCCCTCCCTCAACTAATGAAAGGCACACCTTGAAAAATGAGAACTATACGCAGACCCCCTATGCCCCACTAACCTATGGCCATCCTCACCCATAACTAGATAACAAGTATATGGTCTTTTGGAGTTCTCCGCCTTTCCGCTTCACGTATCTCGACTGACTCAAGATGGATGGTAGACGACGAGTTGCTATCACAGGGCTACCGGTTTCTCGCCGAATCACGCTGGTCCATCCTAGTCTTAAGGTTGCCATATTTTTGCAACCAAGGCATACACCTGGTTCTTCTAACGCAGACCTTAACCTCTGTGAGCCCAGGAGGATCATCTGCAGCCTCACAGAGGGATACCAAGAGTACCCTCACGTCCCCTCGAAGCCTCGGGCTTTGTAACCCAATTCGTTGGAGCCTTCTTTTTAATCAGACGGACGTTCGCTCCTTCCCATGTTATACTAAGAATTACTACTTAGTTTTGCTAACTAAGGTTTACCACTTAGTTTCCAGAATCGTTGTTTTCTTAACTAAGGTTTACTACTTAGCTCCTTTTAACTAAGGTTTACTACTTAGTTTCCTTTCCCGTCAATTTGGATTGGTTAAGTGTCATTAGTCAATTCAAGCTAACTTAACCTTCTTCATTTATCATGTTAAACTGGTTAAGTGTTATCAGTAATTCATTATAACTTAACCCTACCACAAACCAAGTTATATTGGTTAAGTATTTCTTATTACTTAACCCTACCCATTCACCCTGTATTGGTTAAGTGTTCCTTTTTAACTTAACCTTGCCCATCTGTTTTAACTAACATGTTCTTAATGGTTAAGTATTATCCCTTCATGTTTTAAACTTAACCCTATTCCTTTACCATAATCTGATGGTTAAGTGCTCAAGTTTACTTAACCCTATGGTCTAGTCCAGCTAATATATCAAATTGGCTAAGTGTATTAAATTTTACTTAACCCCAACCTCTAGTCTGGTTAACATGTTAATTTGGCTAAGTGTATTAACTTTACTTAACCCCACCTTCTAGTCTAGTTAACATGTTAATTTGGCTAAGTGTCTTCTTAGTTACTTAACCCCTACAAATCTTGTCTTGTTACCATGTTAAGTTGGTTAAGTGCCCCTATGGACTTAGCCCTCCCATTCTAGCTTAACTGTGTTAAGTTGGTTAAGTGTTCCTATGGACTTAACCCTCCCATTCTAGCTTAACTGTGTTAAGTGTCTGTATGAACCTAACCCCACCCATCGGTATTGTTATCATGTTGAATTGGTTAAGTGTCTTAGTTAACTTAACCCTACCATTCTTGTTCTAGCTTTAACTAAATAAATTAAAGCCACGACCACTCACATTAGACAGGTATTGTTGCGATTACTGGATGTGCCGGTTGGTTCCGGGCAGGTTTACATCGCAACTCAGTCTAACCTCGGGTTAGGCATATTCGTGTTTTCTAAGTTCAAAAGGGTTTTGATTAATTTTCAAATCAGGTTTTGAAAGTAACCATCCCGTCCGTCGGATCAGTTAGGGATAGCCAGGAAGAGCAGGAAACTTGTATTTTCCAAACTCAAGCCTAGACACTATCCTCTCTGTCACCCTAGAACTATCTGGTGTATTATTAAAAGAGATGTCGTTAATAAACATTTAATTTGTCTAAATTTACATTTTCTCATTTAGGACAAATTCTACAAGTAAATCATTCCTAATTTACTTATTTCCTAATTACTCTTTTAATGTAAATTGTCAACATTTATTCTTATGGCCCATTTTCGCCTCTATATCATATTTATGCTTTTTGGTATGTAAACTATACCAAATTAAGTGTCACTAACCATGATTTTTCTAAACCTGACAATTACTCCCAATTATGGCCAATTTCAAATTTATGCCAATATACTTATCATGCCAAATTAGCTAATCTAATTCTGATTTAACATTCTAATTACAGTTCATGTCAAACTAGACTTTTTATTCTAGTTCATAATTCACGTAAATGCTAGATTTACAAGTCAATACTAGATTCAAACTACACATCCTATAATTCATTTCAAATTTATCCAATTTGCATTTTTATAAACATGCCACAATACATGTTCCCAATTTACGCCAATTTCCAAGTTTATAACTATGTTTTTAGTAAATTTCATTTTTTTACCAAATTGCATTCCCACCTTTTGTATAATCGTGATTCAATCTAGATTATAGATAAATCTAGATTCGTAGAAAATAGGGAATGAACCAAAGATGCTATGAAAAAGGTAGACATAATAACTGGCATAAGATGATAATTTACTAATTTCAGACCTAACGAATTACACTGAAATTGATCTAAAACATCGAAGGCCTATAGGTCTGAAAATCTTATGACATAAAAATGGGCTGAATAACGACGTAGGTTCAAGAGCATGGGTAGACCTAACTTAATAGGTAAATTCCCAAGATCTAAAACCAAAGAATACCAAGAATAGACAGAATAGATAATCAGGTTTAGACCCAATTTCACAGTCACAAAACTTAAGCAACACTTTCCTAGTCATGAATCATAGTTGTTTTAATCACAGTTGTCCTTGTTATGTCATAGGCAATAGTTTATGTTTCCTAATCAAAGGCATAGGCTTGTATTCATGTAACGAACTGGGGTTTTCGACTCCGAAAATCGACACAAAACCCAACGTCGACTGTTCAGACATTGAAAATACCAGGTCATTAATAGAAAGAAATTAGAGGATGGGATAGAAAGATAGAACTAATAGAATAGAAGAAGAAGAAGAACACAACTGAGCAGAATCAGAGTAAACACGAATCTCACAGCGAAACGAATAAAATATATTATATAACATAACTTTGAAATACAAAACTGTATTGTATATACATACCATTGTCAGAGTACAATACATCATATCACAGCGGAAATAGTCTCTAAATAACTAAAAGTGAAGCCTCCTGCTTTGAGCTCCTCCAAGTGAATCTGTAAAGTCCTGAAACACTTGACTGCCCGTACAAATTTGGGCACCCAAAGAGTTTAGGGAAAACAAACAAAATAAACTCTAGGTCAGTCATGGGACTGGTGTGAGTAAATTCCAACCATACGGTTTAACTTTGAAAATCCTTTTGAAACAAAAGAATAATAGTAAGACCAACCCACACATAAACATGGACGGTTTTTACCTTACTATAACCCAAAATATTTTGATATCAAAATCCAATGATATTATAATAATGTCTAATCAAGTAAATAACCAAATAGTAGAACGCTTGCATCTCACGCTCTACATACATAGTATAAAATCAAAAACCGCAGGGCGCTTATTGGAGATTGGATTCCAACTATGACAAGGTATGGGACCACCTGCCGATAGTGTATCTCTAGAGGCGAATACACTGGATTCAATAAGAACGTCTTGCAACCCGGCCCACACATGACCGACCACTCATTTCGCTTGAGTGTATCGAATGTATATCACCAACGGTTGGACCCCAACCACCGTTCCCGAATGGGCAGAATCGATAGATTAAGAAACAAAAGGAATTTCTCTAGATAGGTGATTATACACCCTAATGGGAGCGACCCACATATCCATGCTGCCTGCCCGATTTTTGTCATTTCCCGGTTGTGAAGCTTGAGGCTACGTCTAACCTTTAGAACATCTAATCACCATACACTTTGAATGCCACATCGTCAGACCCATCAAATCACTAGTTGATCTGCCCAAAAATATTATGGGTATAAAAGCTAAGAGAAACGAATTTCTCTACCACCAGACGTAATACCTTGAAAAGATTGTCTTATGTGACCGCTAGGAATACTTTGTCAGACATTTGTCCATACAAGTTGTCCTGGGACTGGACAAACAGAAAAAACCATTCTGGAGTAGGACGACCCTTGCATTTCACTCCGTCTTCAATTATCTTCAACATAATCCAATTCGCAGCATTTATGCCTATACGGAGTGGTTTTAGATAATATATCCAACTGGTCTCTCCGTATTGACAACGAGGGTCAAAGCACTTCGATTGTCGGTTATTTAACTATCGAAGTAAAAACAAACATCCATTCTAATGTATAACTAAACATCATACAATCACGCTTAAGTTTGGTCAACAGCGCTAATTTATCATTATAGTTTAAAACTTATCATACGCTGTAATATTCCCCTTTAACTAACCTCGACAGAACAGTCACGCTTAAGCTTAGTCAACAGCGTTATTTTATCGCTATATTTCTAAGACTTGTCATACGCTGTAATATTCTCTTTATAACCAACCTTGACATTCCTTTCCGTTACAAAAATCTTGACATCTCTTTCCGTCACAAAAATCTTGACATCTCTTTCCGTTATAAAATCTTGACATCTCTTTCCGTTACAAAAATCTTGACATCTCTTTCCGTTACAAAAATCTTGACATCTCTTATTCAATAACATTTTAAAGGAGGCCTGCTTAAGAAACAATTATTTAATTAAAAATAATTAACTAATATTTTACTTCATAAAGTAAACTATAAAGTACCAGTTTATAATAGAATTTCTATTACAGTTTAAAGCTTCGCTTTAATTAGAAAAATCTAATTTTTATAATCGACTTCGTTGATTCGCCTGACGGCCAGTCAACTTCTTACAAAACGATGTGTTTATGGTCGACTGTTGCCACTTTCTAAATCGATATCATTTATTTATTAAATCAAAACAAATGTTAAATTTTCATTCAACACGGTTCAATCAGTACATATATAAAACAAACAAACATTACATACAAATATTGAGGAATCCAGTTGGATTCCTCCAACCGGTTTCCGCATCCACAGATGGTAGTCAAACAATTATCACTGATTCCATACTAGGGAATATTATAATCGATGGAATCAGTATCCAACCGGTGATGTGTACATATGCAACGATATATAGTATTTCAACCAATTGAACCATAATCTGCCTAAACAACCATCACACAACATTCAACCATTAATTGAAATATAATTAAAATATTTTAAATAAAACAGAGTAGTGAATTTACTCACCTTGGCGCGTTAACCATTAAATAACGATTTGCGTCCGTTGATTCACATCAGTCCACGCATGAAACCAGCGTTTGTTAGAACATACATCTAGCGTCCTTCTGCATTTTATCTTCTTCTTCATCGTTTATATTTACATCCGCCTATTCCACCCGTATACCCTGCGTCATTCCCATCGCCCACTTCCAGTAAATTCGAACGCCGCCATTTTCGTATTTTCCATCATCTACCCGAACCCATCACTACACCATCTTCCACTGTTAAACGTTTCAACTACAAACTAATTCATGCTACAGGTTTCTCTTCACATTCAAGATCCGCTCCAGTAAAATCACATCACACTTCCTTTACTCTTTTCATCCTCTCTAACACGTGCATCTCCACGCACATCGCCCACCCTCACATCCGAAACTCCCCAACTACCAACATACAATACCTGTGAACCATGAAAACAAACCCATACTTTTGTTTCCACATAAGTCCTTCATTCCAGAATAAAGGTCACGACACTTCCTTCAGCACGCTGCCATTTCATTTCTTCATATTTTCCGCACCTCATCATCAACTGCTACGGACACCGTGCCTCCTCTCACTCCACTGGAGTCCGCCATGAAACTTCTCGAACTCCTCCTGATGAAAATCTCCTCCTTCACGTTTTACAAAATGTGAACACCACAAGACTTCTCTCCACTTACTCCTACTCTAGATCCTTCCATTAACACTTAGAACAAATTACACCATCATGCCAAGAAGTTTCGAACCCTACTCACACTGTCATTTTCGAGCATGCCGGAAAAATACGTTGAACTCCATAGAAGTATAACCGGTTGAAGATCTATTTGTATGGAGTTTGAATATATTTAGTTTTGTTATTTCGGTGGAATAAAACATTAAATCTCGATTTTTATACGCCATTGGAGTTTTCATGAAGGGAAGGAACGAGCTCCCCCGGATGCCTGCTTTATTTATATACAACGAGAGGATGGGATAAGATGAAGGTCCCTTCTGGTTATAGAGTAGGTGAAAGCAGCTACCATGATTTTTCACTTCATAGAATG
This sequence comes from Allium sativum, assembly GCA_030737875.1. Taxonomy (NCBI): domain Eukaryota; kingdom Viridiplantae; phylum Streptophyta; class Magnoliopsida; order Asparagales; family Amaryllidaceae; genus Allium; species Allium sativum. The sequence goes on from CM060919.1 coordinate 205,026,795, forward strand.
TACTGTTTGATTTGCTTGGACAAGAGCTTGAAATAGACGGGGTAGGCTTGATGGTGATGGTTCATGGCAGACAGCATAGGATGCTAGTTCGTGATGTGAAGATACAAGAAAACAGGCAACTAGGGAAGGTGAGAAATGCATATATACTAGCATACTTACAAACAAAGGAAAGTTTAGGCAGCTTTCAGGACAGGACGTGATGTGCTTGTGGAAATGAAGAAATGAACAGTAGGTTATTTCTAATATACTAGTGTGGTAGCGTAGGGATATGGCCTCGTCTCATCTATTGGATCCTCTTATAATTATTAGCGTGTAGCTACTCTGATTTTTCTTTGACTAAAACTTGCGTTTCTTTTCTTGTTTGTACTGCTCATGTTCTGTGTGCGAAATGGAGGTATAAATAGAAGAAAATGAAAATGACAAGGGCATGATCTTTTCCATTTGTACAGTACAGGACACGATTTTTTTTCTTGTTTATTTAATAGTAATTAACTGTCCTATCTCTTGTATTTCGTCCGACAACATTTGGTTTGATACAAAAGATGTACTGTATTCAGTGTTGGAAAGTATGGCACCAATTCAATGATGACAAAATTTACCTATGTAGTCATTTGCTTTTGTAATCTTTTTGATTTGCCAATACATGGCTTTGTAGATTACGGGGTAGGACTGTGTATGGATTTGCTGTTTCAACACTTAGCTGAAAGAAAAACTATACACTAGTCTATAATATAGGTTGGCAGTATTCGCTGACTTACTGATGAATGCGTGCTTAGAGGCTAAGGTAAGGTATATTATTATATTCATTTCTAATTAAGTAGTCACAATAGTTCAGGGTAGGATAGACTTTAGGTTTTGAATACTCATGTCAGACGTTGTACGTGAGAATACCCTAGGGGTTAAGGTATAACATTGAATAAATACTTTTAGTTGTTTTAAAGATTTGTTTATCCCAGTTTCTAAAATTATACTTACGTACGGACAGAAATAAGAGTACCGTCGTGTATAACGAGGTGTCACGATCCAAAAAATATAATAATATCGGTAGGTTAACTCATATCTTGAAACCGCAAAATATCGATATAGGGTGCAAAATACTCCAAATAAAAAGTTGCTTATTTAATTAATTAAAAATTAAAGAAAAATTCTAAAAATTAAATTTTCACTATGTCCCAAAAGAACCTTGTCCAAATTCGAATCCGATATCTAGTTATATCGAATAAACCATTACAGTCGATAAACAATTTTACAGCGACTATTTTAAATTTTGATTTGGACACAACTCACAATCTGTAACACGAAATCTCGATTTTTCACTTCTGTTAGAAAGATATAGTTCAATGGATTCAAACGCTTCTTGTTTCGAGGAAATTCGGCTTATAACGAATCATGTACACTCAGTTGAAGTTCAGAACGTTAAATTACGAACTGCCACGATATTACGGGCTCGGTTATAATTAATATATATTTTTATATGTTCAACTTCGTTTAATTAATATATAAATCCACTTATATTACGAATTCAATATTTAAACTGATTTAAATATTCAAATACAAACCGATAAAAATGCGGGACATTACATTCCTTCCCCCTTAAAATAATTTCGTCCTCGAAATTGCTAAGACGGGGAAAATGCTACAATCTCTGTTGTAAACAGGTTAAAAATCTTTTTGGTTTACTTCATAATTTCAGTTTCAACTGAATTGATTTATTCCAATCAAATATTAATTCCTTCTTATTTCTAATATTTTCAAAATTCTGAAAACTTCTTAACAGTTCAAATTTTCGGAGAATTTTTGCCAGCGTCTCCTCTGCACGGCTCATTCGGTACTACTACAACTTGCCACTCTGGACCTTCTCCAATCAACTTAATGTTCAACCCAATCATTCACTTATGCTTAAGCCAATTCCCTTTCAATTCCAGTTTCAATATCAAATTCCCAATTTTTACCCCAGAATCAACTTTCACCCCCAGGTTCGGTTCCATTCCAAATCTTAATTCACAACTCAACTACCCTGCCCAGACAAATCCTTATTCCAGTACGATTTCCACTTACTTGGCTTCAATTCAACTCCACTTTTATTTGACTTATTTAAATTCTCTGTTTATTTACTTCATAAGTAAATTTCAAATTTCAGAATTCAAATTCCTGGGTTTTTCATTTCAAATCAGTTTGAAATCATATTTTTCAAAACATTTGAATTTCTAACAACTAGTTTTCTCAAATAATTCAAAAAAACAAAATCTTTGGTAGCAATCCATCACTTAGCAACTCGAAAATGAACACCGATAATGCCGCGGTTCATCATCGGAATTATTTCCCAGCCATCCAAGTGAGTTCAATACTATATCATTTTCAAAACTCATTATCAAACACTTTATTACATCAAAATATTCTTTCAAATGCTTGGAAAATATTTCTGAATTCACCCAGGATCATAAAATTCCATATAGTTAATTCAAATATTATTTCCGACTCTTTTTCCAAGTTTTATTTCAATCCTGGTTTTCAAATTTAGATTTAGTTCATCAGAGTTCGCATATTATACTTATATAATATTTCGATTGGTTACATATATAACCAACTCAATTATATATCTTTATTTAATCATAATAATGATCAACACATCCAACATACTATAATAATCTCAAGATATTTACTTCTTTTATATCAAAAATATATTTTGGGTAAAATTATTTTATTCACCCAGCTTTTAAAAACATACTGTGTCGAATTACTCTGTTCAAGAGTTTAGAAACACCTATCGATATGGTTTGCATTACCGTATCGACCAGAATTCATAAACCACTCGACAAAACAATCAACACAGTATAAAATGATTTTTATACAAATACGCACTCATATATATAAACTCAAACTCAATCTAGAGTAGTACTAACTCCATCTCTACTGAGATACGCCACAGGGCCAAGGTAATCACTTAACCTTCAGCTCTGATACCACTGTAACGAACTGGGGTTTTCGACTCCGAAAATCGACACAAAACCCAGCGTCGACTGTTCAGACATTGAAAATACCATGTCATTAATAGAAAGAAACTAGAGGATGGGATAGAAAGATAGAACTAATAGAATAGAAGAAGAACACAACTGAGCAGAATCAGAGTAAACACGAATCTCACAGCGGAACGAATAAAATATATTATATAACATAACTTTGAAATACAAAACTGTATTGTATATACATACCATTGTCAGAGTACAATACATCATATCGCAGCGGAAATAGTCTCTAAATAACTAAAGGTGAAGCCTCCTGCTTTGAGCTCCTCCAAGTGAATTTATAGAGTCCTGAAACACTTGACTGCCCGTACAAATTTGGGCACCCAAGAGTTTAGGGAAAACAAACAAAATAAACTCTGGGTCAGTCATGGGACTGGTGTGAGTAAATTCCAACCATACGGTTTAACTTTGAAAATCCTTTTGAAACAAAAGGATAATAGTAAGACCAACCCACACATAAACATGGACGGTTTTTACCTTACTATAACCCAAAATATTTTGATATCAAAATCCAATGATATTATAATAATGTCTAATCAAGTAAATAACCAAATAGTAGAACGCTTGCATCTCACGCTCTACATACATAGTATAAAATCAAAAACCGCAGGGAGCTTATTGGAGATTGGATTCCAACTATGACAAGGTATGGGACCACCTGCCGATAGTGTATCTCTAGAGGCGAATACACTGGATACAACAAGAACGTCTCGCAACCCGACCCACACATGACCGACCACTCATTTCGCTTGAGTGTATCGAATGTATATTACCAACGGTTGGACTCAAACCACCGTTCCTGAATGGGCAGAATCGATAGATATACACCCTAATGGGAGCGACCCACATATCCATGCTGCCTGCCCGATTTTTGTCATTTCCCGGTTGTGAAGCTTGAGGCTATGTCTAACCTTTAGAACATCTGATCACCACACACTTTGAATGCCACATCGTCAGACCCATTAAATCACTAGTTGATCTGCCCAAAAATGTTACGGGTATAAAAGCTAAGAGAAACGAATTTATCCGCCACCAGACGTAATACCTTGAAAAGATCGTCTTATGTGACCGCTAGGAACTCTGTCAGACATTTGTCCATACAAGTTGTCCTGGGACTGGACAAACAGAAAAAAACATTCTGGAACAGGACGACCCTTGCATTTCACTCCGTCTTCAATTGTCATCAGCATAATCCAATTCGCAGCATTTATGCCTATACGGAGTGGTTTTAGATAATATATCCAACCAGTCTCTCCGTATTGACAACGAGGGTCAAAGCACTTCGATAGTCGGTTATTTAACTATCGAAGTAAAAACAAACATCCATTCTAATGTATAACTAAACATCATACAATCACGCTTAAGTTTGGTCAACAGCGCTAATTTATCGTTACAGTTTAAAACTTATCATACGTTGTAATATTCCCCTTTAACTAACCTCGACAGAACAGTCACGCTTAAGCTTAGTCAACAGCGTTATTTTATCGCTATAGTTCTCAGACTTGTCATACGCTGTAATATTCTCTTTATAACTAACCTTGACATTCCTTTCCGTTACAAAAATCTTGACATCTCTTTCCGTTACAAAAATCTTGACATCTCTTTCCGTTATAAAATCTTGACATCTCTTTCCGTTACAAAAATCTTGACATCTCTTATTCAATAACATTTTAAATGAGGCCCACTTAAGAAAAAATTATTTAATTAAAAATAATTAACTAATATTTTACTTCATAAAGTGAACTATAAAGTACCAGTTTATAATAGAATTTCTATTACAGTTTAAAGCTTCGCTTTAATTATAAAAATCTATTTTTTATAATCGACTTCGTTGATTCGCCTGACGGCCAATCAACTTCTTACAAAACGATGTGTTTATGGTCGACTGTTGCCACTTTCTAAATCGATATCATTTATTTATTAAATCAAAACAAATGTTAAATTTTCATTCAACAGGGTTCAATCAGTACATATATAAAACAAACAAACAGTACATACAAATATTTAGGAATCCGGTTGGATTCCTTCAACCGGTTTCTGCATCCACAGATGTTAGTCAAACAATATCACTGATTCCATACTTGGGAATATTATAATCGATGGAATCAGTATCCAACCGGTGATGTGTACATATGCAACGATATATAGTATTTCAACCAATTGAACCATAATCTGCCTAAACAACCATCACACATCATTCAACCATTAATTAAAATATAATTAAAATATTTTAAATAAAACAGAGTTAGTGAATTTACTCACCTTGGCGCGTTAACCGTTAAATAACGATTTGCGTCCGTTGATTCACATCAGTCCACGCATGAAACCAGCGTTTGTTAGAACATACATCTAGCGTCCTTCTGCATTTTATCTTCTTCTTCATCGTTTATATTTACATCCGCCTATTCCACCCGTATACCCTGCGTCATTCCCATCGCCCACTTCCAGTAAATTCGAACGCCGCCATTTTCGTATTTTCCATCATCTACCCGAACCCATCACTACACCATCTTCCACTGTTAAACGTTTCAACTACAAACTAATTCATGCTACAGGTTTCTCTTCACATTCAAGATCCGCTCCAGTAAAATCACATCACACTTCCTTTACTCTTTTCATCCTCTCTAACACATGCATCTCCACGCACATCGCCCGCCCTCACATCTGAAACTCCCCAACTACCAACATACAGTACCCGTGAACCATGAAAACAAACCCATACTTTTGTTTCCACATAAGTCCTTCATTCCAGAATAAAGGTCTCGACACTTCCTTCAGCACGCTGCCATTTCCTTTCTTCATATGTTCCGCACCTCATCATCAACTGCTATGGACACCGAGCCTCCTCTCACTCCACTAGAGTCCGCCATGAAACTTCTTGAACTCCTCCTGATGAAAATCTCCTCCTTCACGTTTTACAAAATGTGAACACCACAAGACTTCTCTCCACTTACTCCTACTCTAGATCCTTCCATTAACACTTAGAACAAATTACACCATCATGCCAAGAAGTCTCGAACCCTACTCACACTGTCATTTTCGAGCATGCTGGAAAAATACGTTGAACTCCATAGAAGTATAACCGGTTGAAGATCTATTTGTATGGAGTTTGAAAATATTTAGTTTTGTTATTTCGGTGGAATAAAACATTAAATCTCGATTTTTATACGCCATTGGAGTTTTCATGAAGGGAAGGAACGAGCTCCCCCTGATGCCTGCTTTATTTATATATAACGAGAGGATGGGATAAGATGAAGGTCCCTTCTGGTTATAGAGTAGGTGAAAGCAGCTACCATGATTTTTCACTTCATAGAATGTACTGTTTGATTTGCTTGGACAAGAGCTTGAAATAGACGGGGTAGGCTTGATGGTGATGGTTCATGGCAGACAGCATAGGATGCTAGTTCGTGATGTGAAGATACAAGAAAACAGGCAACTAGGGAAGGTGAGAAATGCATATATACTAGCATACTTACAAATAAAGGAAAGTTTAGGCAGCTTTCAGGACAGGACGTGATGTGTTTGTGGAAATGAAGAAATGAACAGTAGGCTATTTCTAATATACTAGTGTGGTAGCGTAGGGATATGGCCTCGTCTCATCTATTGGATCCTCTTATAATTATTAGCGTGTAGCTACTCTGATTTTTCTTTGACTAAAACTTGCGTTTCTTTTCTTGTTTGTACTGCTCATGTTCTGTGTGCGAAATGGAGGTATAAATAGAAGAAAATGAAAATGACAAGGGCATGATCTTTTCCATTTGTACAGTACAGGACACGATTTTTTTTCTTGTTTATTTAATAGTAATTAACTGTCCTATCTCTTGTATTTTGTCCGACATCATTTGTTTGATACAAAAGATGTACTGTATTCGGTGTTGGAAAGTATGGCACCAATTCAATGATGACAAGATTTACCTATGTAGTCATTTGCTTTTGTAATCTTTTTGATTTGCCAATACATGGCTTTGTAGATTACGGGGTAAGATTGTGTATGGATTTGCTGTTTCGACACTTAGCTGAAAGAAAAACTATACACTAGTCTATAATATAGGTTGGCAGTATTCGCCGACTTACAAGTGAATGCGTGCTTAGAGGCTAAGGTAAGGTAGATTATTATATTCATTTCTAATTAAGTAGTCACAATAATTCAGGGTAGGATAGACTTAAGGTTTTGAATACTCATGTCTGACGTTGTACGTGAGAATATCCTAGGGGTTAAGGTATAACATTGAATAAATACTTTTAGTTGTTTTAAAGATTTGTTTATCCCAGTTTCTAAAATTATACTTACATACAGACAGAAATAAGGGTATAGTCGTGTATAACGAGGTGTCACGATCCTAAAAATATAATAATATCGGTAGGTTAACTCATATCTTGAAACCCCAAAATATCGATATAGGGTGCAAAATACTCCAAATAAAAAGTTGCATATTTAATTAATTAAAAATTAAAGAAAAATTCTAAAAATTAATTTTTCACTATGTCCCAAAAGAACCTTGTCCAAATTCGAATCCGATATCTAGTTATATCGAATAAACCATTACAATCGATAAAAGATTTTACAGCGACTATTTTAAATTTTGATTTGGACACAACTCGCAATCTGTAACACGAAATCTCGATTTTTCACTTCTGTTAGAAAGATATAGTTCAATGGATTCAAACGCTTCTTGTTTCGAGGAAATTCGGCTTATAACGAATCATGTACACTCAGTTGAAGTTCAGAACGTTAAATTACGAACTGCCACGATATTACGGGCTCGGTTATAATTAATATATATTTTTATACGTTCAACTTCGTTTAATTAATATATAAATCCACTTATATTTCGAATTCAATATTTAAACTGATTTAAATATTCAAATACAAACCGATAAAAATGCGGGACATTACAGTTCATAGTCAAGGAAATAATTCTCATAGTCACAGTCATAGGCAATGTTCATAGTCATAGGCAATGTTCATAGTCATAAGCAAGGCCTAATTGGTCATCGAATCATAACAATTCTTAATTAGGTCCAAGGATATAAGCACTGATAGAAAGATTTTGCATATTCTTTTATTCCTTTAATTTCATGTCATGAACAGAGAGAAACGTTCAAATCTAAAAAGTAACCGACTTACAGAGATTATATTAGATTCGTAGAAAAACAGTCGTTGAAGTTGTTTGAATCTTCACTTGAATCCTAGCTTGTTTTGAATCTCCTCTTGAAAGTCTTGAGCAACATTTCCTCGTCTTGATTTATTTTACATATTATTTTATTTATTTATACATTTTCTCAAAGGCGGCATAAGGATAGAAAAGAATTGTGAATAGAGAAGGAGACTAAGGCTGTTTATATAGTGTAGAAGTCAACGAATCTGGTCAGAATGGCGTCCGGATACAGAAAAACGAACCAGGTTGCAGATCTGGAAAAAGCGGGGTGGGGGGATCGACCCCCAGGTCGACTACCCAATCGACCTGGGTGCCCGAGGTCGACTACCCAGTCGACCTGGGTCTTGGGCGGGAAAATTCCCGCCCAGCCCAATTTGGGTCCGATTTTGAATTTTGAACTCGTTTTCTGACCTGTTCGAATTTTAAATCGAATTCTGAAACTTCTGAAGACCATAACTCCTTCATACGGAGTCCGATTAATGCAAACTCGGACTCTATCTCATGCAGAATTCCGAGACGAACGCAATGGCGCAGCCCGTTTCCCTTGATTTTGATTTTGAAATTTAATTCTGCCTTGATTTGTGAATCTTAGTGTTACAGAATTACGGGGTGTTATATTCTCCCCCACTTAAAAGGATTTCGTCCCCGAAATCTTCAAGTTAGGAAGAATGTGTCCTACCATCCAATCACCCATCTACTCAACCATTTAATCACAGGCATTCATTGTCCTTAGAAAGATTTCTAATGCTTTCATGTTCATATGCATAGTGTGTGTATATGTTTTTATCTAACGCAAAATCAGGCGGTCTACTGATTCAGTTGACCTCCTTAATGCGAATCATGTCAGTGCCATGCGTCCAATCATGTATGCAAGCATCCCTAGTTATGTAAATACTACATGCGTGCAGAGCCATTCATCCATATGCAACATCCATATGATAACATATCAAGTTCAACTTACAAACAAATACATATCTGTAAATGCAATATGAAAGCGTCTGAACTGATCTAGTGCCTAATACGTATGTATAAGCATTCACGAGCAACCATTAGCAACCACTTGCAACCATCAACCATAACATGTTTCAAATACATGTTTACATCCATTGGCTTCTACCTAAGGATCGAAGATACGACCTAGAGGATATACTTTGGAAAGAGAGAAACAATTATGCGTAAAGCTCCTAAACAAAGAAATCAAGGATGCACCCTTAAGGAAAAGGGTATGATGCTAGTATCTAGCCTTCTTGAGCTTTACTCCACTGTATCTTAACTAATTTAACTTCACGATTGTGAAGTTCCTGATCTCCATTTCCAAAATAAACATATGTCAATCATGGTACCAAGTATATGTACTAAGATGATTAGAGGTCTCCCTCTTATCCACCTTGCCATAACTATAAGGGTCGAAAGGTCACTACGTGCTTTTTAGAGTACCTGCCACAACTATTCATCTCTCATGCAAACCATCCTAGTCGAACTCGACATTCCTCAAGTACAAGCCCCAAAGGCCTAAACCAATATCAGACAAGCACCCAAGGAATATCTCCTCCGAATTTAGACGATCTACGTGAGATGATATAAGCAAACTCGATAGCTATTCTCAAATCCCTACTAACCAAAAATAAATTGGTCGGACCACCAATTGGATTTGAGACTCTAGGGGGATCTTTCTACTATACAAGTACTATGGGGCAGAGACTCAACTATGGAAGTGGATATGAACAAATGCGAAGTGCTAAAACCAAAGGAAAGAGTACTAACAGCAAAACTAGATTCTTCCAACAGAACTTTACTACCTTTCTCCTAGGTACGCTTGGTGGCGAAAGTAGGTACTTTGAAACGACCCGAACTTCCCCGGCCTCCGAAGAGAAGAGAAAGAACGAATTGTTTTGAGAACACGACAAAATAGAACGCATACAGAAGAACATTTCATTGTATATTACAACAATGCATCAGATTACAAGAATATACAGAGTAAAAATGAATATACACAGAAATATCAGAGATTTAAATTACATTTAAATACATAGCAGCGGAAAATAATACAATACACAACTAGAAGGAGATATACGGATACGAAGCTTTCCGGATATCGTTCCAGCTGTAAACCAGGATCCTGTGAATATAAATCTGCAAAACCAAAACTACTAGCTGCCCGTGTCAAAATAGGGGCACCCAGAGTTTAGGTTAAAACAATAAACTCCAGGTCAGTCATGGGACTGGTGTGAGAACTAAAACAGTTATTAATTCTTTATTTTAAAGTTAGGTAAATCAAGGGACCGCGCCGTATAACACGGAACGGGTTTCCTCCCAAGAATACCAGTGCATAAAACAAACAGCGCAATGCTAAATAAAGAAAAATGAAGCTGTTATAAGACCCAGGTCCTATCACACAATGCAACGCAAGCCGGGGGATAGGGTTTTCCCTTATAACAGCCAAAGAATGCTTGATACGTTTAAAACAAATCATTTGATACTGTAATAAGTGCATAGTGTATAAAACAACTTCAAATCATAAGTATCAATCATAGGCGGCATGAATGGCCCATAACACTATGTCGCCATATATAAGTTTACAATCAAAACCGCAAGACGACGTATTGGAAGTTGGGTTATCATTTATGGTATGAACCGAGGCTAGGGGCAAGATCCTCAACCGATTCGAGACAATCTAGCCCATGTCTCCGGAACAGCCGCAACTGCCCCTTGGATCGTCAGGGCCGGTCCACCGATGTGGATTATTATGCCTGAACACTACGTTTCTCCGCCCTTTGGGGCGTAAATCTGGCCCGTCAGCTGTAACGACACGGATTTCGCCCGGACCTAATCGATCGCTAAACCGACCAAGACCGTTCGAATCCCGCATACGCTAACTTTGGGTATACAACACATCAGAACAAATAACAGAAGACTTCAATAAACATCATAATAATGTTACATCAGAGTACAGAATATCAGAGTATATTGAAAATAATACACAGCGGAAGATAAATTTACATAAATGTAATACAATGCACAGCGGAAATATAAACTACATAGCGGAAGACTGTAAATGCCTGGACACAGCTTAAAGCTTCAATCCAGAATCCTGCTCAAAACATCTGCAAAATAAAACTACTCGACTGCCCGTGTGGAAAATAGGGGCACCCGAGTTCGCAAGGGAAAAGCAAACTACAGGTCAGTCATGGGACTGCTGTGAGAACTCAAAAACAGTTGTTAACTTTGTTCAAAAATAAGGCAAATCACGGGACCACGCCACTTTCGCGGAACGGGTTTACCCCCATGAAAGCCAGTGTATAAACAACAATCAATATAGATATATGGATCTACTATGCATCAATCAACATGCAATATCCCAATCTACCCATTTAGATTAATCACCACTCTTAGATTTTCCAAATCCAATTCAATTTACAGAAATTATTCCTTTGGATTTTATTCCCGATTTCTTATTTCAAATCATTTGAAATACATATCTAACTTTCTATATCAAAGTAGATTTCACTTCGGGATCTCAAATCAAATCATTTGGAAATGTGAATTCCAAAACATAACAATGCATACAAACAAGTATGCAACCAAATATCGTGCTCCCCATCGACAAGGCAAAGGGTACGCACCTCGCAACTCGATATATATATATGTGCACCTACCCCACGTAGGAGTAGGCTACACCGACGATGCACCTCCCACTCATGGAGAGCATACACCGCCCTCTCACCCATACTTTTAGTCTCAGGGTTACCCGACTCTTTAGCCACATACTAAATCATTTCATATCCCGAAGTAGGAAAAATCATTTCACAACGTAATAATCACAAGTACTTTCAAAATATAGTACTTCACATTAGTAATTCACGCATATGTTCAGTCACTATTAATCACATAACCTTTGAGCTCGTACGTCTCAAAGAAGGGTGTTAAGCAAAAGAATAAATTCTCCGCCACCAAACAGATACATCATCAATAGCAACTAATCGAATACGCGATGAACCACAATGTAACATATAATACATTTCTAAATCATTTTAGAAATCATCGGGTTTTGGGCCTCGAAATCCTTTCTGTTTTATAAAACATTTTTATAAAACATTCCCTGTCCAAAATCGGGAATACATTTCTTTTCACTTAAGAAAAATATCCTTTCACAATCATTCGTTAAATTTGAAATGAACACAACATCGCTAAACACCTTATCGTCAAATCGTGAAGTGTTTCACAAGGCGTTAGCACACAGATATTTTCAACCCAACCCAATGCTAAATGTAAAAGCATATTTTGCTCATAAACTGGTCGAGCACAATCCAAACCATCAATCAATCAAATTTGACATTAAATATAAGGTTTTGAATAGAGAGAGTATCGACTTATATTCAACATCAAATCCTGAAACCAACAGATATCATATCGGGAATAACGATATCGATATCTTCCAAATTCCCATCACAATATCTGTAATCACGGAATCCAATATCGAAAATATCCATAGATAATTTCAATTCAAATCTAATCCAATTTATTTATTTATAACCATTGGATTATTTTTCTAGTTAATAACTAGTTCATTTCGATAAAAATCTATTTTTATCTTTTCAAATATGGAGTTTTTCATCCCAATTCTTCACAAATCATTTCTTATGATTTTACACAAATTATTACTATTTTTAATAATTTTATCAAGGCCCGTACAGTCGATTTCCATCAACGGTCATCGAACTGCACTTACAGCGACCTTTTTCGAATTTGATTTGGACGTAATTCCAAATCCAACCGTTAGATTTCAAATTTCCAACATTCGTTAGAAAGCTCTTTTCGATACGAACCCAACGGTTCCGGTTTTAGGAGAATCCGACGGTCGGATCTCCCGCAATGTCCGTTTGAAATAAATGGTCGAAATTCACGAACTGCCGCGGCGCGGCGCGTTCTATTCAGGCCATTATATTATATATATAATATAAATTTCGTCGATTTCTATTTAAAACGAATTATATAAATAGTTTTGAATTCGTTTCAAAACATTTTCAACTTCCTTTTCAATTCAAATCACAATTGAATTCTTCTTTATAGATTCGTTTTAAAATTCATTTCTATTCAATTCAAATTTCAATTCAATTTGAATTCGTTTTCAATTCAATTCATTTCGAATTCGTTTTCTATTCAATTCAATTCGAATTCGTTTTCTATTCAATTCAATTCGAATTCGTTTTCTATTCAATTCAATTCGAATTCGTTTTCTATTCAATTCAATTCGAATTCGTTTTCTATTCAATTCAATTCGAATTCGTTTTCTATTCAATTCAATTCGAATTCGTTTTCTATTCAATTCAATTCGAATTCGTTTTCTATTCAATTCAATTCGAATTCGTTTTCAATTTTATTCAATTCGAATTCGTTTTCAATTTTATTCAATTCGAATTCGTTTTCTATTCAATTCAATTCGAATTCATTTTCTATTTTATTCAATTCGAATTCGTTTTCTATTCAATTCAATTCGAATTCGTTTTCAATTTTCTATCAAAATCGAATATTTCATATACATCGTTTTCAATTCAAATATTTCATATACATCGTTTTCAATTCATATATATATCGTTTTCACTTTTCATATATACGATATTTTCACTTTCAATATATTCGATATTTTCACTTTCACTATATAAAATATTTTCACTTTCAATATATTCGATATTTTCACTTTCAATATATATGATATATTCACTTTCAATATATATGATATATTCACTTTCACTACATACGATATATTCACTTTCAATACGTATGATATATTCACTTTCACTACATACGATATATTCACTTTCAATACGTATGATATATTCACTTTCAATATATATGATATATTCACTTTCAATATATATGATATATTCACTTTCACTACATATAATTCATTTCACCAAACCATTCTAACCAAACCAAATAGTCTAACTAATTTGCAATCAAACAAACAAGTCCATGGTCTGTGGACGATTGTGTCGGGTGCTACTAAGCACCGTCTGCATCCTAGTATATATATATATAACTAGAAAAATAAATTGAAACGTGAGAAATTCTCACCAATAGCTTTCCAATAACACGATTTTTCTTTAATAGAAACTCCGCCTTCTTGTTGCTTCCGTTGACTGTATCCTCTACATAGGTAAAAATCGGATTTTTACTATGTTATTCACTATATAAAGATTGCATTTTGACTTCGCTATTAAATATAAAGATTATATTTTTATTATTCTTTCAAAACTGCTTTTATAATCCCTTTTTTTTAAAACTGTTTTTAGTTTCCATCAAAACAGTTTTTGCCTTTTAGAAAAATGCAGTTTTTATTTTATTCTTTTTAAAATATGCAGTTTTTTTCTTTAAAAATAAATGCAGTTTTTCTTTTATTAAAAATGCAGTTTTTTTTCCTTTTAGAAAAATGCAGTTTTTTTTCCTTTTAAAACAGTTTTTGTTTTCTTTTCAAAACAGTTTTCAATTCTTCATATATAAAAAAAACAGTTTTTAAAATTCCCAAAAAAAAAATCAGTTTTAAAGTTCTTTATAAATCAGTTTTTAAATTTCTAAAAAAAACAGTTTTTAAAACTTTATATATAAAATCTGTTTTACTTTCTTTTTAAAAATAGTTTTTATAATCCTTTTAAAAATTCTGTTTTTATTATTTTAAAAAAAAAACAGTTTATAAAACCTGAAAATCAGTTTCTTTAAATTCTTTTTAAAATAGTTTTAAAATTCCTTAAACAAAAAAAAACAGTTTCTTTTTCTCAAAAAAAAACATTGTCAATTTCAATTTCAATTTCAAAAACAATGTCATATTTATTTCTAAACAATTTTGATTCAGTTTGAAAAACGATTTTACTTCAGTTTTAAAACAAATTGATTTAAATAAATAGGAAAACAAAGAGAAGCACACCTTCCTTCTGTATTCTGTTCGAATTGCGCTCCAGCCCTAGGGCTCGCCGCTGCTGGCACACCGTTGATCGAGACAGCTATCGGGATGCACCACGACCACCGCCTTGACAAACCGCGCCTGCCGCCACCAAACAGTCCAATTCGATCGCTCCTCCAACGTTGGAAGATGCCTCGAACCCGACGGTTTTGAGCCTCCGATTCACACGATTAACGAGGTGGTTTTTGATCTTGCCCGTTGGATTGCTAGAACTCGAGGAGCCGAAGGTTTTTCACAATTGAAGTTTCGTGGATAGGGCTTGGAGTGGAAGATCGGTGGTGAGTAAAGCTGGAGCTTCTGGATCGCTTGTTAGGGTGGAGGCGGAAAGAAGAAGGTTGACCGCGAACTGAAAATTTGACCAATAGGGTTTTAGAAAATTAGGTTTTTATATATATATAATTTTATTTAATTCTAAAAATACCCTCCTCTCCATACAAACTCCAAACGAGACCCAACGACAGTCGCCCCTAGCTAAATACCCCCATTATGAACACAACGGGATATCTTTCGTAAGCCAATCCAATCGTCTCGAACAGTTTTTCTCAAAATTACAATATAAATCAGTATATTCAATTTTAAACGTACATTTCAAATTACCGGGGTCACATACGAACTAGAAAAATTCCAGAAAAATATTTTCTAGCTTCGTATTGACGATACGGTCCTAACAAAACTAGTTTCGTCGAATTCTGAGACCGTCTGAAAAATGGCCAATTTCCAGTCGATTAAAAACAACTGAAATGGTCAAAACACGTTTTCCTTTGCCACGCTCATATATTGATTCGAAAAATTACGAAATTTGAAACTTAGCAATAACTTTACATCCCGGCCCCAACAAAACTGGTTTCGTCGAAATCCGAGGTCGTTTGCAAAATTGCTATTTTTAAGGGCCTTATATATATAAAATATATATATAAATTCCACAGCGACTATTTCTAATTTTAAACTGGACATATCTTATCATTTCTAAGATGAAATCCCAGTTTGTTAACTTCGTTACAAAGATATAGTTATACAGATTCAAATATTTCTTGTTTCGTTCAATTCTGACTTATATTGAATTCTGTATATTCATTTGAAATTAGAAATCGAATTTTCGAACTACCGCGCCATTTTCAATTCTATTTATAATTATATATAAATATTTATATTCTAACGACGACGCGTATAATATATACGTTCGAATTATATTCAAAATAAATTTCTCGTCGATATTATTTAAAATAATTCATATTAAATAATCAGAATTCGCTAAAATTGCCAAAATAAAAATTTCAAACTGGCTCGCATTTTACGGGTTGTTACAATCTCCCCCACTTAAAACTTTTCGTCCCCGAAAAGGAACAAAGTCGAAAGTGGATTGATTATTCAACTCTACGTTCGATCTGGCTTCCATTCTCCAACTCTTTAGTTTCTGAGAATTTTCAAAATTTCAAAAATTTGGCTAACACCCTAAATTTTTGAAAAATTTCGCCATAACCTCCCCTACACCGGGAGCATCGGGGAATTTCAAATAGCTTCCCCGGTCCTTCAGATCTCAAAAAGAAAAAGAAAAAGCCAAGCGGCTAGCCAATAGGCTCACAAAATCATCATCACCCAAACAAAACAGGAAATTATGTAGTAAACATGTACCTATTTGTCGGGCAAACAAATTTTATTCTCTGCTCTAGTCTCCTTGCTATGACCTGTTCAATGTGAGTATATGTATGCAAGCAAATGCGACCAATTTTCAATACCGTTCAATATTTGGTTCTATTAGGCATAATGGTTCAAAATTAGCAAACAAATAAACTAACAACACAAACATCAATCAATTAATTGATTATATTTTCAAATATATAATTTTATATATTTAAAAATCATATTTTCTAAAATCATATTATATATATAATCACAAATACGTTATTTATAAACAAATAACTCTCGACTCATACTGGGGCATTTCTAACCCCATCTCTAACGAGTCACTCATTCTAGAATGCTACTGATTCTATCTCTAATGAGGATTCTTTTATAGGACATTACTAATCCTACCTCTGATGAGTCTTTTGTTCAGTTCTAACGAGTTGTACCCCAAAGATTTGAGTTTAACCAAAGCTCTGATACCACGTTGTAACGACACGGATTTCGCCCGGACCTAATCGATCGCTAAACCGACCAAGACCGTTCGAATCCCGCATACGCTAACTTTGGGTATACAACACATCAGAACAAATAACAGAAGACTTCAATAAACATCATAATAATGTTACATCAGAGTACAGAATATCAGAGTATATCGAAAATAATACACAGCGGAAGATAAATTTACATAAATGTAATACAATGCACAGCGGAAATATAAACTACACAGCGGAAGACTGTAAATGCCTGGACACAGCTTAAAGCTTCAATCCAGAATCCTGCTCAAAACATCTGCAAAATAAAACTACTCGACTGCCCGTGTGGAAAATAGGGGCACCCGAGTTCGCAAGGGAAAAGCAAACTACAGGTCAGTCATGGGACTGGTGTGAGAACTCAAAAACAGTTGTTAACTTTGTTCAAAAATAAGGCAAATCACGGGACCACGCCACTTTCGCGGAACGGGTTTACCCCCATGAAAGCCAGTGTATAAACAACAATCAATATAGATATATGGATCTACTATGCATCAATCAACATGCAATATCCCAATCTACCCATTTAGATTAATCACCACTCTTAGATTTTCCAAATCCAATTCAATTTACAGAAATTATTCCTTTGGATTTTATTCCCGATTTCTTATTTCAAATCATTTGAAATACATATCTAACTTTCTATATCAAAGTAGATTTCACTTCGGGATCTCAAATCAAATCATTTGGAAATGTGAATTCCAAAACATAACAATGCATACAAACAAGTATGCAACCAAATATCGTGCTCCCCATCGACAAGGCAAAGGGTACGCACCTCGCAACTCGATATATATATGTGCACCTACCCCACGTAGGAGTAGGCTACACCGACGATGCACCTCCCACTCATGGAGAGCATACACCGCCCTCTCACCCATACTTTTAGTCTCAGGGTTACCCGACTCTTTAGCCACATACTAAATCATTTCATATCCCGAAGTAGGAAAAATCATTTCACAACGTAATAATCACAAGTACTTTCAAAATATAGTACTTCACATTAGTAATTCACGCATATGTTCAGTCACTATTAATCACATAACCTTTGAGCTCGTACGTCTCAAAGAAGGGTGTTAAGCAAAAGAATAAATTCTCCGCCACCAAACAGATACATCATCAATAGCAACTAATCGAATACGCGATGAACCACAATGTAACATATAATACATTTCTAAATCATTTTAGAAATCATCGGGTTTTGGGCCTCGAAATCCTTTCTGTTTTATAAAACATTTTTATAAAACATTCCCTGTCCAAAATCGGGAATACATTTCTTTTCACTTAAGAAAAATATCCTTTTACAATCATTCGTTAAATTTGAAATGAACACAACATCGCTAAACACCTTATCGTCAAATCGTGAAGTGTTTCACAAGGCGTTAGCACACAGATATTTTCAACCCAACCCAATGCTAAATGTAAAAGCATATTTTGCTCATAAACTGGTCGAGCACAATCCAAACCATCAATCAATCAAATTTGACATTAAATATAAGGTTTTGAATAGAGAGAGTATCGACTTATATTCAACATCAAATCCTGAAACCAACAGATATCATATCGGGAATAACGATATCGATATCTTCCAAATTCCCATCACAATATCTGTAATCACGGAATCCAATATCGAAAATATCCATAGATAATTTCAATTCAAATCTAATCCAATTTATTTATTTATAACCATTGGATTATTTTTCTAGTTAATAACTAGTTCATTTCGATAAAAATCTATTTTTATCTTTTCAAATATGGAGTTTTTCATCCCAATTCTTCACAAATCATTTCTTATGATTTTACACAAATTATTACTATTTTTAATAATTTTATCAAGGCCCGTACAGTCGATTTCCATCAACGGTCATCGAACTGCACTTACAGCGACCTTTTTCGAATTTGATTTGGACGTAATTCCAAATCCAACCGTTAGATTTCAAATTTCCAACATTCGTTAGAAAGCTCTTTTCGATACGAACCCAACGGTTCCGGTTTTAGGAGAATCCGACGGTCGGATCTCCCGCAATGTCCGTTTGAAATAAATGGTCGAAATTCAGGAACTGCCGCGGCGCGGCGCGTTCTATTCAGGCCATTATATTATATATATAATATAAATTTCGTCGATTTCTATTTAAAACGAATTATATAAATAGTTTTGAATTCGTTTCAAAACATTTTCAACTTCCTTTTCAATTCAAATCACAATTGAATTCTTCTTTATAGATTCGTTTTAAAATTCATTTCTATTCAATTCAAATTTCAATTCAATTTGAATTCGTTTTCAATTCAATTCATTTCGAATTCGTTTTCTATTCAATTCAATTCGAATTCGTTTTCTATTCAATTCAATTCGAATTCGTTTTCTATTCAATTCAATTCGAATTCGTTTTCTATTCAATTCAATTCGAATTCGTTTTCTATTCAATTCAATTCGAATTCGTTTTCTATTCAATTCAATTCGAATTCGTTTTCTATTCAATTCAATTCGAATTCGTTTTCTATTCAATTCAATTCGAATTCGTTTTCAAATTTATTCAATTCGAATTCGTTTTCAATTTTATTCAATTCGAATTCGTTTTCTATTCAATTCAATTCGAATTCATTTTCTATTTTATTCAATTCGAATTCGTTTTCTATTCAATTCAATTCGAATTCGTTTTCAATTTTCTATCAAAATCGAATATTTCATATACATCGTTTTCAATTCAAATATTTCATATACATCGTTTTCAATTCATATATATATCGTTTTCACTTTTCATATATACGATATTTTCACTTTCAATATATTCGATATTTTCACTTTCACTATATAAAATATTTTCACTTTCAATATATTCGATATTTTCACTTTCAATATATATGATATATTCACTTTCAATATATATGATATATTCACTTTCACTACATACGATATATTCACTTTCAATACGTATGATATATTCACTTTCACTACATACGATATATTCACTTTCAATACGTATGATATATTCACTTTCAATATATATGATATATTCACTTTCAATATATATGATATATTCACTTTCACTACATATAATTCATTTCACCAAACCATTCTAACCAAACCAAATAGTCTAACTAATTTGCAATCAAACAAACAAGTCCATGGTCTGTGGACGATTGTGTCGGGTGCTACTAAGCACCGTCTGCATCCTAGTATATATATATATATAACTAGAAAAATAAATTGAAAGGTGAGAAATTCTCACCAATAGCTTTCCAATAACACGATTTTTCTTTAATAGAAACTCCGCCTTCTTGTTGCTTCCGTTGACTGTATCCTCTACATAGGTAAAAATCGGATTTTTACTATGTTATTCACTATATAAAGATTGCATTTTGACTTCGCTATTAAATATAAAGATTATATTTTTATTATTCTTTCAAAACTGCTTTTATAATCCCTTTTTTTTAAAACTGTTTTTAGTTTCCATCAAAACAGTTTTTGCCTTTTAGAAAAATGCAGTTTTTATTTTATTCTTTTTAAAATATGCAGTTTTTTTCTTTAAAAATAAATGCAGTTTTTCTTTTATTAAAAATGCAGTTTTTTTTCCTTTTAGAAAAATGCAGTTTTTTTTCCTTTTAAAACAGTTTTTGTTTTCTTTTCAAAACAGTTTTCAATTCTTCATATATAAAAAAAACAGTTTTTAAAATTCCCAAAAAAAAAATCAGTTTTAAAGTTCTTTATAAATCAGTTTTTAAATTTCTAAAAAAAACAGTTTTTAAAACTTTATATATAAAATCTGTTTTACTTTCTTTTTAAAAATAGTTTTTATAATCCTTTTAAAAATTCTGTTTTTATTATTTTTTTAAAAAAACAGTTTATAAAACCTGAAAATCAGTTTCTTTAAATTCTTTTTAAAATAGTTTTAAAATTCCTTAAACAAAAAAAAACAGTTTCTTTTTCTCAAAAAAAAACATTGTCAATTTCAATTTCAATTTCAAAAACAATGTCATATTTATTTCCAAACAATTTTGATTCAGTTTGAAAAACGATTTTACTTCAGTTTTAAAACAAATTGATTTAAATAAATAGGAAAACAAAGAGAAGCACACCTTCCTTCTGTATTCTGTTCGAATTGCGCTCCAGCCCTAGGGCTCGCCGCTGCTGGCACACCGTTGATCGAGACCGCTATCGGGATGCACCACGACCACCGCCTTGACAAACCGCGCCTGCCGCCACCAAACAGTCCAATTCGATCGCTCCTCCAACGTTGGAAGATGCCTCGAACCCGACGGTTTTGAGCCTCCGATTCACACGATTAACGAGGTGGTTTTTGATCTTGCCCGTTGGATTGCTAGAACTCGAGGAGCCGAAGGTTTTTCACAATTGAAGTTTCGTGGATAGGGCTTGGAGTGGAAGATCGGTGGTGAGGAAAGCTGGAGCTTCTGGATCGCTTGTTAGGGTGGAGGCGGAAAGAAGAAGGTTGACCGCGAACTGAAAATTTGACCAATAGGGTTTTAGAAAATTAGGTTTTTATATATATATAATTTTATTTAATTCTAAAAATACCCTCCTCTCCATACAAACTCCAAACGAGACCCAACGACAGTCGCCCCTAGCTAAATACCCCCATTATGAACACAACGGGATATCTTTCGTAAGCCAATCCAATCGTCTCGAACAGTTTTTCTCAAAATTACAATATAAATCAGTATATTCAATTTTAAACGTACATTTCAAATTACCGGGGTCACATACGAACTAGAAAAATTCCAGAAAAATATTTTCTAGCTTCGTATTGACGATACGGTCCTAACAAAACTAGTTTCGTCGAATTCTGAGACCGTCTGAAAAATGGCCAATTTCCAGTCGATTAAAAACAGCTGAAATGGTCAAAACACGTTTTCCTTTGCCACGCTCATATATTGATTCGAAAAATTACGAAATTTGAAACTTAGCAATAACTTTACATCCCGGCCCCAACAAAACTGGTTTCGTCGAAATCCGAGGTCGTTTGCAAAATTGCTATTTTTAAGGGCCTTATATATATAAAAATATATATAAATTCCACAGCGACTATTTCTAATTTTAAACTGGACATATCTTATCATTTCTAAGATGAAATCCCAGTTTGTTAACTTCGTTACAAAGATATAGTTATACAGATTCAAATATTTCTTGTTTCGTTCAATTCTGACTTATATTGAATTCTGTATATTCATTTGAAATTAGAAATCGAATTTTCGAACTACCGCGCCATTTTCAATTCTATTTATAATTATATATAAATATTTATATTCTAACGACGACGCGTATAATATATACGTTCGAATTATATTCAAAATAAATTTCTCGTCGATATTATTTAAAATAATTCATATTAAATAATCAGAATTCGCTAAAATTGCCAAAATAAAAATTTCAAACTGGCTCGCATTTTACGGGTTGTTACATCAGCCGACCAGAAGCATCGGCCGAAACCGATATCACGAGGCGCCTCGCTTTTCAGCAAGTAATAATAAGTAACATCCACATGAGTCAAACTCGTCAGCCAGTTCAAGCACTGACGCCACTCCTAACTAGAAAGAAACGCATGTCCTCCCTGAGGTCCGTCTCCCGTTTTTAGTTCATACCGGATGTGATACTCACGAATCAACGTTACACAAAGCTACGCCACAAAGGCCGTGCTTCGATCATCAACCACAAGACTTTGCTTTTCAACAGAAGCCTTGATCATTTGCATCTTAGCATGCCACACAGGCAATTCACTCCATGCGATTGATATCCATCAATATATAACCCCTGAGCTCATACGTCTCAGAGAAGGGCGTTAAGCAAGAGAATAAATTCTCCGCCGCCAAACAGATATATATTTAATAGAGATCAATCACACGGACTAAAATCCAATGTCAGACACACAGTCCATTTACAAGTCCGTTCTGGGTCTGAACGAAACCGGAGGCACCTAGTACCCCGCATATCCATCGATCTCCAAGTACGTCTGGATGATCACTAACTGTTTCCATCTTCTTGGGTGTACAGCCCAATCAAGATCATCAGTTATCACCCAAACGACGTGAAGACCTCCGGTCTTCGACCATCGTCTTCATCTTCGACTTATCGTCGTATCAGTTATTCAGAATGGGATAAACCCGGTCTTTCCGAATAACTCGCGTATATTTTAAATAAGTGTTACACAAACACAACATACGCCTCATTCCAATTCATCAGTCACTAACCGTAAATTAATCAAGAGAATAATTCCCCAAATATTAACCCCGAAGGCCGAAACCAACATCAGATCAATATCCAGAAAACCATTCTGCTTGGCTAACTGACAGTTAGTTTCTAAATTTCACATACATAGGGAAAGGTTCCCATTAATTTTATCCAAGATAAATTCCTTGAATTTATTCTTTATTCTATTTTTGAATCTCAATTCAAACTAGTCGGGATTAGCGAACCTTACCGAAGTAATTATTTATTTTAAGTTCCCCCTCCCAACCTATTCATCCCATGAAGTAAAACTGGTAATACTTCATATCTAACACCACAGTGTTATCGGTAAATTCAATTACCATTTCACGTTCAAATCTAATTAAAGATTTAGCTATCGCCTGGAGCAAAACTGGTGATACTCCATTTTCGATCAATTCAATCTAATTAAAGATTCATTAAAACTCCACTTAGTTTTAATCTTCGACTGGGTTAAAGAATCAGTGTCATTTAAAACACGGTTCACGATGAACCCAAAATCACATTCATTAATTATCGGGTTAAAGAACGAGTGTTATTTAAAACACTGTTCACGATAAACCCAAAAATCAATATCGATTCAATTCCAATTAAATATTATTTAATTGGTACACTTCATTAAATCTAAATAAAAGATTTAATCTTTTCTCAACTGGATTCAAGAACAGTGTTAATGAAGACACCATTCACGACAAACCCAAATCACATTTGATATTCAACACAAGGCACTGAATAGAAAATATATCGGCTTATATTCAATATCAAATTCTACGATTAACAAATGTCGTATTGGAAATAACGATATAAATAAATATCTTTCAAATTTCCATAACAACATCTGTATAATCACGAATTTCAACATCGAAATATTCCGAAGACAATTTCGATTCAAATCCAT
The DNA here is from genome assembly GCA_030737875.1 of Allium sativum. Taxonomy (NCBI): domain Eukaryota; kingdom Viridiplantae; phylum Streptophyta; class Magnoliopsida; order Asparagales; family Amaryllidaceae; genus Allium; species Allium sativum. The sequence continues at coordinate 205,051,212 of CM060919.1, forward strand.
TCCAATGCAATCATTGGAAATTTTGGTTATTTTTAAAACCCTTTTCGAATTCAATTTATTTATTTAAAAATAAATAGAATTATATTTCTAGTTCAAAACTAGTTCATTTCGATAAAAATTTATTTTTATCTTTTCAAATATGGAGTTTTTCATCCCAAATCTTCACAAATCATTTCTTATGATTTTACACAAATTATTACTATTTTTAATAATTTTATCAAGGCCCGTACAGTCGATTTCCATCAATGGCCATCGAACTGCACTTACAGCGACCTTTTTCGAATTTGATTTGGACATAATTCCAAATCCAACCGTTAGATTTCTAATTTCTTATATTCGTTAGAAAGCTCTTTACGATACGAACCCAACGGTTCCGGTTTTAGGAGAATCCGACGGTCGGATCTCCCGTAATGTCTGTTTGAAATAAATGGTCGAAATTCACGAACTGCCGCGGCGCGGCGCGTTCTATTCAGGCCATTATATTATATATATAATATATATAATATATATTTCGTCGATTTCTATTTAAAACGAATTATACAAATAGTTTTAAAACTCGTTTCAAAAGCAATTTCAACTTCCTTTTCAATTCAAATCAAAATTGAATTCTTCTTTATAAATTCGTTTTAAAATTCATTTCTATTCAATTCAAATTTCAATTCAATTTGAATTCATTTCAATTTGCTTTCAATTCAATTTGAATTCGTTTTCAATCCATTTCATTTCGAAATCGTTTTCAATTCATTTCATTTCGAAATCATTTTCAATTCATTTCATTTCGAAATCGTTTTCAATTCAATTCATTTCGAAATCGTTTTCAATTCAATTCATTTCGAAATCGTTTTCAATTCATTTCATTTCGAAATCGTTTTCAATTCATTTCATTTCGAAATCGTTTTCAATTCAATTCATTTCGAAATCGTTTTCAATTCAATTCATTTCGAAATCGTTTTCAATTCAATTCATTTCGAAATATTCGATTTCAAAATTACTTTTTAATATTCATTTTAAAATGAATAAAATCGATATAAATATCGTTCACGTCAAAATGGCGTCAATCTAATCAACACGGCTTCATATATTGATATTTTCAAATATTCTATTTCAAATATTTCCTATTATCAAAATATTGGTTATTATCAAAATATTCTTTATTTTCACGATTGGAATGAGGCCCAATCAATTACCATATAAAGTTAATTATATGGATTTTCATACAACACATGTATATAATAGCAACGATAAATAATCAACCATCAACCAAAGTGCACTACACTGTATAAGCATCAAATATAGATATCTAACGCTTATGACATCCTGTCAATCAATCGATCGACATATTCAATCAATCAGGATGAGTGAACTTCAAATTTCATCCTAACACCCGTGTGGGGTTTCAAACAATCAAACACAGATTTAGTTGTGCAGCTGGGCGATGTGTAAAATTTATCGTCCCAATCAATGTCCTTCAAATAGGTGTACATAAACAAACCGTCTGGTTTGTAAATGAATATTTATTTATTCACATTCACGTTAAAAATTATATTTTTAACGGTAAAACATTTTATTTCAACATATGAATTTCTATTCAATTCATTTCTTCGATAAAATGGTATTTTTATTTTTCTAACTTATTTTAGAAAATTTCGGCGGCATAACGACACGATACTAGAAACGGGACGAGGCCTAGCCTTATCCCCGGTCTAGTGAAGGCTCCCGCCATTCACACATCAATCAAATCAATTTCAATTCACCCAACAGTCAAATATCAATAAAATAATCTAACCAACTACTCAACCAAACAATTTAACAAACAAGCCATCCATGGTCTGTGGATGACGGGTGTCGGGTGCTACTAAACACCGTCTGCATCCTAGTATATATATATAACTAGAAAATTTAAATTGAAAGGTGAGAAGTTCTCACATATAGCTATCCAATCAACTTGACTCTTCTTTGATAGAAACCTTCGTCTATTTCGCCTTCTTGTCGCTTTCGTTGCCCGTATTCACTACATATATAAAAATCGAATTTTTACTTCGCTATTCAATATATAAAAATCGAATTTTTATTTCGTTGTTCAATATATAAAAAACGAATTTTTATTTCAAAGTTCAATATATAAAAATCGAATTTTTTACTATGCTTTTCGATATATAAAAATCATATTTTTATTTTGAAGTTTAATATATAAAAATCACATTTTTATTCGATTAAAAATCTCGCCTTTTCATGATTAAAAATCATTCCTTTACATAACCAAAAGTACGATATTTTTGTAATTTAAGATCTTAACTTTCTCAATTTATAAACCTTATTTTTCTAATCTTTTTCATCTTAAAAATCATATTTTTTTTAAAACAATATTTATTTATTTTCTAAATAGTACTAATTTTATATTATACTATGTTTTTATATTTTCAAAACTATGCCTATTTTTATTTGAAAATCAATAATATTTTATTTTAAAAAAAAAACAATTCTATTTCTACTTTGAAAACAATTTCATTTTTACCTTTTACAAATTTAATTTAACACACTTCTAATTTTATTTTCAAAAAAACATTTAAAAACAATGTTAATTTTCTTTTATTTAAAAACCCTGTATATTTATTTTTAAAATTCACGTTTATATTTTAATTAACTAAATTTACAAAAATAATAATAATAATAATGATAATAATTTTAAAAGAAACTGTTACCTTCTCTGGTTATTATCTCCTTCGTTCCTCCAGGTGCTGAAGCCCTCGTCGATCAAAAACCCCACCATCGCACGGAATTCCAGACCGCGTGACCCCGATCCGACCTCCTCCCATCGAAGCCCGTTGACCAGCGCCCCCACTGCCTTGAGTGGCTCGAGAACCGATGGTCCCAGCTGGCCGCGAAATCAATACAAAGTTGATGCCTTTGAGCAGCAAAATCGACCACCACGGTTGAAGAAATTCGACAATCCTGGCATGGATTTGAAGAGTATAGAAAGGACTACGGTTTTTGTTTTACAATTTTTGAATTCTATTGTGTGGATGAAGGGAAATCGGAGAGGAAAGATTGAAGTTTTATCCGCCTTTCATCGGGTTAGAGGCGGCGACTTCTGGTTTGACCGCGGATGAAAGATATAAAGGGTTTGACCCCTTTTGACCAACCATATATATTTATATATTTTATATTTAATTTATTCAAAAAAGTAACTTCTTATTTTGGACTCGAAATTGAACCCACCGACTGCCGCCCCTAGCTAATTACCCTCATTCCGAACACAATGGGATCTATATCGCAAGCTGATATGATCGTTTGAATCAGTTTCCTTTAAATTTACATTATAATCGCTATATTGAATTTTAAACGTACATTTCAAATTACCGGGGTCACATACTAACTAGAAAAATTCCAGAAAAATATTTTCTAGTTTCGTATGGACGATACGGTCCTAACAAAACTAGTTTCGTCGCATTCTGAGACCGTTAGAAAAATGGCCAATTTTCAGTCGATTAAAATCAACTGAAACTGGTCAAACGCGTTTTCCTTTGCCACGCTCACATATTGATTCGAAAAATTATGAAACTTGAAACCTAGCAATAATTCAACATCACGGACCCAACAAAACTGGTTTCGTCGAAATCCGAGGTCATTTGCAAAATGTCCATTTTTAAGGGCCTGAATTCCATAGCGACTATTCAGAATTTTCAACTGGACATATCTTTTGATCCCCGCTATGAAAATTTGATTATTCGGATCCGCTGGAAAGATATTATCAATTAGTTCCAAATGTTTTTGGTTTCACAAAAATCCGGATTGTTTTGCACTCGGTACATTCAATTGAAGTTTGAAATCGAATTATCGAACTACCGCGCCATTTTCAATTCTATTTATAATTATATATAAATATTTATATTCTAACGACGACGCGTATAATATATACGTTCAAATTATATTCAAAATAAATTTCTCGTCGATATTATTTAAAATAATTCATTTTAAATAATCAAAATTCGCTAAAATTGCCAAAATAAAAATTTCAAACTGGCTCGCATTTTACGGGTTGTTACAATCTCCCCCACTTAAAACTTTTCGTCCCCGAAAAGGAACAAAGTCGAAAGTGGTTTGATTATTCAGCCCTACGATCGATCAGGCTTCCATTCTCCAACTATTTCAGTTTCTGAGAATTTTCAAATTATTCAAAAATTTGGCTAACACCCTAAATTTTTGAAAAATTTCGCCATAACCTCCCCTGCAATGGGAGCATCGGGGAATTTCAAATAGCTTCCCCGGTCCTTCAGATTTCAAAAAGAAAAAGAAAAAGCCAAGCGGCTAGCCAATAGGCTCATAAAATCATCATCACCCAAACAAAACAGTAAATTATGTAGTAAACATGTACCTATTTGTCGGGCAAACAAATTTTATTCTCTGCTCTAGCCTCCTTGCTATGACCTGTTCAATATAAGTATATGTATATGCAAGCAAATGCGACCAATTTTCAATACAGTTCAATATTTGATTCAATTAGGCTAATTGGCTAAAAATTAGCAAACAAATAAACAAATAACACAAACATCAATCAATTGGTGAATTAGAGTTTCAAATTCATAATTTTGATACATATGCAAAAATCACATTTTTGATGCCAAATCACAACAATAAGCCCTATCTAATTTTGGTTCTCACACCAGTCAATAGGAAATATATAGAAAGCCCACTTTCGTCACTCGAACATAAATTCTAATGATGGAGCTCATCATCAAAATCATCTCCGGGCGATTAGAGTGTAATTCTATATCTATCCAGTATATTAAAATTTCGAATACACGCGGATCAGACGTATACGCAAAATCTATATATACTGGATTGTCCACATCAATATAAATAAATAATCAAATACGAATAATTGATTTAAAATTTCAAACAAAGTTTGTTTTCATTTTTATTTATCAAAAACACTACTCTTCACACTCGTTCTAGGATACTACTGATCCCATCTCTAACGAGTCATTCCCATTGGATATTGCTAATCCAATATTTGATGAATTCTTTCGTATGGTTCTAATGTGCCTTGTTCTCTGCTTTGTAAACCAAAGCTCTGATACCAAATGAAACGACCCGAACTTCCCCGGCCTCCGAAGAGAAGAGAAAGAACGAATTGTTTTGAGAACACGACAAAATAGAACGCATACAGAAGAACATTTCATTGTATATTACAACAATGCATCAGATTACAATAATATACAGAGTAAAAATGAATATACACAGAAATATCAGAGATTTAAATTACATTTAAATACATAGCAGCGGAAAATAATACAATACACAACTAGAAGGAGATATACGGATACAAAGCTTTCCGGATATCGTTCCAGCTGTAAACCAGGATCCTATGAATATAAATCTGCAAAACCAAAACTACTAGCTGCCCGTGTCAAAATAGGGGCACCCAGAGTTTAGGTTAAAACAATAAACTCCAGGTCAGTCATGGGACTGGTGTGAGAACTAAAACAGTTATTAATTCTTTATTTTAAAGTTAGGTAAATCAAGGGACCACGCCGTATAACACGGAACGGGTTTCCTCCCAAGAATACCAGTGCATAAAACAAACAGCGCAATGCTAAATAAAGAAAAATGAAGCTGTTATAAGACCCAGGTCCTATCACACAATGCAACGCAAGCCGGGGGATAGGGTTTTCCCTTATAACAGCCAAAGAATGCTTGATACGTTTAAAACAAATCATTTGATACTGTAATAAGTGCATAGTGTATAAAACAACTTCAAATCATAAGTATCAATCATAGGCGGCATGAATGGCCCATAACACTATGTCGCCATATATAAGTTTACAATCAAAACCGCAAGACGACGTATTGGAAGTTGGGTTATCATTTATGGTATGAACCGAGGCTAGGGGCAAGATCCTCAACCGATTCGAGACAATCTAGCTCATGTCTCCGGAACAGCCGCAACTGCCCCTTGGATCGTCAGGGCCGGTCCACCGATGTGGATTATTATGCCTGAACACTACGTTTCTCCGCCCTTTGTGGCGTAAATCTGGCCCGTCAGCCGACCAGAAGCATCGGCCGAAACCGATATCACGAGGCGCCTCGCTTTTCAGCAAGTAATAATAAGTAACATCCACATGAGTCAAACTCGTCAGCCAGTTCAAGCACTGACGCCACTCCTAACTAGAAAGAAACGCATGTCCTCCCTGAGGTCCGTCTCCCGTTTTTAGTTCATACCGGATGTGATACTCGCGAATCAACGTTACACAAAGCTACGCCACAAAGGCCGTGCTTCGATCATCAACCACAAGTCTTTGCTTTTCAACAGAAGCCTTGATCATTTGCATCTTAGCATGCCACACAGGCAATTCACTCCATGCGATTGATATCCATCAATATATAACCCCTGAGCTCGTACGTCTCAGAGAAGGGCGTTAAGCAAGAGAATAAATTCTCCGCCGCCAAACAGATATATATTTAATAGAGATCAATCACACGGACTAAAATCCAATGTCAGACACACAGTCCATTTACAAGTCCGTTCTGGGTCTGAACGAAACCGGAGGCACCTAGTACCCCGCATATCCATCGATCTCCAAGTACGTCTGGACGATCACTAACTGTTTCCATCTTCTTGGGTGTACAGCCCAATCAAGATCATCAGTTATCACCCAAACGACGTGAAGACCTCCGGTCTTCGACCATCGTCTTCATCTTCGACTTATCGTCGTATCAGTTATTCAGAATGGGATAAACCCGGTCTTTCCGAATAACTCGCGTATATTTTAAATAAGTGTTACACAAACACAACATACGCCTCATTCCAATTCATCAGTCACTAACCGTAAATTAATCAAGAGAATAATTCCCCAAATATTAACCCCGAAGGCCGAAACCAACATCAGATCAATATCCAGAAAACCATTCTGCTTGGCTAACCGACAGTTAGTTTCTAAATTTCACATACATAGGGAAAGGTTCCCATTAATTTTATCCAAGATAAATTCCTTGAATTTATTCTTTATTCTATTTTTGAATCTCAATTCAAACTAGTCGGGATTAGCGAACCTTACCGAAGTAATTATTTATTTTAAGTTCCCCCTCCCAACCTATTCATCCCATGAAGTAAAACTGGTAATACTTCATATCTAACACCACAGTGTTATCGGTAAATTCAATTACCATTTCATGTTCAAATCTAATTAAAGATTTAGCTATCGCCTGGAGCAAAACTGGTGATACTCCATTTTCGATCAATTCAATCTAATTAAAGATTCATTAAAACTCCACTTAGTTTTAATCTTCGACTGGGTTAAAGAATCAGTGTCATTTAAAACACGGTTCACGATGAACCCAAAATCACATTCATTAATTATCGGGTTAAAGAACGAGTGTTATTTAAAACACTGTTCACGATAAACCCAAAAATCAATATCGATTCAATTCCAATTAAATATTATTTAATTGGTACACTTCATTAAATCTAAATAAAAGATTTAATCTTTTCTCAACTGGGTTCAAGAACAGTGTTAATGAAGACACCATTCACGACAAACCCAACTCACATTTGATATTCAACACAAGGCACTGAATAGAAAATATATCGGCTTATATTCAATATCAAATTCTACGATTAACAAATGTCATATTGGAAATAACGATATAAATAAATATCTTTCAAATTTCCATAACAACATCTGTATAATCACGAATTTCAACATCGAAATATTCCGAAGACAATTTCGATTCAAATCCATTCCAATGCAATCATTGGAAATTTTGGTTATTTTTAAAACACTTTTCGAATTCAATTTATTTATTTAAAAATAAATAGAATTATATTTCTAGTTCAAAACTAGTTCATTTCGATAAAAATTTATTTTTATATTTTCAAATATGGAGTTTTTCATCCCAAATCTTCACAAATCATTTCTTATGATTTTACACAAATTATTACTATTTTTAATAATTTTATCAAGGCCCGTACAGTCGATTTCCATCAATGGCCATCGAACTGCACTTACAGCGACCTTTTTCGAATTTGATTTGGACATAATTCCAAATCCAACCGTTAGATTTCTAATTTCTCATATTCTTAGAAAGCTCTTTTCGATACGAACCCAACGGTTCCGGTTTTAGGAGAATCCGACGGTCGGATCTCCCGTAATGTCTGTTTGAAATAAATGGTCGAAATTCACGAACTGCCGCGGCGCGGCGCGTTCTATTCAGGCCATTATATTATATATATAATATATATAATATATATTTCGTCGATTTCTATTTAAAACGAATTATATAAATAGTTTTAAAACTCGTTTCAAAAGCAATTTCAACTTCCTTTTCAATTCAAATCAAAATTGAATTTCTCTTTATAAATTCGTTTTAAAATTCATTTCTATTCAATTCAAATTTCAATTCAATTTGAATTCATTTCAATTTGCTTTCAATTCAATTTGAATTCGTTTTCAATCCATTTCATTTCGAAATCGTTTTCAATTCATTTCATTTCGAAATCGTTTTCAATTCATTTCATTTCGAAATCGTTTTCAATTCAATTCATTTCGAAATCGTTTTCAATTCAATTCATTTCGAAATCGTTTTCAATTCATTTCATTTCGAAATCGTTTTCAATTCATTTCATTTCGAAATCGTTTTCAATTCAATTCATTTCGAAATCGTTTTCAATTCAATTCATTTCGAAATCGTTTTCAATTCAATTCATTTCGAAATATTCGATTTCAAAATTACTTTTTAATATTCATTTTAAAATGAATAAAATCGATATAAATATCGTTCACGTCAAAATGTCGTCAATCTAATCAACACGGCTTCATATATTGATATTTTCAAATATTCTATTTCAAATATTTCCTATTATCAAAATATTGGTTATTATCAAAATATTCTTTATTTTCACGATTGGAATGAGGCCCAATCAATTACCATATAAAGTTAATTATATGGATTTTCATACAACACATGTATATAATAGCAACGATAAATAATCAACCATCAACCAAAGTGCACTACACTGTATAAGCATCAAATATAGATATCTAACGCTTATGACAGCCTGTCAATCAATCGATCGACATATTCAATCAATCAGGATGAGTGAACTTCAAATTTCATCCTAACACCCGTGTGGGGTTTCAAACAATCAAACACAGATTTAGTTGTGCAGCTGGGCGATGTGTAAAATTTATCGTCCCAATCAATGTCCTTCAAATAGGTGTACATAAACAAACCGTCTGGTTTGTAAATGAATATTTATTTATTCACATTCACGTTAAAAATTATATTTTTAACGGTAAAACATTTTATTTCAACATATGAATTTCTATTCAATTCATTTCTTCGATAAAATGGTATTTTTATTTTTCTAACTTATTTTAGAAAATTTCGGTGGCATAACGGCACGATACTAGAAACGGGACGAGGCCTAGCCTTATCCCCGGTCTAGTGAAGGCCCCCGCCATTCACACATCAATCAAATCAATTTCAATTCACCGACAGTCAAATATCAATCAAATAATCTAACCAACTACTCAACCAAACAATTTAACAAACAAGCCATCCATGGTCTGTGGATGACGGGTGTCGGGTGCTACTAAACACCGTCTGCATCCTAGTATATATATATAACTAGAAAATTTAAATTGAAAGGTGAGAAGTTCTCACATATAGCTATCCAATCAACTTGACTCTTCTTTGATAGAAACCTTCGTCTATTTCGCCTTCTTGTCGCTTTCGTTGCCCGTATTCACTACATATATAAAAATCGAATTTTTACTTCGCTATTCAATATATAAAAATCGAATTTTTATTTCGTTGTTCAATATATAAAAAACGAATTTTTATTTCAAAGTTCAATATATAAAAATCGAATTTTTTACTATGCTTTTCGATATATAAAAATCATATTTTTATTTCGAAGTTTAATATATAAAAATCACATTTTTATTCGATTAAAAATCTCGCCTTTTCATGATTAAAAATCATTCCTTTACATAACCAAAAGTACGATATTTTTGTAATTTAAGATCTTAACTTTCTCAATTTATAAACCTTATTTTTCTAATCTTTTTCATCTTAAAAATCATATTTTTTTTTAAAACAATATTTATTTATTTTCTAAACAGTACTAATTTTATATTATACTATGTTTTTATATTTTCAAAACTATGCCTATTTTTATTTGAAAATCAATAATATTTTATTTTAAAAAAAAAACAATTCTATTTCTACTTTGAAAACAATTTCATTTTTACCTTTTACAAATTTAATTTAACACACTTCTAATTTTATTTTCAAAAACACATTTAAAAACAATGTTAATTTTCTTTTATTTAAAAACCCTGTATATTTATTTTTAAAATTCACGTTTATATTTTAATTAACTAAATTTACAAAAATAATAATAATAATAATGATAATAATTTTAAAAGAAACTGTTACCTTCTCTGGTTATTATCTCCTTCGTTCCTCCAGGTGCTGAAGCCCTCGTCGATCAAAAACCCCACCATCGCATGGAATTCCAGACCGCCTGACCCCGATCCGACCTCCTCCCATCGAAGCCCGTTGACCAGCGCCCCCACTGCCTTGAGTGGCTCGAGAACCGATGGTCCCAGGTGGCCGCGAAATCAATACAAAGTCGATGCCTTTGAGCAGCAAAATCGACCACCACGGTTGAAGAAATTCGACAATCCTGGCATGGATTTGAAGAGTATAGAAAGGACTACGGTTTTTGTTTTACAATTTTTGAATTCTATTGTGTGGATGAAGGGAAATCGGAGAGGAAAGATTGAAGTTTTATCCGCCTTTCATCGGGTTAGAGGCGGCGACTTCTGGTTTGACCGCGGATGAAAGATATAAAGGGTTTGACCCCTTTTGACCAACCATATATATTTATATATTTTATATTTAATTTATTCAAAAAAGTAACTTCTTATTTTGGACTCGAAATTGAACCCACCGACTGCCGCCCCTAGCTAATTACCCTCATTCCGAACACAATGGGATCTATATCGCAAGCTGATATGATCGTTTGAATCAGTTTCCTTTAAATTTACATTTAAATCGCTATATTGAATTTTAAACGTACATTTCAAATTACCGGGGTCACATACTAACTAGAAAAATTCCAGAAAAATATTTTCTAGCTTCGTATGGACGATACGGTCCTAACAAAACTAGTTTCGTCGCATTCTGAGACCGTTAGAAAAATGGCCAATTTTCAGTCGATTAAAATCAACTGAAACTGGTCAAACATGTTTTCCTTTGCCACGCTCACATATTGATTCGAAAAATTATGAAACTTGAAACCTAGCAATAATTCAACATCACGGACCCAACAAAACTGGTTTCGTCGAAATCCGAGGTCATTTGCAAAATGTCCATTTTTAAGGGCCTGAATTCCATAGCGACTATTCAGAATTTTCAACTGGACATATCATTTGATCCCCGCTATGAAAATTTGATTATTCGGATCCGCTGGAAAGATATTATCAATTAGTTCCAAATGTTTTTGGTTTCACTAAAATCCGGATTGTTTTGCACCCGTTACATTCAATTGAAGTTTGAAATCGAATTATCGAACTACCGCGCCATTTTCAATTCTATTTATAATTATATATAAATATTTATATTCTAACGACGACGCGTATAATATATACGTTCGAATTATATTCAAAATAAATTTCTCGTCGATATTATTTAAAATAATTCATTTTAAATAATCAAAATTCGCTAAAATTGCCAAAATAAAAATTTCAAACTGGCTCGCATTTTACGGGTTGTTACATACTTGCCCTTCTAAAAATCTTGTTCATCGTTCTTGCCCTTGTCCTTAATTATATGCCCTATCATACCCTAGTAAAGATACTTCCTCTTGTCTTAGGTTTTATAATTTCTTCCTCCTTCGTGAGCTAAATCTACATCTATGAATTCCTCATCCTAAGGTTGTGCTCCTTAGCCAAACTCCTCATCCCCTTCCGTGTGTAGTCATGTTGACAAATCTCTCGAAAGCTGCTTCTATCGTGCAGAAAACCCTATAAGCTTGAAAGAAAATTGGCCGTAGGTGAAACAACTACAGTTATGGATGGAAGCCAGGCACGACTTCGCCCTTCGATGAGGTTACCTCCCAGAAAGCCAGGAGCCCCAGAGACTCAAGAAAGAAGGAGTCAAGAATTCAAACAGAGGAAGAGAAGATAATGCGTATGGCTTTGGGGAATATGCCTTTAAAACAAATCTTTTCTTTTGAAAATGCTTCTTTTAAAACCGTTTTGAAAATAATTTTTCAAATCCTTTATCTGATCTGGTAACCTTCAGCTCTGATACCATGTGTAACACCCCACGTCCGTTAGTGTCACTCACAAAGGGAATGCACTAAGTTCTGTGGAGCAAAACTTCGACAAACCTTCAAGCTAGGAAAGAGTGACAATCCAACTTAACCTGAGCTATACTATCCCATCCTTTACTACCTGGGGGGGGACGGAAGAAAAGAAGACGAAAGAAAAACAGAGTCAGACATAAAGCCTGAGTAAGTTCAGTAACTTCTAGCATGTGAACATGGAAAAACAAAGCGACATGAATTAACAAAATACAAGATAACACCATGATGATAGGGTTGGCAAGATTAGACGAGATTAACACAAGATATGCTAAGATAAGATAAACTGGATATGTTCTAATACTTTTGCCGCTTCGCTATTTCCTTTATACTGGTTTCTATATCTCTGCACCACCTAACTGGTGTCCCAACTAGTAACGATAACGTGATCCCAATCCCTGTAGTTTCCATTGCCTTCAGGCATACATTTATTATTTATTACCTAGATCTAATCTAGGGTTTTCTATCAAGTGCCTTCTAGATTCAACTAGAGTTTACGCTATCTGCTGAACGCTTCTCAGATTCAGAGTTTATGTTACCTAGTCCAACTAGGGATTATGCTACCTGTCGAACGATGCCCCCAAGTCTAGGACACACTACCTAGAGTGGTATATGTTCCTATACTTCCCCACGCATGTATCGTGAATCGTTATCGCTTGTCAAGATGCACATGTCCTGTAATGTGCGGCCCGAGTCCCGTGGCAGGGCAAACCAAGAAACACAGAACTCGGTCGGGAGCTTTCAGATATCTGCCGATGCAGAAGCTAAGGTCTATTTTTATTCCAGTGGCTATGGTCCCACTTGACCCCTCCCTCAACTAATGAAAGGCACACCTTGAAAAATGAGAACTATACGCAGGCCCCCTATGCCCCACTAACCTATGGCCATCCTCACCCATAACTAGATAGCAAGTATATGGTCTTTTGGAGTTCTCCGCCTTTCCGCTTCACGTATCTCGACTGACTCAAGATGGATGGTAGACGACGAGTTGCTATCACAGGGCTACCAGTTTCTCGCTAAATCACGCTGGTCCATCCTAGTCTTTAGGTTGCCATATTTTTGCAACCAAGGCATACCCCTGGTTCTTCTAATGCAGACCTTAACCTCTGTGACCCCAGGAGGATTATCTGCAGCCTCACAGAGGGATACAAAGAGTACCCTCACGTCCCCTCGAAGCCTCGGGCTTCATAACCCAATTCGATGGAGCCTTCTTTTTAATCAGACGGACGTTCACTCCTTCCCGTGTTATACTAAGAATTACTACTTAGTTTTGCTAACTAAGGTTTACCACTTAGTTTCCAGAATCGTTGTTTTCTTAACTAAGGTTTACTACTTAGCTCCTTTTAACTAAGGTTTACTACTTAGTTCCCTTTCCCGTCAATTTGGATTGGTTAAGTGTCATTAGTCAATTCAAGCTAACTTAACCTTCTTCATTTATCCTGTTAAACTGGTTAAGTGTTATCCGTAATTCAAGTTAACTTAACCCTACCACAAACCAAGTTATATTGGTTAAGTATTTCTTATTACTTAACCCTACCCATTCACCCTGTATTGGTTAAGTGTTCCTTTTTAACTTAACCTTGCCCGTCTGTTTTAACTAACATGTTATTAATGGTTAAGTATTATCCCTTCATGTTTTAAACTTAACCCTATTCCTTTATCACAATCTGATGGTTAAGTGCTCAAGTTTACTTAACCCTATGGTCTAGTCCAGCTAACATATCAAATTGGCTAAGTGTATTAAATTTTACTTAACCCCAACCTCTAGTCTGGTTAACATGTTAATTTGGCTAAGTGTATTAACTTTACTTAACCCCACCTTCTAGTCTAGTTAACATGTTAATTTGGCTAAGTGTTTTCTTAGTTACTTAACCCCTACAAATCTTATCTTGTTACCATGTTAAGTTGGTTAAGTGTCCCTGTGGACTTAGCCCTCCCATTCTAGCTTAACTGTGTTAAGTTGGTTAAGTGTTCCTATGGACTTAACCCTCCCATTCTAGCTTAACTGTGTTAAGTGTCTGTATGAACCTAACCCCACCCATCGGTTTTATTATCATGTTGAATTGGTTAAGTGTCTTAGTTAACTTAACCCTACCATTCTTGTTCTAGCTTTAACTAAATAAATTAAAGCCACGACCACTCACATTAGACAGGTATTGTTGCGATTACTGGATGTGCCGGTTGGTTCCGGGCAGGTTTACATCGCAACTCAGTCTAACCTCGGGTTAGGCATATTCGTGTTTTCTAAGTTCAAAAGGGTTTTGATTAATTTTCAAATCAGGTTTTGAAAGTAACCATCCCGTCAATCGGATCAGTTAGGGATAGCCAGGGAGAGCAGGAAACTTGTATTTTCCAAACTCAAGACTAGACACTATCCTCTCTGTCACCCTAGAACTTTCTGGTGTATTATTAAAAGAGATGTCGTTAATAAACATTTAATTTGTCTAAATTTACATTTTATCATTTAGGACAAATTCTACAAGTAAATCATTCCTAATTTACTTATTTCCTAATTACTCTTTTGATGTAAATTGTCAACATTTATTCTTATGGCCCATTTTCCCCTCTATATCATATTTATGCTTTTTGGTATGTAAACTATATCAAATTAAGTGTCACTAACCATGATTTTTCTAAACCTGACAATTACTCCCAATTATGGCCAATTTCAAATTTATGCCAATATACTTATCATGCCAAATTAGCTAATCCAATTCTGATTTAACATTCTAATTACTGTTCATGTCAAACTAGACTTATTATTCTAGTTCACAATTCGTGTAAATGCTAGATTTACAAGTCAATACTAGATTCAAACTACACATCCTATAATTCACGTCAAATTTATCCAATTTGCATTTTTATAAACATGCCACAATACATGTTCCCAATTTACGCCAATTTCCAAGTTTATAACTATGTTTTTAGTAAATTTCATATTTTGCCCAAATCGCATTCCCACCGTTCGTATAATCGTGATTCAATCTAGATTATAGATAAATCTAGATTCGTAGAAAATAGGGAATGAACCAAAGATGCTATGAAAAAGGTATACATAATAACTGGCATAAGATGATAATTTACTAATTTCAGACCTAACGAATTACACTGAAATTGATCTAAAACATCGAAGGCCTATAGGTCTGAAAATCTTATGACATAAAAATGGGCTGAATAACGACGTAGGTTCAAGAGCATGGGTAGACCTAACTTAATAGGTAAATTCCCAAGATCTAAAGCCAAAGAAAACCAAGAATAGACAAAATAGATAATCAGGTTTAGACCTAATTTCATAGTCACAAAACTTAAGCAACACTTTCCTAGTCATGAATCATAGGTATTTTAATCACATTTGTCCTTGTTATGTCATAGGCAATAGTTTATGTTTCCTAACCAAAGGCATAGGCTTGTGTTCATAGTCAAGGAAATAATTCTCATAGTCACAGTCACAGTCATAGGCAATGTTCATAGTCATAGGCAATGTGCATAGTCATAGGCAAGGCCTAATTGGTCATCGAATCATAACAATTCTTAATTAGGTCCAAGGATATAAGCATTGATAGAAAGATTTGGAATATTATTTTATTCCTTTAATTTCATGTCACGAACAGAGAGAAACGTTCAAATCTAAAAAGTAACCGACTTACAGAGATTATATTAGATTCGTAGAAAAACAGTCGTTGAAGTCGATTGAATCTTCACTTGAATCCTAGCTTGTTTTGAATCTCCTCTTGAAAGTCTTGAGCAGCATTTCCTCATCTTGATTTATTTTACATATTATTTTATTTATTTATACATTTTCTCAGAGGCAGCATAAGGATAGAAAAGAATTGTGAATAGAGAAGGAGACTACGGCTGTTTATATAGTGTAGAAGTCAACAAATCTGGTCAGAATGGCGTTCGGATACAGAAAAACGAACCAGGCTGCAGATCTGGAAAGAGCGGGGGGGGGGGGGGGACCCCCAGGTCGACTACCCAGTCGACCTGGGTCTTGGGTGGGGAAATTCCCGCCCAGCCTAATCTGGGTCCAATTTTGAATTTTGAACTCGTTTTCTGACCTGTTCGAATTTTAAATCGAATTCTGAAACTTCTGAAGACCATAACTCCTTCATACGGAGTCCGATTAACGCAAACTCGGACTCTATCTCATGCAGAATTCCGAGATGAACGCAATGGCGTAGCCCGTTTCCCTTGATTTTGATTTTAAAATTTAATTCTGCCTTGATTTGTGAATCTTAGTGTTACAGAATTACGGGGTGTTACAAGGGGTGTGTATATATATATATATATAAGCATTTCACTTCTATTCAACACATATATAATTTTTACAATGCATATATAACTTATACATCGAACGTACAACTTATACAACGCTTATACATGAGGTGTACAACGCTTATACAAACCATACATCGACTATATAATTTTTACATCGTCGTTTTCCATATCGTTTATAATTTAGAAATCTCACCTTGGGTTCCACTCCACCAAAATTAACATAAGTCTCAGAAAAATATGCGGTCTCTTCTAGATGTAGAAGACGTCCACACGAGTCCACTATCTCTTGTTTCACAAAATTTCATAAAGAAACGAAAAAGATATGATTTTTACAAGTTTGCAATGGTTTAAAAGTGTTAAAACAGTTGAAAATAAACAGAGCCGTATACCTCGTTTTGATGTTCAAAACTAGGTTTTGAATTTTTGCTCAATCCGTGAAGTGTTGCGTCAATCAACCACTGCCACGTTGTAGAGGGGAGAGAGGCGCGGCGAACGACGGTGGTGCGGTGGACTCCGGTGGTCAGAGGCTACGTCGACGGCGAGATGAAGCCCCGAACTTTCGAAGCCGATTTCTCCCTCGATTTAGAACGAAAAAATTCAAACCCTATATGGATTTGAAGATCTCGAGAAGCTCTACAAGTTCCCTAACCGGAGAGTTTGATTTCGATGCGTGGGTTGATCAGAAAATGAACAGGAAGCTTTTGAAGCTTTTCCGTCATTCGTCGTGGGTGAGGGAGAGAGAGAGTGCTGAGATGGACGAATGAGGTTTTTTTATTTATATATATATTTTTAAATTTCGAAAATACCCTCTTTCACCCACGAACACCAATCCAAACCCAACGACTGTCGCCCCTAGCGTTTTACCCCCATTCCGAACACAATGGGATATATTTTAAAGGCCCATTCGAATGTTTTAGTCAGTTTTCCTTCAAATTAAAATATAAAACATTCAATATTTAATTTGAACGTACATTACAATTTGCCAGGGCCACAAACTAATTCGAAAAATTCCAGAAAAATAAATTTGGCTATGTTTTGACGATACGGTCCCAACAAAACTAGTTTCGTCAAATTCTGAGACCGTTTGTAAAATGGCCCTTTTTTGGTCGATCCAATTTAACTATAATTGACCAAAACACGTTTTCCTTTTCCACGCTCACATACTAGCTTCAAAAATTATGAAATTTGAAACCTAGTAATAACTTCACATCCCGGATCCAACAAAAGTGGTTTCATCGAATTCCGAGGTCGTTTGCAAAATGGCCATTTTCACGGGCTATATAATTTCCATAACGACCTTTCTGAAAATTCATTTGGCCATAACTTTTGATTTCCGCTATGAAACTTCGATTTTTCAGATTCGTTAGAAAGGTATTCACTAAGAGATTTAAATATTTTTGGTTTCACTCAAATCCGTTTTGTTTTGCACCCGGTACAGTCAGTCAAAGTTTGAAATGAAAATTTGGAACTACCGCGCCATTTCAGGCCTTGTTTATAATTAGAATTAATTATATTCGTTTCCAATTGTCGATTCAAACTCAGTTTTCATCGTTATTATTTAAAATATTTATTTTAAATATTTAAAATCCACTAAAATAGCCAATTTAAATTTTTTAAATTGGTTCAGATTTTCCGGGTCGTTACAGTGGGGGTATTTATTGAGTAAGAATATTATTTTTATGTTGATTTCTATTGAACTGTTACTTGTATTTGTATTCTAAAAATCTGTATGATCACATATGATATCCAAAAATCATGAAAATGGGATACAACTACAGTTCAACATTACGGACCCAACGAAACTGGTTTCGTCGAATTCCGATTCCGTTTGCTCACACAGCGTATTTTTAACTGTCAAAATACTGACTGTTTTTCACACTAAAAATCCGTACGGCCACACACTGACCCTAAAAAACACGAAACTTGGAATCTAATAATAATTCGATATTACGGATCCAACAAAATTAGTTTCATCGAAAACGAAGTTCGTTTGCAACACTGACTATTTTTAAAGCTCTAAATAATCCATTGAAATATATAAATATATTTAAAAATAATTAAATTAAACATTTATAAATAAATATTATCGTTTATATCCATAATAGAATATCATACAACTCCAACTGGATTTATAAGTTGATATTCAAATCCCGGTTGAATCGATATTCAATTATTATTGAAAAATCCATTAATAATATAAATAAATCGCTATAAATTATAAAGGAATTCCATAGCAACTATTTGAAAATTTGATTTGGACATAAATCAAAATCTACCCAACTTCCCGGTTTTTCTCTTCCACTAGAAAAATATACTTCACCAGCTCCAAACGTCTCTCGTTTCACAGAAATCCGGCTTAAAACGAATTCTGTATAGTCATTTAAAGTTTGAATCGCCAAATTAGGAACTACCGCGCCACTTCAAGCTCGATTATAATTATAATATAATTATGCGTTCAAACTTCGTTCAAATAATATATTCGTTATTCAAATTCAAATTCTAAGCTGAATTAAATATTTTTAATTGTCCAGTTCACATTATATTGTCAATTCACTATTTCCGACTATTCAGAATTAAATATATTATTCTATTATTTAAATTAATTAAATACTCAATATTATTTAATTAAACAACCTTTATTTCTCTAAATCACTAATTAAATAATTAAATAAATTATTGTAACGACCCAGAAAATCTGAACCAATTTAAAAATTTTAAATTGGCTAAAATAATGGATTTTAAATATTTAAAATAAATATTTTAAATTATAGCAATGAAAAGTAAGTTTGAATCGACGTTTGAATCCGAATATAATTAATTATAATTATAAACAAAGCCTGGAATGGCGCTGCAGTTTCAAAATTTGAATTCAAACTTTGTCGGACTATACCAGGTGCAAAACAAAACGGATTTGAGTGAAACCAAAAATATTTAAATCTGTTAGTGAATACCTTTCTAAAGAATCTGAAAAATCGAAGTTTCATAGCGGAAAGCAAAAGTTATGGCCAAATGAATTTTCAGAAAGGTCGCTATGGAATTTATATAGCCCGTGAAATTGGCCATTTTGCATACGACCTCGGAATTCGACGAAACAACTTTTGTTGGATCCGGGATGTGAAGTTATTGCTAGGTTTCAAATTTCATAATTTTTGAAGCTAGTATGTGAGCGTGGCAAAGGAAAACGTGTTTTTATCAATTAAAGTTAAATTGGATCGACCAGAAATGGGCCTTTTTGCAAACGGTCTCAGAATTCAACGAAACTAGTTTTGTTAGGACCGTATCGTCAAAACATAGCCAGATTTATTTTTCTGGAATTTTTAGAATCAGTATGTGGCCCCGACAAATTGAAATGTACGTTCAAATCAAATATTGAATGTTTTATATTCTAATTTGAAGGAAAACTGACTGAAACAGTCGAATGGGCCTATGAAACATATCCCATTGTGTTTGGAATGGGGGTAATTAGCTAGGGACGATAGTCGTTGGGTTTGGATTGGTGTTCGTGTGTGGCAAGGGGTATTTTCGGATTTTAAAATTTATAAATATAAAAAAAAACCATTGGTCAACGCAACATTCTCTCTCCCCGATTATCAGCCGATCGACGACGATAAACCACTCCTCCCTTCCTCCCTCGATTGCGCCTCCAACAAGAAAAATCAACCCCTCCTCCAGTTGAAGATTTTGAAGTGCTCGAGACGAGCTTCAAATCCATATATAGTTTGGATTTTTTCGTTCAGCGTTTGGAGAGTTTCAACCCTGGGAAGACCCGCCATTTCGACCTAGATCGAGCCTCCACCACCGCTCCGAGTTGATCGCCACCACCCTCGTTCTGAGCGCCTCTCCAAGCTCTTCGCCGCTGCGAAGGCCGACCATCGAATCACTGCGAGATTGGATCGAAATTCCTAAACCTAGTTTTGAACATTTCAGAAAGGTATGACTGTTTTTTTTTCTATTTAATAGCAGTTTAAAGCGCTACCGTTTTTGTTTTCACTGTAAAAATCATATCTTTTTTTTGTTTCTTGACGAAATTCGATGAAATAGGAAACATCATGACCGTGTGGACGTCTTCTACATTCTAGAAGAGACCGCATATTTTTCTGAGCCTTCTGCTATTTTTGGTGGAGTGGAACCCAATGTGAGATTTCTAATTTATAAACGATATGGAAAACGACGATGTATAAATTATATAGTCGATGTATGAGTTATATAAGCGTTGTACACCCCTTGTATAAGCGTTGTATAAGTTGTACGTTCGATGTATAAGTTATATATGCGTTGTAAAAATTATATATGTGTTGAAATAGAAGTGGATTGCTATATACATATATATATATATATATATATATATATATATATACGCCCCTCATCCACAAACCATGGACGATATTTATTGGTTGTGATTGGTGTGAAAATTGATTGATAGCGAACAGTTGATTGGAATTGTTTGTGGTTGATATTGATTGATTGTGGTTGAAAAATACCCATTTTGGTTGAGAAATATTTGGTTGAAACCACATAGGATTAGTTTGTGGAAATGAAATAAATATATACATGCCGCCTGCGTGCGGACTAGATGCATGATCCCCGTTGTCAAAAACCGCGAGGTTTTAAGGTAGAGGGAGGAGCCGTACTAGGGACGGTCCCGGTTTTAACTACCCTGCCGTTATGCTGCTGAAATTTTGAATAATATTCATGTGTTTGAATTATTTTCATTTGTTGAGACTATATTTATTCGTTGAATAGAAAACCTTCATGTGTTGAGTCGATATTCATTCGTTGGATAGAAATTCATGTGTTGAATGGTATTTGTGTTTTAAATATAAAAATCACATTTTTACCTATATATAGAAACTATAGAAAACCTTCATGTGCTGAATCGATATTCATTCGTTGAATTGAAATTCATGTGTTGAATGGTATTCGTGTTTTAAATTTAAAAATCACATTTTTATCTATATATAGAAACTATAGAAAACCTTCATGTGTTGAGTCGATATTCATTCGTTCGATAGAAATTCATGTGTTGAATGGTATTCGTGTTTTAAATATAAAAATCACATTTTTATCTATATATATAAACTATAGAAAACCTTCATGTGTTGAATCGATATTCATTCGTTGAATAGAAATTCATGTGTTGAATGGTATTCATATTTTGAAATAAATTGTTTTATAATAAAAATCACCTTTTTATCATCTATATGAACTATATAAAATAATCTCGTTTTGAAAGAAATTGTTTTATAATAAAAATCCTATTTTTATTACCTATATAAACTATATAAGATAATAGTGTTTTGAAATGAATTGTTTTACAATAAAAATCACATTTTTATTATATACATGAGTTGCTAAATATAGTGAAGTGTTGAAATAGAAGACAGTTAGATAAAAATATCATTTTTATCAAATGTATGAAAAGAATATAGCTTTGAAATCGAAGAATCGATATATATATATATAAATAGAATTAAAATATATCGAATAACGACGCTGCAGTTTGTATTTTGAAACTGTGATTTCAAACGATTATACCGGGAGATCCAACCATCAGATTTTCCTGAAATCGCAATCGTTGGGTTCGCTTTGGAAAAATCTTTCCAACGGCACCAACTTTGTAAAAATCCAACGGTTGGATTGTCTGGAATGTTTAATTCAAATCTGAAGAAAAACAGCGCCAGAATCGATTATATTTTTATATATATATAAATATAATTATATTTAATCGAATAACGACGCTGCAGTTCGTATTTTGAAATCGAAACTTCAAACGATTATACCGGGAGATCCGACCATCGGATTTTCCCGAAACTGGAACCATTGGATTCGTTTTGAAAAGATCTTTCTAATGACGTAAATTTTGTGAAGATCCAACGGTTAGATTTTCAGATATGTGTAAATCAAATCTGAAGAAAAACAGCGCCACGGTCGCGTTATGGCCCGAAGCGTCGTTTTGAATGAATTGGCTATTTAAAAATAAATAAAAATAGTGATAAATCATTATAAAATATTATAAACGATATAGATGTGATTTAGAAATTAACTGAAGGTTGGCTAAGTCGAATGGTTTCCTGGGTGTTGATCTGATGTTGGTTTCGGCCTTCGGGGTTAATATTTGGGAAATCGTTCTCTTACTGATTGACGGTTAGTGACTAATGAATTGAAATGATGCGTGTGTATGTTAGTGTTGCACTTGTTTATTATATACGCGGGTTGCTCAGAAAGACCGGGTTTATCCCATTCTGAATAACTATATCGACGATAAGAAATCGAAGATGAAGACGATGGTCGAAGACCGGAGACCTTCACCTCGTTTGGATGGTAACCGAGGTCCTGATTGGGAGGCATCCCGAAATATGGATAATGAGTGGTGATCGTCCAGACGTGCGTGGTGATAGATGGGTTTGCGAGGTATATAGTGCCTCCGGTTTCGTTCAGACCCAGAACGGACTTGTAAATGGACTGTGTGTCTGACATTGGATTTCATTCCATGTTGATTGATCTCTGTTAAATATACATCTGTTTGGCGGCGGAGAATTTATTCTT
Organism: Allium sativum; assembly: GCA_030737875.1. Classification (NCBI taxonomy): domain Eukaryota; kingdom Viridiplantae; phylum Streptophyta; class Magnoliopsida; order Asparagales; family Amaryllidaceae; genus Allium; species Allium sativum. The sequence continues at coordinate 205,074,412 of CM060919.1, forward strand.
TTACTTAACGCCCTTCTCTGAAATGCACGAGCTCAGAGGTTGTATATCAATGGACATCAGTCACATGGCATGAATTGCTAGTGTGGCATTCCTAAGTGGCAAATGATCAGGGCTTCTGTTGAAAAGCGAAGTCTTGTGGTGATGATCAAAGCACCGCCTATGTGGCGTAGCTTTGCGTATAACGTAAAATCGCGAGCCTCACACCCCGGTATGAACCAGAAATGGGAGAGGACCTCAGGGAGGACATGCGTTTCTTTCTAGTTAGAAGTGGCGTCATTGGTTTTACATGCCCTGACGAGTTTGACTTATGTGGTTGTTACTATTGCGAGGCACCTCGGTTTGATCGGGCGATCCGGGTCCGATGGAGTCATTTATTGGCTCATTTACGCCCCATAGGGCTGGGAAACGCATTGTTCAGGAATTTTTAATCCACATCGGTGGACCGACCCTGACGATCCAAGGGTCGATGCACTCTGACCCTGAGGCTCGGGCTAGAGAGTCTCGAAGTCGGTAAGGACTATCTTTTGCCTTGGTTCATGACGGAAATCCAATTTCCAAATACGATATCGTGCGGTTTTGATTGTATATATATATGGCGACATGATATATGGTACCCATGCCGTCTATGATTGATAGTTATGATTTGAAATTGTTTTCAAAACATATAAACACTAGCAATAATATCAAATGCCTTTGTTTTATTCGTATCAAGCATATTTTGGCCGTTATAAGGTAAAAACTCTATCCTCCGGTTTGCGTTGCATTGTGTGATGGGAACTGAGTCTTATAATGGCTTCATTTTTATAAAAAGCATAGCGATGTTTAAAAAGAATGATTTGTTCTAAAGCACTGGCAATCCAATGGAGTAAACCCGTTCCACGAAAGTGGCGTGGTCCTGTGATTAGCCATATTATAAATGTGTTGAGTAGATTTCTCATACTAGTCCCATGACTGACTCGTAGTTTGTTTCACTTTCAAACTCGGGTGCCCCTTTTTCTACACGGACAGCCTTGTATTCAGGTTTAGCTGGCTTTCTCTGGATAGCTGGAGCTGAAGATGGATTCTATCATTTATCTCTTTTTATGCTGTTCAGCTCCTATTGTACATATTTTGTTTGTTTCCGCTGTAGACATTTATGTATAGCTGAACTGTATTTGTACTAAGTAAGATCCTGGATATTGTGAAACTCTGATAATTACTTTTATCCAGTATATTCTATTGTTCATTATCTGGTGTATTTATTTAATTTTGTTCTACTATTATCTGTTTCTGTGTTATATTCCAAAGATTACCCTTGTCTCCGTATGCACGGGAAATGGGGTCGTCACAACGTGGTATGAGAGCAATTTATTTGCGTTACCAATTTAAAAATTAAAAATTTTATTTAATTTAATTGTATATTTTAAAATTTATTTAATTTAAAATTTATTTAATTTAAAATTTATTTAATTTTAAATTGAATTGAATATAAAACGAATTCGAATTGAATTGAATATAAAACGAATTCGAATTGAATTGAATATAAAACGAATTCAAATTGAATTGAATATAAAACGGATTCGAATTGAATTGAATTGAATTGAAAAGAAAATGAATTCAAATCGAATTAAATTCGATTTGAATTGAAATCAATTTGAAATGAATTTAAAACAAATTTATATTGGAATATTCAATTTTGATTTGAAATTGAATATGAAGTTGAAACCGTTTTTTGAAAATGAAATTAAAACGATTTATAAAGCACGTTTTGAATTGAAATCGACGAAGTATATATTATATATATATTATATATATAATATAATGGCCTGAATAAAACGCGCCGCGCCGCGGTAGTTCGCGAATTTCAACCATTGACTTCGAATGGATATTGCGGGAGATCCGACCGTCGGATTCTCCTAAAACCGGAACCGTTGGGTTCGTATCGAAAAGAGCTTTCTAAGGAATATTAGAAATTATAAATCTAACGGTTGGATTTGGAATTATATCCAAATCAAATTTGGAAAAGGTCGCTGTAAGTGCAGTTCGATGGCCATTGATGGAAATCGACTGTACGGGCCTTGATAAAATTATTAAAAATATCAATAATTTGTGTAAAATCATAAGAAATGACTTGGGAAAATTTGGGATGAAAAACTCCATATTTGAAAAGATAAAAATAGATTTTTATCGAAATGAACTAGTTTTGAACTAGAATTATAATTCAATTTATTTATTTCTTATGATTTTAAAATTTATTTAAAATTTCTTATGTATAATTATAGCAGTTCAATGTGTGGTTTAAAACTAGCAATTTTAAATTTATTTAATTTTTTGATTTCACTCCAGAATTAGCTGTGAGAAGAGAGCCGCTCAAGATCATTGGCAAAGAAACCAAAGAACTGAGGAACAATAAGGTTCACTTAGTCAAAGTGCAATGGAGTGGAGATCCGCGAGATTGTACTTGGGAAACTGAGGAGAGCATTCAGAAGGCTTATCCTAGATGCCGAGTGGATATCTCTGATTGACTCCGGTGCAATGTACATTTACCATACTTTGCATTACCAATTAGTTCTCTATTCTGTTGTTATTTTCTTTCCATGGATGTGCACTTTTAATTCTATAGTCTGAATGATTTTAAAAGAATATAGAAATTGATAGTATATTTTTGAAAAGTTAAAAACAATTTGATTGTTGTTTGTGTGGTGTGATAGTAGATTTGATTAATTAAATTATTGAAATGATAGTTAATTTAATCAACAATAGAATAATGGTAGAATTTATTCATTTAAATCACACATTGAACTGATTTAAAAATAGATAGAAATACTTATACTTGTGCATTATATATGTTTGAACAGGTAAATGGATAGCTGTTGAGTAAAGAATTTATTTGTGTGCCCGACAAATAGGTAAACCTTAATGAGTTGGATGCGAAATATTATTATATCAACTCCTGTGAATGCCATTGGATGCGGAGTGCTGGTTTTTCTGTGTGAAATAATAAACGTCGCCATAGGATAGTAACAATTAATTTTGAACTACATTACATGGCATACTTCTGAAGATAGGCATACTTCATCATATACCACATAAGCATTTGGAGCTTGTGTGACGAGGTGGAAGATTTACCATACGAGCGAGAGGCTTGTATGGCGATGACTTTATTTTACAGGTAGAACCGATGACTGATATGGACTATTTAAATTGTAACGATAAAATTGCCAGATTAATAAAAACCCCACACGGGTCTGGAGTTGACAATAACCACATCTCTCTAGTTATTAGATATGGTACATGGACTATTTATTTCCCACACGGGACGAGGTGACGAGGATTTATCCTCTCGAGCATTTAAAATACACACTCATTCAGGCATTGACAAGGTGACGAGAATTTATTCTCTGGAGTTATTATCAATACACGCTCCCCTGTAAACACCAGAATATATCACTATAAATATGTGTATGCTTATTAGGATTTATTGGGTACCTAATACGGCCCAACCCGAACTTCCCCGGTCTCCGAAGAGAAGAGAAAGAACAAATTGTTTTGATTAATAAAGGTTCGCTATTCAATATATAAAAATCGAATTTTTACTTTGCTATTCAATATATAAAAATCGAATTTTTACTTTGCTATTCAAAATATCACTTTTTCAAATATTTCTTTTTCAAATATGGAATGAGGCCCAATCAATTACCATATAATGTTAATTATATGGATTTGCTACAACACATGTATACAATAACAACGATGAATAATCAACCATCATCCAAAGTGCATTCTACACTGTATAAGCATCAAATATAAATATTCAACGCTTATAACAGTTTGTCAATCAATCGATCGACATACAACTAAACAATCGGCATTAGTGTACGTCAAATATCATCCCAATACCCATGTGGGGTTTCAAACAATCAAACACAGATTTTATTTGTGCAGTTGGGCGATGTGTAAAATTTATCGTCCCAATCAATATCAGTCAAATGTGTGTATATAAACAAATCGTTCGATTTTAAATTTAAATTGCTAGTTTTAAACCACTCTGATTTTAAAATTTCGTCAAGAAACGAAAAAGATATGATTTTTACAGTGAAAACAAAAATGGTAGCGCTTTAAACTGCTATTAAATAGAAAGAAAAAAAAAACAGTCGTACCTTTCTGAAATGTTCAAAACTAGGTTTAGGAATTTCGATCCAATCTCGCAGTGATTCGACGATCGGCCTTCGCAGCGGTGAAGAGCTTGGAGAGGCGCTCAGAACGAGGGTGGTGGCGCTCAACTCAGCGCGGCGGTGGAGGCTCGATCTGGCTCGAAACGGCGGGTCTTCCTAGGGTCGAAACTCTCAAAACGCTGAACGAAAAAAAATCCAAACTATATATGGATTCGAAGCTCGTCTCGAGCACTACAAAATCTTCAACTGGAGGAGGGGCTGATTTTGCTTGTAGCAGGCGCAATCGAGGGAGGAAGTGAGGAGTGGTTTATCGTCGTCGATCGGCTGATAATCGAGGAGAGAGAATGTTGCGTTGACCAATGGTTTGTTTTATATTTATAAATTTTAAAATCCGAAAATACCCCTTGCCACACAGGAACACCAATCCAAACCCAACGACTGTTGTTACTAGCTAATTACCCCCATTCCGAACACAATGGGATATGTTCCATAGGCCCATTCGACTGTTTCAGTCAGTTTTCCTTCAAATTAAAATATAAAACATTCAATATTTGATTTGAACATACATTTCAATTTGCCGGGGCCACATACTGATTCTAAAAATTCTAGAAAAATAAATCTGGCTATGTTTTGACAATACGGTCCCAACAAAACTAGTTTCGTCGAATTCTGAGACCGTTTGCAAAAGGCCCATTTCTGGTTGATCCAATTTAATTGTAATTGATCAAAACACGTTTTCCTTTGCCACGCTCACACACTAGCTTCAAAAATTATGAAATTTGAAACCTAGTAATAACTTCACATGCCGGATCCAACAAAAGTGGTTTCATCGAATTCCGAGGTCGTATGCAAAATGGCCAATTTCATGGGCTATATAAATTCCACAACGACCTTTCTGAAAATTTATTTGGCCATAACTTTTGCTTTTCGCTATGAAACTTCGATTTTTCAGATTTGTTAGAAAGGTATTCACTAATAGATTTAAATATTTTTGGTTTCGCTCAAATCCGTTTTGTTTTGCACCCGGTACAGTCCGACAAAGTTTGAATTCAATTTTTGAAACTGCAGCGCCATTCCAGGCCTTGTTTATAATTATAATTAATTATATTCGTTTTCAAACGTCGATTCAAACTTACTTTTCATTGCTATAATTTAAAATATTTATTTTAAATATTTAAAATCCATTATTTTAGCCAATTTAAATTTTTTAAATTGGTTCAGATTTTCTAATATCACTCCAGAATTAAATTGGTAGTTTTAAAAATTAAAATAAATTTTATTTATTTTAAAATTAAATAAATTTTAAATTTTAAATGTATGTCGTAGATTTTACACATCGGGTGTTGGGATAAATTTTAAATTATCCCAATTTTAAATCCAACTGCACAAATAAAATCTATGTTTGATTGTTGAAACCCCACACGGGTGTTGGGATGATATTTGGCGTACACTAATCCCAATTATTTAATTGTATGTTGTTTGATTGGTCGACAGACTGTGTAAGCGTTAATTATTTATATTTAATGCTTATGCAGTTGTGTGGTGCACTTTGGATGATGGTTGATTATATATCGTTGCTATTGTATACATGTGTTGTATGGAATCCATATAATTAAAATTATATGGTAATTGATTGGGCCTCATTCCAATTGGGAAATAAAATAAATAATTACTTCGGTGTGGTCCGCTAATCCCGACTAGTTTGGAAAACCATAATATGGTTTGAAATGATATCCAAAGGAAGATTAAAGAATAAATTTAAAAGTATTTACCTTTGATAAAATTAATGGGAATCTTTCCCCTAGGAGTGTGAATATCTGAATAAAAGAATACTCTGAATTGGAATGAGGCGTATATTGTGTTTTATAGCACTTGTTGATTAAGATACGCGAGTTATTCAGAAAGTCCGGGTATAACCCATTCTGAATAACTGATTCGACGACGAGTCGAAGAGATTGAAGACGGTGCAATATAAGCCGGATTCGTTGGAAAGATATTATCAATTAGATTCGAATATTTTTGGTTTCACTAAAATGCGGGGTACTAGGTGCCTCCGGTTTCGTTCAGACCCAGAACGGACTTGTAAATGGACTGTGTGTCTGACATTGGATTTTAGTCTGTGTGATTGATTTCTATTAATTATATATCTTTTTGGCGGCGGAGAATTTATTTTCTTGCTTAACGCCTTTCTCTGAGACGTACGAGCTCAGGGGTTATATACTGATGGATATCAAACGTATAAAGTGAATTGCCTGTGTGGCATGCCTAAGTGGAAAATGATCAAGGCTTCTATTGAAAACAAAGTCTTGTGGTTGATGATCAAAGCACGGCCTTTGTGGCGTAGCTTTGTGTAAGTTTACTTCGCGAGTTTCACACCTGGTGGTGAACCAAAAAGGGAGAGGACCTCAGGGAGGACATGCGTTTCTTTCTAGTTAGAAGTGGCGTCAGTGGTTTTACACGCCCTGACGAGTTTGACTTATGTGGTTGTTGCTGTTGCGAGGCGCCTCGGTTTGATCGGACGATCCGGGTCCGATGGAGTCATTCGTTGGCTCATTTGCGCCCCATAGGGCGGGGAAACGCAGTGTTCAGGCATTTTAATCCACATTAGTGGACCGGCCCTGACGATCCAAGGGTCGATGCGCTCTGACCCTGAGGCTCGGGCTAGAGAGTCTCGAAGACGGTGAGGACGATCCCTAGCCTCAGTTCACATATGGAAATCCAATTTCCAAATAAGTGAATTTGCGGTTTTAATTGTAGAACTAGTATGGCGACATGATATATGGTGCCCATGTCGTCTATGATTGATACTTATGATTTGAAATTGCTTTAAACACTATACACTTATTATAGTATCAAAGGACTTGTTTTAAAACGTATCAAGCATGCTTTGGCTATTATAAGGGAAAACCCTATCCCCCAGCTTGCGTTGCATTGTGTGATAGGACTTGGGTCTTATAGTAGCTTCATTTTTCTTTATTTAGCATTGCGCTGTTGTTTTATGCACTGGTATTCTTGGGAGGAAACCCGTTCCGTGTTATACGGCGTGGTCCCTTGATTTACCTAACTTTAAAAATAAAGATTAATAACTGTTTTAGTTCTCATACCAGTCACATGACTGACCTGGAGTTTATTGTTTTAACCTAAACTCTGGGTGCCCTTATTTTGACACGGGCATCTAGTACTTTTGGTTTTGCATATTTATATTCACAGGATCCTGGTTTACAGCTGGAACGATATCCGGAAAGCTTTGTATCCATATATCTCCTTCAGTTGTGCATTGTATTATTTTCCGCTGCTATGTAATTTATTGTAATCTCTGATATTTATCGAATGTATATTTATTCATTTATACTCTGTATATTCTTGTATCTGATGGAATTGTTGTAATATACAATGAAATGTTCTTCGCACACAGGCAGCTAGTAGTTTCGGTTTTGCAGATTTATATTCACAGGGTCCTGAATTACAGCTGGAACGATGCTCAGAAAGCTCTATATCTGTGTATCACTTTCAGTTGTGTTTTGTATATTTTGCCGCTGCTATGTAATTTATTGTAATCTCTGATATTTATCGAATGTAGTTTATTCATTTATACTCTGTATATTCTTGTATCTGATGGAATTGTTGAAATAACAATGAAATGTTCTTCTGTTTGCGTTCTATTTTGTCTTGTCCTCAACGCAATCCGTGCTTTCCTTCACGGGGAAGTTCGGGTTGTCTCAGTTTGGTATCTGTAGGAAGTCACGTGTATATAAAATGAAATATATATTTATAAACAAATCGAACGATTTGTTTATATACACACATTTGACTGATATTGATTGGGAAATCGAGTATCACTGCGGCTTACGTCTCGGCGAGAGAAAACACCGCTTACCCTATCCCTCTGAGCACTAAGCTCAATCTCGGTCGACCGAATCCACGACACCACTAAGGTGCCCATCCTCTAAAAAGCATACTGATCATACCATCAATTTACCACCATACCAGGGTGTGAGGCTCGCGAATCAACGCTATACACAAAGCCGTGCCATTTTAAAGCTGCGCTTTGATCACCATCCACCAAACTTTGATTTTCAACAAAAGACTGGATCACTGCATCTCAGCATGCCACACTATCAATCCATATCGTACCACTGATTTCTGCCAATATATAACCTCTGAGCTCGTATGTCTCAGAGAAGGGCGTTAAGCAAGAGAATAAATTCTCCGCCGCCAAACAGATATATATTTAGCAGAGATCAACGAATACAATATAAAGGAATACAATGTTAGACACAACATCCATTTACAAGTCCATTCTAGGTCTGAACGAAACCGGAGGCACTTTCCTCGCATATCCGTACAATCAACAAGTACGTCCGGACGGCTACCACTTCAGCCCCCTTCAAGGTAGCTACTCCCATCGTGAGCATCAGTAGCACCCATCCATTCGATGTGAAGATCGTCGGTCTTGCACCGTCTTCAATCTCTTCGACTCATCGTCGAATCAGTTATTCAGAATGGGTTATACCCGGACTTTCTGAATAACTCGCGTATCTTAATCAACAAGTGCTATAAAACACAATATACGCCTCCTTCCAATTCAGAATATTCTTTTATTCAGATATTCACACTCCCGGGGAGAGGTTCTCATTAATTTTATCAAAGATAAATTCTTTTAAATTTATTCTTTAATCTTCCTTTGGATATCATTTCAAACCAGATTATGGTTTTCTAAACTAGTCGAGATTAGCGAACCACACCGAAGTAATTATTTATTTTATTTCCCAATCCCAACCTATTCATCCCACGGAGCAAAACTGTTATTACCCCATAACTAATACCACGGTGTTATCGGTAAATTTAATTACCATTTCACATTCAAATCTAATTAAAGATTTAACTATCGCTAAGAGTAAAACTGGTGATACTCCCCTTTCGGTCATTTCCAAATTTTGAAAATTTAAATTATCAATTCATATTTCAATCTAATAAAAGATTCATTAAAACTCCTTTTATTGGGTTAAAGAACTAATTTCATTTAAAACACAGTTCACGGTAAACCCAAATCACATTCTATTTCAATTCTAATGAAATATATTAGAAATTCTGGTTATTTAAAACCCATTTCAAATTCAATTTATTTATTTCAAAAATAAATTGGTTTTAATTCTAGTTCAAAACTAGTTCATTTTGATAAAAATCTATTTTTATCTTTTCAAATAGGGAGTTTTTCATCCCAGTTTTCCCCAAATCATTTCTTATGATTTTACACAAATTATAGATATTTTTAATTATTTTATCAAGGCCCGTACAGTCGATTTCCATCTACGGCCATCGAACTGCACTTACAACGACCTTTTCAGAAATTGATTTGGACATTTCTCCAAATCCAACCATTAGATTTCAAATTTCTAATATTCATTGGAAAGCTCTTTTCGGTACGAACCCAACGGTTTCGGTTTTAGGAAAATCCGACGGTCGGATCTCCCGCAAAGCCAATTCGAAGTCAATGGTCGAAATTCGCGAACTGCCGCAGCGCGGCGCGTTCTATTCAGGCCATTATATTATATATATAATAAATATAATATATAATTCGTCGATTTCATTTTAAAAACGAATTTTATAAATCATTTTAAATTCGTTTTCAAAACGATTTCAACTTCATTTCAAATTCAAATCAAAATTGAATTTTCCCAATATAAATTCGTTTTAAATTCATTTCAAATTGATTTCAATTCAAATTTGATCCTATTCAATTTCAATTCGATTTCGAATTCATTTCATTTCACTTCCAATTCGAATTCATTTTCTGTTCAATTTCAATTTGAATTCATTTCTATTCAATTTCAATTCGAATTCATTTTTATTCAATTTAATTCGAATTCGTTTTATATTCAATTCAATTTGAATTCGTTTTATATTCAATTCAATTCGAATTCGTTTTATATTCAATTCAATTCGAATTCGTTTTATATTCAATACAATTCGAATTCGTTTTATATTCAATTCAATTCGAATTCGTTTTATATTCAATTCAATTCGAATTCACTTTATATTCAATTCAATTCGAATTCACTTTATATTCAATTCAATTCGAATTCACTTTATATTCAATTCAATTCGAATTCACTTTATATTCAATTCAATTCGAATTCACTTTATATTCAATTCAATTCGAATCCGTTTTATATTCAATTCAATTCGAATTCACTTTATATTCAATTCAATTCGAATTCACTGTATATTCAATTCAATTCGAATTCACTTTATATTCAATTCAATTCGAATTCACTTTATATTCAATTCAATTCGAATTCACTTTATTTTCAATTCAATTCGAATTTGTTTTATATTCAATTCAATTCGAATTCGCTTTATATTCAATTCGAATTCTTAAATCTCTTTTCAATATTCATTATAAAAATGAATATAATCGATAAAAATATCGTTCGCGTCAAAATAGCGCATCACTAATCAACACGACTTTATATTTTTCAATAACTTCGTTATTCTATTCAACAAATGAATCTATATTTCTTTCAACACATGAATAATCTCAACAAATGAGTACTGTCCACATGTGACTATATTTTATAATATTCTTTATTTTCCCAATTGGAATGAGGCACAATCAATTACCATATAATGTTAATTATATGGATTCCACACAACACATGCATATAATAGCAACGATATATAATCAACCATCGTCCAAAGTGCACAACACAACTGCATAAGCATTAAATATATATAATCAATGCTTACACAGTCTGTCGACCAATCGATGGACATACAATTAAATAATTGGGATTAGTGTACGCCAAATATCATCCCAACACCCGTGTGGGATTTCAACAATCAAACACAGATTTTATTTGTGCAATTGGGCGATGTGTAAAATTTATCGTCCCAATCAATATCAGTCAAATGTGTGTATATAAACAAATCGTTCGATTTGTTTATAAATATATATTTCATTTTATATACACGTTAAAAATTATATTTTTAACTATATAAATATTTTATTTCACTATGTAAATATTTTATTTCATTCCACAACATACATTCAATTTTTCACATCAAAATCAATCAACCAAACAAGCCGTCCACGGTCTGTGGACGACGGGTGTCGGGTGCTGCTAAACACCGTCTGCATCCTATTATATATATTAACTAGAAATTTAAAATAAAAGTGAGGAGTTCTCACCAAAGCTATCCAAACTCCACGACACTTCTTATGTAGAAATCTTCGGCGTGCTTTTTATCGAGATCTGTTCAACACGGTACACGTTAAAAATCACATTTTTAACATCGTTATTCTATATAAAGATTATATTTTTACAACTCTACATGAATAAAAATCAAATTTTTACTATCATACCTATATAAAAATCATATTTTTAATATGCCACTAGTATAAAAATCAAATTTTTAACCTTTTTATATTATAAAAATTATATTTTTATTTCGCTACTTCTATAAAAATCGTATTTTTATTCTATACATCATATAAAAAATCACGCCTTTCATTATATAAAAATATCGTCTTTCATAGATTAAAAATCACTACTTCATATCATTAAAATCCGATCTTTCTTCTCTATATGAATATATAAAAATCCGGCCTTTCTTCCTTATAAGAATTTATAAAAATCTGGCCTTTCTTCTTTATATGAATTTATAAAAATCCAGCCTTTCTTCTTTATATGAATTTATAAAAATCTCACATTTTTAAAACAATGTTCTATATAAAAAGTTCACATTTTTAAAACGATGTTCTTCATATAAAAACTGATTTTAAGCAATGATTTTTAACATAAAACCGATTTTCTTTTAAACTATGATTTTTATATCAAAATCCCTTTATTATTTTTTTTAGAACTATTTTTATTTAAAATCTGAAACAAAAATAAAACTATGTTATTTCATAATAAAATCATATTTTAATAATGCTTAATTACATAAAAGAAAAATATAAACTCACTGTAAATGGATTTTCACCTTATAGCAGTCGAAAAAGGGGTTAGGGTGGCTAGTGCGATCGGCGGAGGGGCGCTACTGGCGGCGGAGGTCCGGCCAGAGGTGGCTGCGGCACTGGTGGACGGAGGCACCTCGATATTGGGGGTTTAGGGCTTGGAGGTGTCGATTTTTGGCCTGAGGAGCGAGGGGTGGGGCCAACGGTGACGGAGGGGGCCAGAGGGGCGACGCGGGCGTGGGGTCAGGCGGTTTCCGAGTGGCGGCGTCGATCGCCAGTCTTGATCGAGGAGCAGCGTTTTTATTTTTTTATTCCTTCCATTCGGCTGAACGACGAAATGGTGGAGGGAGTTGACTTCTGAAATAGGGAAAAGAGGGGTATAATATATTATATAATATTTACACTTTTGAATTTCTAAAAAGCAACTTTCATTTTCGAACTCCAAACTGAACCCACCGATTGTCGTCCTTTGCTAATTACCCCCATTCCGAACACAATGGGATATGTCACGTTAGCCAATTCAATCGTTTCGGTTAGTTTTTGTTAAAATTAACATTTAAATCTTTATATTGAATTTTAAACGTACATTTCAATTTGCTGGGGCCACATTCTAACTCAAAAAATTCCAGAAAAATATTTTCTAGCTTCGTATTGACGATACGGTCCTAACAAAACTAATTTCGTCGAATTCTGAGACCGTTTGAAAAATGGCCATTTTCTAGTCGATTAAATTCAACTGAAACTGGTCAAACGCGTTTAAGCGTGCCACGCACACATATTAACTTCAAAAATTATGAAAATTGGTATCTAGCAATAATTTGACATCACGGATCCAACAAAACTGGTTTCGTCGAAAACCGAGGTCGTTTGCAAAATGGCCATTTTCAAGGGCCGAAATTCCATAGCGACTATTCTGAATTTTCAACTGGACGTATCTTTTGATTCCCGCTATGAAATTCCAATCTTTCGGATTCGTTGGAAAGATATTCTCAAATAGATTCTAATATTTTTGGTTTCACTACAATCCGGTTTATTTTGAACCCGGTACATTCATTTGAAGTTTGAAATCGAATTATCGAACTAACGTGCCATTTTCAATTCCTTTTATAATTTAAAATAAATATTTATATTCTAACGACGATCTATATAATATATACGTTTGAGTTCTATTCAAAATAAATTTCTCGTCGTTATTATTTAAAATAATCCATTTTAAATGTTCAAACTTCATTATAATTGCCAAAATAAAAATTTTAAATTGGCTCGCATTTTCCGGGTTGTTACAATCTCCCCCACTTAAAACTTTTCATCCCCGAAAAGGAACGAAGCCGAAAGTTGTTTTAAAAACCAACTCAACTTACTATATTTTGATTACAGCTTAAGTTCTTCAACTTTTCAGTTTCTAAGAACTTTTCAATTTTTTCAAAAATTTGGCTAACACCCTAAATTTTCGAAAAATTTCGCCATAACCTCCCCTGCACCGGGAGCACTGGGAAAATCCCGAAATTGCCATACAGGCCCTCTGATCTCAAAAAGAAAAAGAAAAAGCCAAGCGGCTAGCCAATCGGCTCATAAAATCATCATCACCCAAACAAAACAGTAAATTATGATAAACATGTACCTGTTTGTCGGGCAAACATTTTTATTCTTCTGCTCTAGCCTCTTTGCAATGTCCTGTTCAATGTAAGTACATGTATATGCAAGCATTTGCAACTAATTTTCAATACAGTTTATTATTCGGTTCAATTAGACCAAATCGTTCAAAATATCAAACAAATAAACAAACAACACAAACATCAATGAATTAGTGGATTAACGTTTCAAATTCATAATTTTACTACATATACAGGAAATCATGTTTTTGATGCCAAATCACAACAATAAATATATCTAATTTTGGTTCTCACACCAGCCTAATGGAAGTATATAGATATCACACTTTCGAAACTCGAATATAAATTCTGATGATGTACGTACTATATAGCGATCATCGGAACCATCCCCGGGCGACTAGAATGTGATTCTATATCTATCCAGTATATTAAAACTTCGAATATACATTCATGACGCGTATATGCAAAATATTTATATACTAGATTGTCCAAATTCAAAATAAATAAATATTCAAATACGAATAAAACGATTTAAATTTCAAAACAAAATTGTTTTCATTTGAAAAATATACTCTTCACACTCGTTCTATGATACTACTGATCCTATCTCTAACGAGTCATTCTAATTGGATATTTCTAATCCAATATCTAATGAATTCTTTCGTCTGGTTCTAATGTGTCATGTTCCCTAGCTCTGTAAACCAGAGCTCTGATACCAACTGTGAGGACCCGTAACTTCCCCGTGAAGGAAAGAGCGGATACTTTGAGAACAAGCCATAACAGAACGCAAACAGAAGAACATTTCATTGTATATTACAACAATTCCATCAGAGTACAAGAATATACAAAGTATGAATTAATATTACACAGAAAATATCAGAGATTTAAATTACATTTTAATACATCGCAGCGGAAAAACAATACAAAGCACAACTAGAAGAGATATACGGATACAGAGCTTTCCGGATATCGTTCCAGTTGTAGATCAGGATCCTATGAATATAAATCTGGAAAACCAAAACTACTAGCTGTCCGTGTGGAAAATAGGGGCACCCAGAGTTTAGGTTAAAACAATAAACTCCAGGTCAGTCATGTGACTGGTGTGAGAACTAAAACAGTTATTAATCTTTGTTTTTAAAGTTAGGTAAATCAAGGGACCACGCCGTATAACACGGAACGGGTTTCCTACCAAGAATACCAATGCATAAAACAAACAGCGCAATGCTAAATAAAGAACAATGAAGTTATTATAAGACCCATATCCCATCACACAATGCAACGCAAGCCAGAGGATAGGATTTTCCCTTATAATAGCCAAATATGCTTGATACGTGAAATTTCATCTTATATTATTACTATAAGTGAAGAAAACAATTTCAAATATAAATGTATCAATCATAGACGGCATGGGTACCATATATCATGTCGCCAATACTAGGGTCTACAATCAAAACCGCAAAATGTCATATTTGGAAATTGGGTTTCCATCATGGTGGCTCCTGATTCGAAAGATCGATCGCGTAGTGCCATCTACAACGGCTTACGTCTCAGCTAGAGAAAACACCGTAATGCACATCCGCACTTTTGGGAAATCGAGTATCACTGCGACTTACGTCTCGGCGAGAGAAAACACCGCTTACCCTATCCCTCTGAGCACTAAGCTCAATCTCGGTCGACCGAATCCACGACACCACTAAGGTGCCTATCCTCTAAAAAGCATACTGATCAAACCATCAGTTTACCACCATACCGGGGTGTGAGGCTCGCGAATCAACGCTATACACAAAGCCGTGCTATTTTAAAGCTGCGCTTTGATCACCATCCACCAAACTTTGCTTTGTCAACAAAAGACTGAATCACTGCATCTCAGCATGCCACACTATCAATCCATATCGTACCACTGATTTCTGCCAATATTTAACCTCTGAGCTCGTATGTCTCAGAGAAGGGCGTTAAGCAAGAGAATAAATTCTCCGCCGCCAAACAGATATATATTTAGCAGAGATCAACGAATACAATATAAAGGAATACAATGTCAGACACACCATCCATTTACAAGTCCGTTCTAGGTCTGAACGAAACCGGAGGCACTTTCCTCGCATATCCGTACAATCAACAAGTACGTCCGAACGACTACCACTTCAGCCCCCTTCAAGGTAGCTACTCCCATCGTGAGCATCAGTATCACCCATCCATTCGATGTGAAGATCGTCGGTCTTGCACCGTCTTCAATCTCTTCGACTCATCGTCGAATCAGTTATTCAGAATGGGTTATACCCGGACTTTCTGAATAACTCGCGTACCTTAATCAACAAGTGCTATAAAACACAATATACGCCTCATTCCAATTCAGAATATTCTTTTATTCAGATATTCACACTCTTGGGGAGAGGTTCTCATTAATTTTATCAAAGATAAATTCTTTTAAATTTATTCTTTAATCTTCCTTTGGATATCATTTCAAACCAGATTATGGTTTTCTAAACTAGTCGAGATTAGCGAACCACACCGAAGTAATTATTTATTTTATTTCCCAATCCCAACCTATTCATCCCATGGAGCAAAACTGTTATTACCCCATAACTAATACCACGGTGTTATCGGTAAATTTAATTACCATTTCACATTCAAATCTAGTTAAAGATTTAACTATCGCTAGGAGTAAAACTGGTGATACTCCCCTTTCGGTCATTTCCAAATTTTGAAAATTTAAATTATCAATTCATATTTCAATCTAATTAAAGATTCATTAAAACTCCTTTTACTGGGTTAAAGAACTAATGTCATTTAAAACACAGTTCACGATAAACCCAAATCACATTCTATTTCAATTCCAATGAAATATATTAGAAATTCTGGTTATTTAAAACCCATTTCAAATTCAATTTATTTATTTCAAAAAAAAATTAGTTTTAATTCTAGTTCAAAACTAGTTCATTTCGATAAAAATCTATTTTTATCTTTTCAAATATGGAGTTTTTCATCCCAGTTTTCCCTAAATCATTTCTTATGATTTAACACAAATTATAGATATTTTTAATTATTTTATCAAGGCCCGTACAGTCGATTTCCATCTACGGCCATTGAACTGCACTTACAGCGACCTTTTCTGAAATTGATTTGGACATTTCTCCAAATCCAACCGTTAGATTTCAAATTTCTAATATTCATTGGAAAGCTCTTTTCAATACAAACCCAATGGTTTTGGTTTCAGGAGAATCCGACGGTCGGATCTCCCGCAACGCCAATTCGAAGTCAATGGTCAAAATTCGCGAGCTGCCGCAGCGCGGCGCATTCTATTCAGGCCATTATATTATATATATAATATATACTTCGTCGATTTCATTTTAAAAACGAATTTTATAAATCATTTTAAATTTGTTTTCAAAACGATTTCAACTTCATTTCAAATTCAAATCAAAATTGAATTTTTCAAACATAAATTCGTTTTAAATTCATTTCAAATTCGATTCTATTCAATTTCAGTTCGATTTCGAATTCATTTCATTTCACTTTCAATTCGAATTCATTTTCTGTTCAATTTCAATTTGAATTCATTTCAATTCAATTTCAATTCAAATTCATTTTTATTCAATTCAATTCTAATTCGTTTTATATTCAATTCAATTCGAATTCGTTTCATATTCAATTCAATTCGAATTCGTTTTATATTCAATTCAATTCGAATTCGTTTTATATTCAATTCAATTCGAATTCACTTTATATTCAATTCAATTCGAATTCACTTTATATTCAATTCAATTCGAATTCACTTTATATTCAATTCAATTCGAATTCACTTTATATTCAATTCAATTCGAATTCACTTTATATTCAATTCAATTCGAATTCGTTTTATATTCAATTCAATTCGAATTCGTTTTATATTCAATTCGAATTCGTTTTTATTCAATTCAATTCGAATTCACTTTATATTCAATTCAATTCGAATTCACTTTATATTCAATTCAATTCGAATTCACTTTATATTCAATTCAATTCGAATTCACTTTATATTCAATTCAATTTGAATTCGTTTTATATTCAATTCAATTCGAATTCGCTTTATATTCAATTCGAATTCTTAAATCTCTTTACAATATTCATTATAAAAACGAATATAATCGATATAAATATCGTTCGCATCAAAATAGCGCATCACTAATCAACACGGCTTTATATTTTTCAATAACTTCGTTATTCTATTCAACAAATGAATCTATATTTCTTTCAACACATGACTAATCCCAACAAATGAGTACTGTCCACATGTGACTATATTTTATAATATTCTTTATTTTCCCAATAGGAATGAGGCCCAATCAATTACCATATAATGTTAATTATATGGATTCCACACAACACATGCATATAATAGCAGCGATATATAATCAACCATCATCCAAAGTGCACAACACAACTGCATAAGCATTAAATATATATAATCAATGCTTACATAGTCTGTCGACCAATCGATCGACATACAATTAAATAATTGGGATTAGTGTACGCCAAATATCATCCCAACACCCGTGTGGGGTTTCAACAATCAAACACATATTTTATTTGTGCAGTTGGGCGATGTGTAAAATTTATCGTCCCAATCAATATCAGTCAAATGTGTGTATACAAACAAATCGTTCGATTTGTTTATAAATATACATTTCATTTTATATACACGGTAAAAATTATATTTTTAACTATATAAATATTTTAATTCACTATGTAAATATTTTATTTCATTCCACAACACACATTCAATTTTTCACATCAAAATCAATCAACCAAACAAGCCGTCCATGGTCTGTGGACGACGGGTGTCGGGTCCTGCTAAACACCGTCTGCATCCTAGTATATATATTAACTAGAAATTTAAAATAAAAGTGAGTTCTCACCAAATCTATCCAAACTCCACGACACTTCTTATGTAGAAATCTTCGTCGTGCTTTTTATCGAGATCTGTTCAATGCGGTACACGTTAAAAATCACATTTTTAACATCGCTATTCTATATAAAGATTATATTTTTACAACTCTACATGAATAAAAATCATATTTTTACTATCATACCTATTTAAAAATCATATTTTTAATATGCCACTAGTATAAAAATTATATTTTTAACCTTTTTATATTATACAAATTATATTTTTATTTCGCTACTTCTATAAAAATCGTATTTTTAATCTCTACATCATATAAAAAATCACGCCTTTCATTATATAAAAATATCGTCTTTCATAGATTAAAAATCACTACTTCATATCATTAAAATCCGATCTTTCTTCTCTATATGAATATATAAAAATCCGGCCTTTCTTCCTTATATGAATTTATAAAAATCTGGCCTTTCTTCTTTATATGAATTTATAAAAATCCAGCCTTTCTTCTTTATATGAATTTGTAAAAATCTCACATTTCTAAAACAATGTTCTATATAAAAAGTTCACATTTTTAAAATGATGTTCTTCATATAAAAACTAATTTTAAGCAATGATTTTTAACATAAAACCGATTTTCTTTTAAACTATGATTTTTATATCAAAATCCCCTTATTATTATTTTTTTAGAACTATTTTTATTTAAAATCTGAAATAAAAATAAAACTATGTTATTTCATTATAAAATCAGATTTTAATAATGCTTATTACATAAAAGAAAAATATAAACTCACTGTAAATGGATTTTCACCTTATAGCAGTCGAAGGAGGGGTTAGGGTGGCTAGTGCGATCGGCGGAGGGGCGCTACTGGCGGCGGAGGTCCGGCCAGAGGTGGCCGCGGCACTGGTGGACGGAGGCGCCTTGATTTTGGGGGTTTAGGGCTTGGAGATTTCGATTTTTGTCCTGAGGAGCGAGGGGTGGGGCCAACGGTGACGGAGGGGACCAGAGGGGCGACGCGGGAGTGGGATCAAGCGGCTTCCGAGTGGCGGCGTCGATCGCCAGTCTTGATCGAGGAGCAGCGTTTTTATTTTTTTATTCCTTCCATTCGGCTGAACGACGAAATGGTGGAGGGAGTTGACTTCTGAAATAGAGAAAAGAGGGGTATAATATAATATATTATATAATATTTACCCTTTTGAATTTCTAAAAAGCAACTTTCATTTTTGAACTCCAAACCGAACCCACCGACTATCGTCCCTAGCTAATTACCCCCATTCCGAACACAATGGGATATGTCACGTTAGCCAATTCGATTGTTTCGGTCAGTTTTTGTTAAAATTAACATTTAAATCTTTATATTGAATTTTAAACGTACATTTCAATTTGCTGGGGCCACATTCTAACTCAAAAAATTCCAGAAAAATATTTTCTAGCTTCGTATTGACGATACGGTCCTAACAAAACTAATTTCGTCGAATTCTGAGACCGTTTGAAAAATGGCCATTTTCTAGTCGATTAAATTCAACTGAAACTGGTCAAACGCGTTTAAGCGTGCCACGCTCACATATTAACTTCAAAAATTATGAAAATTGGAATCTAGCAATAATTTGACATCACGGATCCAACAAAACTGGTTTCGTCGAAAACCGAGGTCGTTTGCAAAATGGCCATTTTCAAGGGCCGAAATTTCATAGCGACTATTCTGAATTTTCAACATGACGTATCTTTTGATTCCCGCTATGAAATTCCAATCTTTCGGATTCGTTGGAAAGATATTCTCAAATAGATTCTAATATTTTTGGTTTCACTACAATCCGGTTTACTTTGGACACGGTACATTCATTTGAAGTTTGAAATCGAATTATCGAACTACCGTGCCATTTTCAATTCCTTTTATAATTTAAAATAAATATTTATATTCTAAAGACGATCTATATAATATATACGTTTGAATTCTATTCAAAATAAATTTCTCGTCTTTATTATTTAAAATAATCCATTTTAAATGTTCAAACTTCATTATAATTGCCAAAATAAAATTTTTAAATTGGCTCGCATTTTCTGGGTTGTTACAAATCTAAAAATTCGATTTTTATATTGTATAGCAAAGTAAAAATTCGATTTTTATATATTGAATATCAAAGTAAAAATTCGATTTTTATATATTGAATATCAAAGTAAAAATTCGATTTTTATATATGTAGTGAAAGCGGACAACGAAAGTGACAAGAGGCAAGAACGGCAAAGATTTCTACATATGAAGAGTCGTGGCGTTGGATTTAGCTTTCTGTGAGAACTTCTCACCTTTTAATTTTGTTTTCTAGTTAAAAATATATATACTAGGATGCAGACGGTGTTTAGTAGCACCCGACACCCGTCGTCCACAGACCATGGACGGCTTGTATGCTTGGTTGTTTGATTTTGATGTGTCGTTGATTGTGTGATGTGATGTGAAATAAAATAAAATGTTTATATAGTTAAAATATTTTATAGTTAAAAATAAAAAATTTAACATGTATATGAAAGGAAATAAAAATAAACAAATCGAACGATTTGTTTATATACACACATTTGACTGATATTGATTGGGGCGATAAATTTTACACATCGCCCAACTACACAAATAAAATTTGTGTTTGATTGTTTGAAACCCCACACGGGTATTGGGATGATATTTGACGTACACTAATCCCGATTGTTTAGTTTTATGTCGATCGATTGATTGAAAAACTGTTATAAGCGTTGAATATTTATATTTGATGCTTATACAGTGTAGAATGCACTTTGGATGATGGTTGATTATTCATCGTTGTTATTGTATACATGTGTTGTAGAAAATCCATATAATTAACATTATATGGTAATTGATTGGGCCTCATCCCATATTTGAAAAAGAAATATTTGAAATAGAAATATTTGAAATAGAATATTTGAAAATAGGAATATATGAAGCCGTATTGATTAGACTGACGCCATTTTGACGTAAACGATATTTATATCGATTTTATTCATTTTATAATGAATATCGAAAGTGATTTCAAAATCTGATTTTTCGAAAAGAAATGATTTCGAATTGAAATTGAATATATACGAATACGAATTGAAATTGAATATAAATGATTTCGAATTGAAATTGAATATATATGACTTCGAATTGAAATTGAATATAAATGAATTCGAACAGAAATTGAATATAAATGAATTCGAATAGAAATTGAATATAAATGAATTCGAATTGAAATTGAATATAAATGAATTCGAATTGAAATTGAAATCGATTTGAAATGAATTTAAAACGAATTTATATTAGAATATTCAATTTTGATTTGAAATTGAATATGAAGTTGAAACCGTTTTGAAAATGAATTTAAAACGATTTATAAAGCACGTTTTGAATTGAAATCGACAAAGTATATATTATATATATTATATATATATAATATAATGGCCTGAATAGAACGCGCCGCGCCGCGGCAGTTCGCGAATTTCGACCATTGACTTCGAACGGATATTACGGGAGATCCGACCGTCGGATTCTCCTAAAACCGGAACCGTTGGGTTCATATCGAAAAGAGCTTTCTAACGAATATTAGAAATTAGAAATCTAACGGTTGGATTTGGAATTATGTCCAAATCAAATTTGGAAAAGGTCGTTGTAAGTGCAGTTCGATGGCCGTTGATGGAAATCGACTGTACGGGCCTTGATAAAATTATTAAAAATAGTAATAATTTGTGTAAAATCATAAGAAATGATTTGTGAAGAATTGGGATGAAAAACTCCATATTTGAAAAGATAAAAATAGATGTTTATCGAAATGAACTAGTTTTGAACTAGAATAGTAATTTATTTATTTTTAAAATAAATAAATGGGATTTGAAAAGGGTTTTAAAAGTAACCAGAATTTCCAATAATTGAATTGGAATGGATTGAATCGAAATTGTCTTTGGATTATTTCGATGTTGGATTTCGTGATTATACAGATGTTGTTATGGAAATTCGAAAGATATAGATATATATATATATCGTTTTTCCAATACGATATTTGTTGGTCGTAGA
The DNA here is from genome assembly GCA_030737875.1 of Allium sativum. Lineage (NCBI taxonomy): Eukaryota > Viridiplantae > Streptophyta > Magnoliopsida > Asparagales > Amaryllidaceae > Allium > Allium sativum. The sequence goes on from CM060919.1 coordinate 205,097,076, forward strand.
ATTTGATATTGAATATAAGCCGATATATTTTCTATTCAGAGCCTTGTATTTAATATCAAATGTGATTTGGGTTTGTCGTGAATGGTGTTTTATTAACACTGTTCTTGAACCCAGTTGAGAAAAGATTAAGTCTTTTTATTTAGATTTAATGAAGTATACCAATTAAATAATATTTAATTGGAATTGAATTGATATTGATTTTTGGGTTTATCGTGAACAGTGTTCTTTAACCCGATCATTAATGAAATGTGATTTTTGGTTGTCGTGAACGGTATCTTCAATAATACTGTTCTTTGACCCAAAGGAGTTAAGAAAATCAGAAACTAACTGGAGATTAGTTAAGTTGAATGGTTTCTGGGGTATTGATCTGATGTTGGTTTTGGCCTTCGGAGTTAATACTTAGGGAATTGCTCACTTGTTAATTTACGGTTAGGGACTGATTGAAATGTGGTGTGATTTTGGGTTTATCGTGAACCGTGTTTTAAATGACACCGATTCTTTAACCCAGTCAAAGATTAAAGCTAAGTGGAGTTTTAATGAATCTTTAATTAGATTGAAAAAGATCGAGAATGGAGTATCACCAGTTTTGCTCCAGGCGATAGTTAAATCTTTAATTAGATTTGGACGTGAAATGGTAATTAAATTTACCGATAACACCGTGGTGTTAGATATGAAGTATTACCAGTTTTACTTCATGGGATGAATAGGTTGGGATTGGGAAATTAAAACAAATGATTACTTCGGTAAGGTTCGCTAATCCCGACTAGTTTGAATTGATGTTCAAAAGTAGATTAAAGAATAAATTTAAAGGATTTATCTTTAATCAAATTAATGGGAACCTTTCCCTATGAATGTGAAATTTAGAAACTAACTGTCGGTTAGCTAAGCAGAAAGGTTTTCTGGATATTGATCTGATGTTGGTTTCGGCCTTCGGGGTTAATATTTGGGGAATTATTCTCTGGTTAATTTATGGTTAGTGACTGATGAATTGGAATGAGGCGTATGTTGTGTTTGTGTAACACTTGTTTATTATATACGCGAGTTATTCGGAAAGACCGGGTTTATCCCATTCTGAATAACTGATACGACGATAAGTCGAAGATGAAGACGGTGGTCGAAGATCGGAGGTCTTCACGTTGTTTGGGTAATTACTGATGATCTTGATTGGGATGTACACCAAAGAAGATGGAAACAGTTGGTGATCGTCCAGACGTATTTGGAGATCGATGGGTATGCGGGGTACTAGGTGCCTCCGGTTTCGTTCAGACCCAGAACGGACTTGTAAATGGACTGCGTGTCTGACATTGGATTTCAGTCTATGTGATTGATTTCTATTAAATATATATCTGTTTGGCGATGGAGAATTTATTCTCTTGCTTAACGCCCTTCTCTGAGACGTACGAGCTCAGGGGTTATATATTGATGGATATCAAACGCATGGAGTGAATTGCCTGTGTGGCATGCCTAAGTGGCAAATGATCAAGGCTTCTGTTGAAAAGAAAAGTCTTGTGGTTGATGATCGAAGCACGGCCTTCGTGGCGTAGCTTAGTGTAACGTTTACTTCGCGAGTTTCACACCCGGTATGAACCAAAAACGGGAGATGGACCTCAGGGAGGACTTGCGTTTCTTTCTAGTTAGGAGTGGCGTTAGTGGTTTTACACGCCCTGACAAGTTTGACTTATGTGGTTGTTGCTGTTGCGAGGCGCCTCGGTTTGACCGGACGATCCGGGTCCAATGAAGTCATTCGTTGGCTCATTTACGCCCCAAAGGGCGGGGAAACGTAGTGTTCAGGCATAATAATCCACATCGGTGGACCGGCCCTGACGATCCAAAGGGCTGATGCATTCTGATCCTAAGGCTCGGGCTAGAGAGTCTCGAATCGGTAGAGGACTATCTTTTGCCTCGGTTCATAGATGGAAATCCAACTTCCACATACGTAATTTTGCGGTTTTAATTGTAGAACTAGTATGGCGACATGATACATGGTACCCATGCCGTCTATGATTGATACTTATGATTTGAAGTTGTTTTATACACTATGCACTTATTATAGTATCAAAAGATTTGTTTTAAACGTACTAAGCATGTTTGGATATTATAAGGGAAAACCCTATCCCCCGGCTTGCGTTGCATTGTGTGATAGGACCTGCGTCTTATAATAGCTTCATTTTTCTTTATTTAGCATTGCGCTGTTGTTTTATGCACTGGTATTCTTGGGAGGAAACCCGTTCCGTGTTATACGGCGTGGTCCCTTGATTTACATAACTTTAAAAATAAAGATTAATAACTGTTTTAGTTCTCATACCAGTCACATGACTGACCTGGAGTTTATTGTTTTAACCTAAACTCTCGGTGCCTTTATTTTGACACGGGCAGCTAGTAGTTTTGGTCCTGCAGATTTATATTTACAGCTGGAACGATATCCGGAAAGCTTTGTATCCGTATATCTCCTTCGGTTGTGCATTGTATTATTTTCCGCTGCTATGTAATTTATTATAATCTCTGATATTTATCGAATGTATATTTATTCATTTATACTATGTATATTCTTGTATCTGATGGAATTGTTGTAATATACAATGAAATGTTCTTCCGTCTGCGTTCTATTTTGTCGTGTTCTCAAAACAATTCGTTATTTCTCTTCTCTTCGGAGACCGGGGAAGTTCGGGTCATTTCACAGTCCATTTACAAGTTCGTTCTGGGTCTGAACGAAACCGGAGGCACCTAGTACCCCGCATATCCATCGATCTCCAAGTACGTATGGACGATCACCAACTGTTTCAATCTTCTTGGGTGTACGGCCCAATCAAGATCATTAGTAATTATCCAAACGACGTGAAGACCTCCGGTCTTCAACCACCGTCTTCATCTTTGACTTATCGTCGTATCAGTTATTCAGAATGGGATAAACCCGGTCTTTCTGAATAACTCGCGTATATAATAAACAAGTGTTACACAAACACAACATACGCCTCATTTCAATTCAGAATATTCGTTTATTCAAATATTCTTCTATTTTGGGAAAGGTTCCCATAAATTTTATCAAAGATAAATTCTTTAAATTTATTCTTTAGTCTTCTTTGAATAACAATTCAAACTAGTCGGGATTAGCGAACTACACTGAAGTAATCATTTATTTTAATTTCCCAATCCCACCCTATTCATCCCATGAAGTAAAACTGGTAGTACTTCATATCTAACACCACGGTGTTATCGGTAAATTCAGTTACCATTTCACGTTCAAATCTAATTAAAGATTTAACTATCGCCTGGAGTAAAACTAGTGATACTCCTGTAATGACCCGCATTGGCAGAGGTATTATAATTAATTTATTTAATTATATATATGGTGATATAGTAAATTTAATGGTCGTGGAATTTAATAATGGTGAATATTTAATTAAAATAATAAATTAAATAATATATTTAATTCAAAAATAACCAGGAATATTGGAAATCACAATATTCTGTGAACAGGGTCATCCCTAAGATTTAATTCAGCTTAGAGTTGAATTATATTGACAAATATATTCAATCGACGTCAGTTTGAACGTATAATTATATTATAATTAAAATCGAGCTTGAAATGGCGCTACAGTTCGTAAATTGGCGATTCGAACTTCAACTAAATGTACAGGATTCGTTTTAAGCCGGATTACTGTGAAACAAGAAACGTGTGGTGCTGGTGGAGTATATCTTTCTAGTGGAAGAGAAAAATCAGGATTTTGTCAAGTAGATTTTGATATATGTCCAAATCAAATTTCAGAAAAAGTCGCTGTGGAATTCCTTTATAATTCGTAATGCTTTATTTACGTTATAAATGGATTTTTCAATATCAATTGAATATCGATTCAACCTAGACTTGAAATATCAAGTATATAATTTTTGTGAAGCTGTATGGTATTCCACGGTGAATATATACGACAATATAAATTTATTTATATTTAATTTTATTTTATTTAAATATATTTATATATTTAAATGGGTCATTTAGAGCGTTAAAAATAGCCAATTTTGCAAACGACCTCAGAATTCGACGAAACTAATTTTGTTGGATCCGCAACATCAAATTATTGTTAGATGTCAAGTTTCGTGATTTTTAGAGTCAGTATATGGCCGTACGGATTTTTAGAGTGAAAAGCAGTCAGTATTTTGACGGTTAAAAATACGCTGTGTGAGCAAACAGAGTCGGAATTCGGCGAAACCAGTTTCGTTGAGACTGTAATGTCGAACTGAAGGTATACGTCCAGTTTCGTGATTTTTGGGTATCGTGTGTAATCACACGGATTTTTAAACAGACAAAAATGGAAAATAAAACTAAATATCTAACAAATATCTAAAGAAAATATCTAAACTTTTTCTTCTATAAATACCCTCACCATGCTCTTCTAAACCTAACTTCCTTTCTTGGTCAACAGCAACAAAATTGTGCCGCCACTTCTGTTAAAAAAACTTCAAGGAAGAAAAACTCAAAGAAAAATTCCAATTCAATTCAAATAAAAATCCTAAAAATCCAATATCATAGGATTCGTGATGCTGGGATGTTTGTCTCCATTTTGGAGTGAGATAGGTAAGGTGCGACGACACCTGTTGGTGCTCGGATTCGCGAGGCAGTGGAACGGAGGCGTTACAGGCAGTGTGGGGAGGTAAAATCTGAAGGGGGAATCGAAGAGGAGGATGAGGCGGCTTGGATGGTGGTGGTGTGGTCCCCTCAGACGATTGGAGGCGACCGATTTAGGAGGAACTAGGGTTTCTCTTCGTTAACGTTTTCTGGCGGTTAGAGTTGGTTGGGGAGGTTGACATCACCAGTGGAGGGAGGTCGTCGTGGGGCGGTTCCGACGAGGTCTATGGCAGGGGGTCCGGTTGCTGGGATTGACGACGGCGGTCGGTTTTTGAAGAAGGATTTGGGCGATGTTTTGTCTGGGAGGAAATCGGGTAGGGATATTTAAGTAAAGAAAGGAAAGATGGGCCAGTTAAGAGTGGGTGAGGCCCATTTAGTTATTTTATTTTGTTTTTATTTAAATAAAATATAGTATAAACTTCGAATGTCAATAACGTATTCGTATGAAATCAGAATCACGAACCGTAAGTTGCGTTGGGACCGTATGGACGAGAGCTTCACAATGAAGCTGACTGGAAGTGGATTGGGGCTCGTATGAATTTATGGCGAAATAAACTGTTGATTCAAATCAAATAACAGTTTATCGTTCTTTAACGATGAACTGCAAATGTGAGTAAATCTCACTAACTCTGAACAGTTTATAATTTCATGTTGTATTTTTAGAACTGTTAGAAATTTTCTCTTTGATTGTGTGTTGACTGTTTGATTGAACTGCTAGTCAGTTAATGAAATATTATATATATATATAATATAAACAGTTATATAGTTATATATTGATTTTGTTTATCAGAATAATTCATACTGAACTGAAAGTGATGACAATCGTGTTGTGTAACATCTGTGGATGCAGGGAAACAGGTTGGAGGAATCCAACTGGATTCCTCAACAGTTATTTTATTGTTTTTCATATATTGTTATATGAGGTGATATAAATTCTGTGGGCGATTATATGTGCTTGGACGATATTGAACATCGTGATTTGATATGATTGAATACCATAACATACCGAAATGTTGATAAGGGGATTTTCAAAGTGATATTGAAAATAGGATATTTATAAAGTGGAATATTTATAAATAAGAAATGTTTATAAATTAGAATATTTATAAATAGGAGATATTCAAAAGGGAAATAATTTCAAAACATTTTCTTTTGAATGGGAAGGCCTGTGTGGTGAGTTTGGGGATTTTCCCGATGCTCCCGATACAAAGGAGGTTATGGCGAATTTCCTAGTGAATTTAAGGAGTTAGAATATTTTTAAGAATAAATTTGAAAAGGGAATATTTGCAAACCATTTGCAAATAGAATAAAATAGAGAAAAGAAATATTTGTAAACCATTTACAAATAGAATTGAAAGGGGAATATTTAGAAAATAAATAGAGTTAATAAAAAGGAAATTGGTTTATAAAGGAAACCGTTATAAAAAGGAGAAATCGAATATGGTATTCGAAAGGAGAAATCGAATATGGTATTCGAAGTTATTTAATCGAATATAGACATTCGAAAGGAGAAATCGAATATGGTATTCGAAGTTAGTTAATCGAATATAGACATTCGAAAAGAGAAATCGAATATGGTATTCGAAGTTAGTTAATCGAATATAGACATCCGAAAGGAGAAATCGAATATGGTATTCGAAGTTAGTTAATCGAATATAGACATTCGAAAGGAGTTAATCGAATATGGTATTCTAAGTTAGTTAATCGAATATGGTATTCGAAAGGAGAAATCGAATATGGTATTCGAAGTTAGTTAATCGAATATGGTATTCGAAAGGAGAAATCGAATATGGTATTCGAAGTTAGTTAATCGAATATAGACATTCGAAAGGAGTTAATCGAATATGGTATTCGAAGTTAGTTAATCGAATATGGTATTCGAAGTTAGTTAATCGAATATGGTATTCGAAGTTAGTTAATCGAATATGGTATTCGAAAGGAGAAATCGAATATGGTATTCAAAGTTAGTTAATCGAATATAGACATTCGAAAGGAGTTAATCGAATATGGTATTCGAATTTAGTTAATCGAATATGGTATTCGAAAGTTAGTTAATCGAATATGTTATTCGAAAGGGGTTAGTCAAGTCGAGTTAGTCAAATAGAGTTAACCAGTTAGAGTTAATCAGTTAGAGTTAACCAGTTGGAGTTAATTAGTTAGAGTTAATCGATTAGAGTTAAAACGAACTAGAGTAAATCAAGTGTAGTTATTTGAGATAGAGTTAATCAAACATAGTTATTCAGGATAAGTTGCCATCTCGTACGACTGCTAGCGTAATTCGCAGGGCAATAAATAGCCTACGGCGGTCGGATGTTTCCTGAGGGAATCAGGTGTAACCATTTGTGATCGCTGCGATCTAGAGTCAAACGAATGGAGTTAAATCGAATATTAGTTATTCGATAGGAGTTAATCAAGTTGAGTTAATTAAACCAAGTTAGTCGAGCCTAGTTAATAAATCGAATCGGTCGAACCAAGTAAGTTAAGATAGTCGAGTTAAGTTCGTCGAGTTAAATTAATCGATGTTAGTTTCATCGAAAGGAGTTATCGATGTTAGTTTCATCGAAAGGAGTTATCGATGTTAGTTTCATCGAAAGGAGTTATCGATGTTAGTTTCATCGAAAGGAGTTATCGATGTTAGTTTCATCGAAGGGAGTTATCGATTATAGTTTAATCGAAGTGAGATTTTCAAATATGAGATATTTGAAAAGGAAGAGTTATCGAATATTAGTTATTCAAAGAGAGATTATCGAATATCGTTTATTCGAGAAGGAGTTAATCGAATATAGGTTATTCGAAGAAGAGTTAATCAAATAGAGATTTCTCGAAGAGAGTTAATCGGCAAATTCGATTATATCGAATTCGGGAAAGTACTTATACTTTCCAGTGTTTAAATAGAGATTTATTTATTTTTAAATAAATAAGTGTTAGGTTAATTATTCACTAATAAGAATAGAAGTTATAATTAAAGTTAGATAATTCGAAAGTAGGGATTATAACGTTATCGTTATAACCAATGTTTTAAATATAGAAGTGGATTAGTAAAATTGAATCCGAGAAAGGCGTAAAGAAGTTGTTAAAGATTAAAAGATAAACTTTGACCATTTCGAAGTTATAACGTTGTTCAGTTAAGGTCTGAGAGGTAATTATACCCCAACTTGAGTGACTTCCTTCATGACTAAGAAATGGTAAGGTTTGATCGTAAAGGAGTTTTGGAAATGTTTTCCAAACGAGAATCAGAAATGTTTTCTGATAAAAGAAAAATAAGAATTTAGAATATAGGGAAACAGGAGATAAGTAAATAAATGGACTAAAGAGATTTATGTTAAATGATGTTTGTTCGATATAATTTCCATTTGGAAATAATATCGTTGTTTGCACACTTGTTTTTCTTTGATAATTCGTTTCTCTTAGCTGTATACCCGTGTTATTTTTGGATAAGTCAATTTGTGATTTGGCTGGTATGACGATGTGACATTCTAAGTGAATGAGGATGACTAGTATGAATGAATGTCTGACAGAGTATTTCCAGAAAGGTCACGTACATTGATTTCTTCAACCGTACCAAGAGTGGAAGCGGAGAATGAAACTTCTTTTAGCTGACACGTAATGTATGGTTGTAGACGTCAATTAGTGATTTTCGATGGACCTAACAATGTGGCATTCGAAGTGAATCTGATGTGATGATAAAGCGTAGCTTCTAGCCTCATCAACCAGTAAATGACAGAAATCAGGCAGGCAGCATGGCTAAGTCGGTCGCACCGAAGTAGGGTGTATAATCACCTATCTAGAGAATATTCATTTGCTTCTTAAATCTATCAATGTTGTCCCATATATATACGGGAACGGTTGCTGATCCCAACCGTTGGTGATATACATTCGATACACTCAAACGAAATGAGTGGTCGGTCATGTGTGGCTGAGTTACAAGATGCTCTTGTTGAACTCCAGTGTATCGTTCCTACAGTACACTGATCGGAAGGTGGTTCCATACCTTGTCATAGTTGGAAATCCATTATCCAATACGTGCTTGCGATTTTGATTGTATACTATATGTGTAGAACGTGAGATGAAAGCGTTTCTGCTAGTTGATATCTATTTGTACATAGACATTATTATAATATCAAAAGGTTTTTGATATAAAGATATTTTGGATTCACATAAGGGAAAAACCCGTTCCGTTTTGCAGCGTGGTCTTATGAGATATCGTTTACTTGTTCATATACCTGTTTAAACTATTTTACTCACACCAGTCCCATGACTGACCCAGAGTTTACTTTGTTGTTTTCCCTAAACTCTTGGGTGCCTAAATTTGTACGGGCAGCCAAGTAGTCGAGATTTGCAGATACATTGAAGAGCTGGAGCAGGAGGCTTCAGGATCATATAGCTATAGTTATTTCCGCTGTGTTGTAAGTACTGTACTTTGATAAGTGCTATTGTATACATAACTGTTATATTTCAAAGTTATGTTATCTATTATATGTTATTCGTTCCGCTGTGAGGTTCGTGTTACTCTGATGTTGTGTTCTTCTTCTTCTTCTATTCTAAGTTTCTATCTTATCTATTATCACCCTCTAATTTCTTTCATTAATTACCGGGATTTTTCGATGTTTTGGTTATCGACATCGAGCTTATGTCGATAACCAAAGTCGCCGAAAATCCGAGTCGTTACAACTCCATTCTCGATCTTTTCAATCTAATTAAAGATTCATTAAAACTCCACTTAGTTTTAATCTTTAACTGGGTTAAAGAATCAGTGTCATTTTAAAATATATTATTTTGAATAAGAGTTATTAAAGAGAAATAAATAAATATTTTATTTATTTAAGACTTGGATTTGTTATTAATTGTTAATTAGGTAATGAGAAAGTAAAATTATAATTAAAATAATTAGTTAAATACTAAATTAAATCATATATGGTTAAATGGTTATAACTTGTGGCTATGTGGACAGAATTGGATGAACAAGATGTATCGTGTATTTAGAGGAAAGCAAAGACAAGAAGAGATCGGGCACAAGATTGAACAGTATGCAGAGAGATGAGGCCACGATTTTTTTATTTCTGAAGTGAAAAGTAACCGGGGGGGTTTAGTATAAAAGATTTTATATTTTATATAAATTGGGTTTTAGTTTATGTGATTGATTTCTATTAAATATATATCTGTTTGGTGGCAGAGAATTTATTCTCTTGCTTAACGCCCTTCTCTGAGACGTACGAGCTCAGGGGTTATATATCGATGGATATCAAACGCATAGAGTGAATTGCCTATGTGGCATGCCTAAGTGGCAAATGATCAAGGCTTCTGTTGAAAAGCAAAGTCTTGTGGTGGATGATCAAAGCACGGCCTTTGTGGCATAGCTTTGTGTAACGTTGATTCGCGAGCCTCACACCCCGGTTTTAACCAAAAACGGGAGACGGACCTCAGGGAGGGAAAGCGTTTCCTTCTAGCTAAAAGTGGCATCAGTGGTTTTACACGCCCTGACGAGTTTGACTTATGTGGTTGTTGCTGTTGCGAGGCGCCTCAGATATATCTGTTGTTCTCGAACCGATGGAGTCATTTAGTTGGCTCACCTACGCCTCAAAGGGCGGGGAAACGCTGTGTTCAGGATTTCGTCTAATCCACATCAGTGGACCGGCCCTGTCGCTCCAAGGGACGATGCATTATGTTCCTGAGACACGGGCTAGAGCGTCTCGAATCGGTAGAGGACTATATTTTGCCTCGGTTCATAGACGAAATCCAATTTCCAAATACGTGACCTTTGTGGTTTTATTTGTAGAGCCTAGTATTGGCAACATGATATATGGTACCCATGCCGCCTATGATTGATATTTATGATTTGAAGTTGTTTTATACACTATGCACTTATAATAGTATCAGTTTTAAACGTATTAAGCATGTTTGGCTATTATAAGGGAAAACCCTATCCCCCGGCTTGCGTTACATTGTGTGATAGGACCTGGGTCTTATAATAGCTTAATTTTTCTTTATTTAGCATTGCGCTGTTTGTTTTATGCACTGGTATTCTTGGAAGGAAACCCGTTCCGCGTTAGCGGCGTGGTCCCTTGATTTACCTAACTTTAAAATAAAGATTAATAACTGTTTTAGTTCTCACACCAGTCCCATGACTGACCTGGAGTTTATTGTTTTAACCTAAACTCTGGGTGCCTCTATTTTGACACGGGCAGCTAGTAGTTTTGGTTTTGCAGATTTATATTCACAGGATCCTGGTTTACAGCTGGAATGATATCCGGAAAGCTTTGTATCCATATATCTCTTCTAGTTGTGTATTGTATTATTTTCCGCTGCTATGTGATGTATTGTAATCTCTGATATTTTCTGTGTAATATTTATTTATTCATACTCTGTATATTCTTGTATTCTGATGGAATTGTTGTAATATACAATGAAAAGTTCTTCTGTCTGCGTTCTATTTTGTCGTGTTCTCGAAACAATCAAGCGTTTCGAACGGTCTGGGTCGGTTTAGCGACTGATTCAGATCGAGCGAAATTCTTTGTTGTCTCAGTTGGTATCAGAGCTGAAGGTTAAGTGATGTCGATTTTCGGGGCCGAAATCCTTTGGTTTACAGTGATATCAGAGCTTTGGTTTACAGATTTTATATTTAATAGCAGTTTAAAGCCCAGTACTCCTACAGAAGTCCGCAGTTTTCTCGGATTGGCTAGTTATTGCCGGAAGTTCGTTAAAAACTTTTCGAAGATATCTGGTCACTTAACGAAGCTTACAAAGAAGCACTATAAATTCAAATGGACTCCAGAAAGTGAAGAGGCTTTTGAAGAGCTAAAGTTAAGATTAACGACAGCTCCAGTGTTAACCATCATCGATGGCAATCAGGATTTGAAAGTCTGGACTGATGCTTCTAGAGAAGGCCTCGGCGCAGTGTTAATGCAAAGGGGACAAGTGATTTCTTATGCTAGCCGTCAGCTGAAGCCGCACGAGAAAAACTACGTAACTCATGATCTTGAGTTATTGGCTATAGTATTCGCCTTGAAAATCTGGAGACACTATCTTCTGGGTGAGAGATTTGAACTGTTTACAGATCACCAGTCGCTAAAGTATCTGTTCACCCAGAAAGAATTGAATCTGACGCAGCAACGTTGGTTGGAATTTCTTGCAGCATATGACTTTGAAATTATATACACTCCAGGGAAAGCCAATGTCGTGACCGATGCATTAAGCCAAAAGAATGAAATGATCGCCAGTTTTATTATCACGACTTCACTGATAGATAAAATATCTGCTCTTCAGAAGGATGATCACTTCATTCAGAAGATCAGAGAGATAATTCAGAAGGGCGAACCCTTGAGTTTTCAGGTTGATTATGAGGGGATTCTAAGGCTGAAGGGTCGAATATGTGTTCCTAACATTGCTGAGCTCCGAAAGGAAGTTCTGGATGAATGCCATAAGTCAAAACTTAGTATCCATCCGGGAGTAAGCAAAATGTATAATGACATCAAACGCACTTTCTGGTGGAGGTCGATGAAGAGGGACATTTCTCTATATGTTAGCCGATGCCCTACTTGCCAGCTAGTCAAGAGCGACCAACAGAAACAGGCTGGATTGTTGCAACCGCTAGACGTTCCTGGTTGGAAGTGGGAACATATTTCCATGGATTTCATTGATGGTCTTCCCAGAACCAGAAAAGGGAATGACATTATTTGGGTGATCGTAGATCGCTTCACGAAGACCGCCCATTTCATACCTGTCAGATCAAACAGAACTGCTAAGAATTTGGCGTAGATTTACTTCAAGGAAATAGTTAGACTGTATGGAGTGCCGCTCAGTATAGTCAGCGATAGAGATACAATATTCACCAGCAAATTCTGGGAGGCATTTCAAGTCGAGCTGGGAACGAAGTTGAACTTGAGCACCGCTTATCATCCTTAGACAGACGGTCAGACTGAGAGGGTGAATCGTATTTTAGAAGATCTATTGCGGGCTTGTGTTCTAGATTTCGGTGGATCATGGAAAGACCATCTGCATTTGGCTGAATTCTCATATAATAACAGCTACCAGGCGAGCCTGACAATGTCGCCATTCGAAGCATTATATGGTAGACCGTGCCAATCTCCTGCTTGTTGGGTCGAACCTGGAAATAGACTTGTGTTAGGGCCAGATATGATCCGAGAAGCTGCCGATAAAGTCGACTTTATTAAGAAGCGATTACTCGCCGCTCAAAGCCGACAAAAGAGCTATGCCGATAGGAGAAGAAGAGATATATCATTTACTGTTGGCGACTACGTATATTTGAAAGTATCGCCGATGAGAGGGGTCATCCGATTCGGTAAAACAGGGAAATGGGCGCCCAAATTCATTGGTCTGTTTCCTATTCTGGAACGGATCGGCACTCTCGCTTATAGGGTTAAATTGCCAGATTGGTTGCCTGGAGTTCATGATGTATTTCACATATCTCAACTTCGAAAACAAATTCATGATCCAGACTTGATCGTGGAAGAAGCCGCTCAATGAGATATTGAAATTACTCCAGAATTAGCTGTGAGAAGAGAGCCGCTCAAGATCATTGGCAAAGAAACCAAAGAACTGAGGAACAAGAAGGTTCACTTAGTCAAAGTGCAATGGAGTGGAGATCCGCGAGATTGTACTTGGGAAACTGAGGAGAGCATTCAGAAGGCTTATCCTAGATGCCGAGTGGATATCTCTGATTGAATCCGGTGCAAGGTACATTTACCATACTTTGCATTACCAATTAGTTCTCTATTCTGTTGTTATTTTCTTTCCATGGATGTGCACTTTTAATTCTATAGTCTGAATGATTTTAAAAGAATATAGAAATTGATAGTATATTTTTGAAAAGTTAAAAACAATTTGATTGTTGTTTGTGTGGTGTGATAGTAGATTTGATTAATTAAATTATTGAAACGATAGTTAATTTAATCAACAATAGAATAATGGTAGAATTTATTCATTTAAATCACACATTGAACTGATTTAAAAATAGATAGAAATATATATATATATACTTGTGCATTATATATGTTTGAACAGGTAAATGGATAGCTGTTGAGTAAAGAATTTATTTGCGTGCCCGACAAATAGGTAAACCTTAATGAGTTGGATGCGAAATATTATTATATCAACTCCAGTGAATGCCATTGGATGCGGAGTGCTGGTTTTTCTGTGTGAAATAATAAACGTCGCCATAAGATAGTAACAATTAATTTTGAACTACATTACATGGCATACTTCTGAAGATAGGCATACTTCATCATATACCACATAAGCATTTGGAGCTTGTGTGACGAGGTGGAAGATTTAACATACGAGCGAGAGGCTTGTATGGAGATGACTATATTTTACAGGTTGAACTGATGACTGATATGGACTATTTAAATTGTAACGATAAAATTGCCAGATAAATAAAAACCCCACACGGGTCTGGAGTTGACAATAACCACGTCTATCTAGTTATTAGATACGGCACATGGACTATTTTTTTCCCACACGGGACGAGGTGACGAGGATTTATCCTCTGGAGCATTTAAAATACACACTCCCTCAGGCTTTGACAGGGTGACGAGAATTTATTCTCTGGAGTTATTATCAATACACGCTCCCATGTAAACACCAGAATATATCACTATAAATACGTGTATGCTTATTAGGATTTATTGGGTACCTAATACGGCCCAATAAATTTCCAAACCTCTCCCCGTACAAAGGAGGTAATGGCGAAATTTTTCGAAAATTCCGGGTGTTAGCCAATTTTTCGAAGAATTTGAAAATTCTCAAAAACTGAAAAGTTGGATAATTGAAGCCAGATTGGACGTAGAGTTGATTAATCAAACCACTTTCGACTTTGTTCCTTTTCGGGGACGAAAAGTTTTAAGTGTGGGAGATTGTAACGACCCAGAAAATCTAAACCAATTTAAAAAATTTAAATTGGCTAAAATAATGGATTTTAAATATTTAAAATAAATATTTTAAATTATAGCAATGAAAAGTAAGTTTGAATCGACGTTTGAAAACGAATATAATTAATTATAATTATAAACAAGGCCTGGAATGGCGCTGCAGTTTCAAAAATTGAATTCAAACTTTGTCGTACTGTACCAGGTGCAAAACAAAACGGATTTGAGCGAAACCAAAAATATTTAAATCTATTAATGAATACCTTTCTAACGAATCTGAAAAATCGAAGTTTCATAGCGGAAAGCAAAAGTTATGGCCGAATGAATTTTCAGAAAGGTCACTATGGAATTTATATAGCCCGTGAAATTGGCCATTTTGCATACGACCTCGAAATTCGACGAAACCACTTTTGTTGGATCCGGGATGTGAAGTTATTGCTAGATTTCAAATTTCATAATTTTTGTAGCTAGTATGTGAGCGTGGCAAAGGAAAACGTGTTTTGATCAATTACAGTTAAATTGGATCGACCAGAAATGGGCCTTTTTGCAAACGGTCTCAGAATTCGACGAAACTAGTTTTGTTGGGACCGTATCGTCAAAACATAGCTAGATTTATTTTTCTGGAATTTTTTGAATCAGTATGTGGTCCCGGCAAATTGAAATGTACGTTCAAATCAAATATTGAATGTTTTATATTTTAATTTGAAGGAAAACTGACTAAAACAGTCGAATGGGCCTATGAAACATATCCCATTGTGTTCGGAATGGGGGTAATTAGCTGGGGACGACAGTCGTTGGGTTTGGATTGGTGTTCATGTGTGGCAAGGGGTATTTTCGGATTTTAAAATTTATAAATATAAAAAAAACATTGGTCAACGCAACATTCTCTCTCCTCGATTATCAGCCGATCGACGACGATAAACCACTCCTACCTTCCTCCCTCGATTGCGCCTCCTACAAGCAAAATCAGCCCCTCCTCCAGTTGAAGATTTTGAAGTGCTCGAGACGAGCTTCAAATCCATATATAGTTTGGATTTTTTCGTTCAGCGTTTGGAGAGTTTCGACCCTGGGAAGACCCTCCGTTTCGATCCAAATCGAGCCTCCACCACCACGCCAAGTTGTGCTCCACCACCCTCGTTCTGAGCGCCTCTCCAAGCTCTTTGCCGCTGCGAAGGCTGATCGTTGAATCACTGCGAGATTGGATCGAAATTCCTAAACCTTGTTTTGAACATTTCAGAAAGGTACGACTGTTTTTTTTCTATTTAATAGCAGTTTAAAGCGCTACCGTTTTTGTTTTCACTGTAAAAATCATATCTTTTTCGTTTCTTGACGAAATTCGATGAAACAGGAAACATCGTGACCGTGTGGACATTTTCTACATTCTAGAAGAGACCGCATATTTTTCTGAGTCTTCTGCTATTTTTGGTGGAGTGGAACCCAATGTGAGATTTCTAATTTATAAACGATATGTAAAACAACGATGTATAAATTATATAGTCGATGTATGAGTTATATAAGCGTTGTACACCCCTTGTATAAGCGTTGTATAAGTTGTACGTTCTATGTATAAGTTATATATGCATTGTAAAAATTATATATGTGTTGAAATAGAAGTGAATAGCTATATATAAATATATATATATACGCCCCTCGTCCACAAACCATGGACGATATTTGTTGGTTGTGATTGGTGTGAAAATTGATTGATAGCGAATGATTGATTGGAATTGTTTGTGGTTGATATTGATTGATTGTGGTTGAAAAATACCCATTTGTGGTTGAGAAATATTTGGTTGAAACCACATAGGATTAGTTTGTGGAAATGAAATAAATATATACATGCCGCCTACGTGCGGACTAGATGCATGATCCCCATTGTCAAAAACCGCGAGGTTTTAAGGTAGAGTGAGGAGTCGTACTAGGGACGGTCCCGGTTTTAACTACCCTGCCGTTATGCTGGCGAAATTTTGAATAATATTCATGTGTTTGAATTATTTTCATTTGTTGAAACTATATTTATTCGTTGAATAGAAAACCTTCATGTGTTGAGTCGATATTCATTCGTTGGATAGAAATTCATGTGTTGAATGGTATTCGTGTTTTAAATATAAAAATCACATTTTTACCTATATATAGAAACTATAGAAAACCTTCATGTGCTGAATCGATATTCATTCGTTGAATTGAAATTCATGTGTTGAATGGTATTCGTGTTTTAAATATAAAAATCACATTTTTATCTATATATAGAAACTATAGAAAACCTTCATGTGTTGAGTCGATATTCATTCGTTGGATAGAAATTCATGTGTTGAATGGTATTCGTGCTTTAAATATAAAAATCACATTTTTGTCTATATATATAAACTATAGAAAACCTTCATGTGTTGAATCGATATTCATTCGTTGAATAGAAATTCATGTGTTGAATGGTATTCATATTTTGAAATAAACTGTTTTATAATAAAAATCACCTTTTTATCATCTATATGAACTATTTAAAATAATCTCGTTTTGAAAGAAATTGTTTTATAATAAAAATCCTATTTTTATTACCTATATAAACTATATAAAATAATAGTGTTTTGAAAAGAATTGTTTTACAATAAAAATCACAATTTTATTATATACATGAGTTGCTAAATATAGTGAAGTGTTGAAATAGAAGACAGTTAGATAAAAATATCATTTTTATCAAATGTATGAAAAGAATATAGCTTTGAAATCGAAGAATCGATATATATATATAAATAGAATTAAAATATATCGAATAACGACGCTGTAGTTCGTATTTTGAAAAACGATTATACCGGGAGATCCGACCATCGGATTTTCCTGAAATCGCAACCGTTGGGTTCGCTTTGGAAAAATCTTTCCAACGGCACCAACTTTGTAAAAATCCAACGGTTGGATTGTCTAGAATGTTTAATTCAAATCTGAAGAAAAACAGCGCCAGAATTGATTATATATATATATATATATAATTATATTTAATCGAATAACGACGCTGCAGTTCGTATTTTGAAATCAAAACTTCAAACGATTATACCGGGAGATCCGACTGTCGGATTTTCCCGAAACTAGAACCGTTGGATTCGTTTTGAAAAGATCTTTCTAATGATGTAAATTTTGTGAAGATCCAACGGTTAGATTTTCAGATATGTGTAAATCAGATCTGAAGAAAAACAGGGCCACGGTCGTGTTATGGCCCGAAGCGTCGTTTTGAATGAATTGGCTATTTTAAAATAAATAAAAATGGCGATAAATCGTTATAAAATATTATAAACGATATAGATGTGATTTAGAAATTAACTGAAGGTTTTCTAAGTCGAATGGTTTCCTGGGTGTTGATCTGATGTTAGTTTCGGCCCTTGGGGTTAATATTTGGGAAATCGTTCTCTTACTGACTGACGGTTAGTGACTAATGAATTGAAATGATGCGTGTGTATGTTAGTGTTGCACTTGTTTATTATATACGTGGGTTGCTCAGAAAGATCGGGTTTATCCCATTCTGAATAACTGTATCGACGACAAGAAATCGAAGATGAAGACGATGGTCGAAGACCGGAGATCTTCACCTCGTTTGGATGGTAACCGAGGTCCTGATTGGGAGGCATCCCGAAATATGGATAATGAGTGGTGATCGTCCAGACGTATGTGGTGATCCATGGGTTTGCGAGGTATATAGTGCCTCCGGTTTCGTTCAGACCCAGAACGGACTTGTAAATGGACTGTGTGTCTGACATTGGATTTCATTCCGTGTTGATTGATCTCTGTTAAATATACATCTGTTTGGCAGCGGAGAATTTATTCTTTTGCTTAATGCCCTTCTCTGAAACGCACAAGCTCAGAGGTTGTATATCGATGGACATCAGTCGCATGGCATGAATTGCTAGTGTGGCATTCCCAAGTGGCAAATGATCAGGGCTTCTGTTGAAAAGCAAAGTCTTGTGGTGATGATCAAAGCACCGCCTATGTGGCGTAGCTTTGTGTATAACGTGAAATCGCGAGCCTCACACCCAGGTATGAACTAGAAACGGGAGAGGACCTCAGGGAGGACATGCGTTTCTTTCTAGTTAGAAGTGGCATCAGTGGTTTTACACACCCTGACGAGTTTGACTTATGTGGTTGTTACTGTTGCGAGGCGCCTCGGTTTGATCGGACGATCCGAGTCCGATGGAGTCATTCATTGGCTCATTTACGCCCCATAGGGTGGGGAAACGCATTGTTCAGGAATTTTTAATCCACATCGATGGACCGGCCCTGATGATCCAAGGGTCGATGCGCTCTGACCCTAAGGCTCGGGCTAGAGAGTCTCGAAGTCGATAAGGACTATCTTTTGCCTTGGTTAATGACGAAAATCCAATTTCCAAATACGACATCGTGCAGTTTTGATGTCATATATATATGGCGACATGATATATGGTACCCATGCCGTCTATGATTGATAGTTATGATTTGAAATTGTTTTCAAAACATATAAACACTAGCAATAATATCAAATGCCTTTGTTTTATTCGTATCAAGCATATTTTGGCCGTTATAAGGTAAAAAATCTATCCTCCGGTTTGCGTTGCATTGTGTGATGGGAACTGAGTCTTATAATGGCTTCATTTTTATAAAAAGCATAGCGGTGTTTAAAAAGAATGATTTGTTCTAAAGCACTGGCAATAAAATGGAGTAAACCCGTTCCACGAAAGTGGCGTGGTCCTGTGATTAGCCATATTATAAATGTGTTGAGTAGATTTCTCATACCAGTCCCATGACTGACTCGTAGTTTGTTTCACTTTCAAACTCGGGTGCCCGTTTTTCTACACGGGCAGCCTTGTATTCAGGTTTAGCTGGCTTTCTCTGGATAACTGGAGCTGAAGATGGATTCTATCATTTATCTCTTTTTATGTTGTTCGGCTCCTATTATACATATTTTGTTTGTTTCCGCTGTAGACATTTATGTATAGCTGAACTTTATTTGTACTAAGTAAGATCCTGTATACTATGTAACTCTAATGATTACTTTTATCTAGTATATTCTATTATTCATTATCTGGTGTATTTATTTAATTCTGTTATGCTATTATCTGTTTCTGTGTTATATTCCAAAGATTACCCTTGTCTCCGTCTGCACGGGAAATGGGGTCGTCACAATTAATTATTATACTGTAAAAATACGGGACATTACATTTACATTACCGTTAAAATAAATGTTTTATAGATCAAAATTTTGGAAACAGCGATTATAACGCTACCGTTATAATCGATATTTTCCATAAAAGAAGTGGATTTCTAGATTGAATCCGAGAGTCGTGTAAGCAATGGTTTGTCTAAAGTTGTGAGCTTTAACTATTTCAAAGTTGAGAATGTTGTTCAATTAAGGTCTGATAGGTAATTATACCCCAACTTAATTGACTTCATGATGGAGGAATCGTTAAGGTTCGATAGTTAATATGGATTAGCAATATGGTTAGTTAATAAATGATTAATGGTTTGAGTTATAATAACGATGGTTTATAACATCGCGTTATTTTAAAGGATTTTGAAATGTTGCCCCAAATAAAATGAGAGATATTTTCTATGCATAGAAAATGAAATGAATTGGTCAACGAGGAATTAATAAATGAAATATGAAAATATTTTTTGATATTAATAAGGGATAATTTCTGAATATAGAAAATAGGGATTCGTGAATATATAAAAATGTTTTCTAACCATAACAAGAGATATTTCCTCGAATAAAGAAATTATGATATCGAAATGCTTTTTTTTTTCAAGAATAGAGAGAGAAAATCGAGCTTTGAAAGGATACACAAGAGGGAAAAGGGAATTTGAATCCATAATATAATAAAGAACTAATATAAAAAGGGGTCAGTGTTGTTTGATGTTTGATCGGTAGAATTTCCAATTGGAAATAGGACTGTTGATTGTATGGATGTTTCTTTGATTGTTTAATCACCGACTATCAAATTTTTGATTTACTTTATACCTCCGTTGTCAATATGAAGAGACCGGGATCAGATTTAATATATGAAAACCACTTCATATTGGCATAAGCGTTACGAATCAACTCATGCTGAAGATAAATAAAGACGGAGTAAAATGCAAGGGATGTTCTGTTAACCCTAGGTAGAAATTGCCTAAGATGTATTAATAGAATGGTGCCTTCAGTTTGTCCAGTCCTAGGACAACGTACATGGAAGGATTTGATGATGTGGCATTTAAGGTAAATGATGGAAATATGTTCTGAAAGATAATCGTGGCCTCAAGCTTCATCACCCGGGAAATGACAGAAATCGGGCAGGCAGCATGGCCATGTGGGTCATTCCCATTAGGGGTATTATCACTTGATCTATAGAAATTTCATTTGATCCTTATTCTATTCGCTGCTGTATGCTTTCAATAACGGTTGCTGATCACAACCATTGGTGATAATATGCTCGATACACTCAAGTTAAATGAGTGGTCAGCCATGTGTGGGTCGGGTTGCAAGACGTTCTTGTTGAACCTAGTGTATTCCCTCTAGAGATACACTATCGGAAGGTGGTTCCATACCTTATCATGTTAGAAATCCAATCTCCAATAAGCGCCCTACGGTTTTCGATTTTATATTATATATGGAGCGTGAGATGCAAGCATTCCGTTAGGTTCTATTAATTTGACATAGACATTATTATAATATCACTGGATTTGATATCAAAAATATTTTTAGTTATCGTAAGATAAAAACCATCCGTATTTATGTATGGATCGGTCTTAGATTATCATTTCTTTTGAAAGGATTTAAAAGTTAAACCAATGGTGGGAGTTTACTCACACCAGTCTCATGACTGACCCAGAGTTATTTTGTTTTTCCTAAACTCTCGGTGCCCAAATTTGTACGAGCAGTTAAGTAGTCGGGATTTTACAGATTCACTTGGAGGAGTTTGAAGCAGGTGGCTTTACCAATTAGCTATAGACTATCATGTTTTCCGCTGTGTACTATGTTGTATCTGGAAATAGGTGATTATAACTGTTCCAAGAATAACTGTTGTGCTGTGATGATTGTATGTATATATACAGTTACTGATTTGTATTTCAAACAATTATGTTATAAAATATATTTTATTCATTCCGCTATAAGATTATGTTCTTCATTTTCTTCTATTCTAATTTCTTTTTCTTTCTATTTGTCATCCTCTAACTTCTTTCTACTAATGATTCGTATTTCTGTGCAATTTGGGTTGGACGTGTGGTGTTAGTAGTCAACTCAAAGGGTACGGAAATTCATACCATTACAAACAATGCCATTTTTATTTAAACAAACAAAAATGACATTTTTATATTAACCAAGAAAAACCCCAACAACATCAAACATAAACAGGCGTAATCTTTTAATATAAATTTATATAAACCTCAAATCAACACCAAAACTAAAGATCTGGAATAAAGCTACAATCCTGACAGTGGTTTTGGGACTAATTTCCAGATTTAAGGTGTATACAACAACCACAACAATCAAAATACAATTGTAGGTAGTAATATAATAAACTAAATATGCCTACAAATTCTGATGTTCAAACCACAACCTATTATTCCAGATTTGACAAAAACAATAAACAAATCCGATAAACTTTTAGGCATACATTTTAGATCTATTTCAAAAGAACTAATCAGGTAATTATAAACGATGTATATAAATTTCCCACTTATATGAAATCTATCTAAATCCGAATAAACCTTCAGGCCTACAATTCCCAAAATCTTACAGATCTACAATTATTCCAAAAAGGGATTCTTTTAGATTTGTAGGCCTATAAGAAAAGAGGAAGGAAATCTAAATGGAAGAACGCCTATTCATAGAACCATCTCTTTTGCACATAAATTTGTTTCTAATCTTCTCCGATATAAGTTTGGTTAGTTTTGTAAATATTTGATTTGATTTAGAAG
This sequence comes from Allium sativum, assembly GCA_030737875.1. Classification (NCBI taxonomy): domain Eukaryota; kingdom Viridiplantae; phylum Streptophyta; class Magnoliopsida; order Asparagales; family Amaryllidaceae; genus Allium; species Allium sativum. The sequence goes on from CM060919.1 coordinate 205,119,501, forward strand.
AGATTTGGAAAAGGAGAGAAATGGCAGAGCTTCGTTACTGCCTTAAGAACTGTATGCAAAATAGTGGGGGTCTAACCCTTTATTTATAGGTGTTATAAAGACCCTAGATTGTTAGACTTAATAATATAAAGATCCGTCCGTTTATATAACTTTTATATATAAAATAAACCCACCAACCCTAGCCGCCTCCGAGCGAACTCATGCCCAAGGGGTCGACCGTTGTAACAACTTGTAAAAATACACTAAATAGACTAAGTGATTAAATGAGTTAAATGAACAATCAATATAAAATAGTGGAAAACTAAGGGTGCGTTTGGTTTACAATTTTTAATTTTGAGTTTTCGCACACACAAAAGTACCGACGACACACACAAATCGTGAAAAACGATCGTTTTACAAAACGAAGTTAACACACAAAACCAAAAACAACTTTTTATTGTTTTCCATGTTTTAAGAAACAATGGAAGAATGATAACAGATCCGTCTACTCACCATCCCGCGGTCCCCTCCGTCGTTCCTTTCGCCTTTGATTCATCACCTCCGCTATGCTCTAAATCTTCCCAACTTAATAATTGATCCCGAAAACTCAAAACTCAAAACATAAAATTAACCAAACACTACCTAAAATTTTTGGAAAAATAAGAATTTAGCAATGATACTATTTTATTTGGGGTTATGACGAAATTCTGATATGTTTTCATATATAATATGTTGAAAACGGAGTCCATTTGAAGACATAATAATTATGAAATCAGATGGTAAATATATACATATAGACGTTTGAATTAATAATATATATAAACATATAAGGGATAACAATGGCTACATTGGAATAATAAATGTAACGATTCAGATTTTATTGAGAAAATTTTAAATTTATTTAAGTATTTAAAATGATTTATTTTAATAAATAACGACTTGGAATTTATATAACTCAATTTAAAATGAGTTTGAAAGTATAATTTATAATATAGTTAAAAACGAGCTCATAGCAGTGCAATAGTTCATAATATTACATTTTGAACTTTAAATGAATATACAGATTGCAATATAAGTCATAATTTGTTGAAACAAGAAACGTTATTTAACTATATCATTCTAAAGAAGATGAAAAATCGAGATTTTGTTTTTTAGATTGTAAGTTATGTCCAAATCAAATTTACAAAAGTCGCTATGGAATCATTTATAAATTATAACGACTTATTAAATAAAATAAAAGGATTTTCATATATACTGAACATCAATTTAGCTAGAAATATTAAGTACTGAGTATTAAACTTAAATATTTTTATTTTGAAGCTATTTTAAGTTATTTGGATATATACGATAATAATAATTAGTTTATTATTAAATTGAACAACTTTTAATTAAATAATATTATAATAATATTACAAGGCCTTAAAAATAACAATTTTACAAACAATCTCGGTTTTCAACGAAACCAATTTTATTTGATCCGAATAGTAAATTACTGTAGGGTTTCAAATTTCGTGTCAGTCGGAGTTAGTGTGTGATTGTGGTAAATAAAAACGCACACTGAAAATTGGTTTATACACTAGTTTAAGATTTGATTTTGAAAATATAAAATATAAATGATAGAATTAGCTCTCGAAACCTATTCCATTGCGTCTGAAATAGGGGTATTTGGCTGGGTACGTCATTTGTTGAAGCTCGTTTGGAGTTCTGGATAGTTAACTTCATGACCAAGTATCGTTAGTAATTAAATAATAATATAAACATGGCATAAATACCCTTGAAATGAAACCGTAGGGTTCCTTTTTCCTATACCCACAACTTTTAATTCATCATATAATTATTTGAAATGGGTTGAACAAAGTCTTTTCGAAATAATTAGCGTCAAAACGAAATCCTTTTCGGATTATTAACCCTTTAATTAAGTCTCCTTTAATTGGAAACCAATTGATAAGAATAAATCTTATTCTCAAATTTGGTTAAGCTGTTCAGATTCCAAAATCATCTTTACAATTGTAATGCCCTACGATTTTCAACTCTGAAAATCGACACAAAAACATCATGTTGACAATTCAAGCATCGAAAGCACTGGAACGTTAATAGAAGAGATAAGAGGGTGAGGTAAGAAAGAAAGAAATATTAGAATAAAAGAAGAAGATGAACCAACACAACACAGAGTCTCACATCGCAGCGGAACAAAATATAATACAGAAATAAATCTTTACCGAGAGCATAAAATAAAAAGTTACAATCATTAGAGTACATCACACATATGGACAATTATAATAATCTGTCATCATATACAATAACATAGCGAAATATATAATATCATACGCTGGAGCTCTTCTAGCTCGTCTCTTCGCAGTACCCAATAATCTGAACCTCTAAAACTTCGTCTAACCTGAGAATTACAAACATCGGGTCAGTCTGATGAACCAGAGTGAGAAAAAAACAGTAAGTTTAAAGGTATCACACAACTTTGTTTTAATGTCAAAATCTTTTCGAAAGATAAGGTTAATCGTAAGACCAAATCTACACATAAATACGGACGGTTTTTACCTTACGATAACCCAAAACATTTTTGAAACTATCATCTTTTCTGATATTATAATGATGTCTAAATAAAAATAAACATCCATCTAACAGAACGCATGCATCTCACGCTCTATGTAATAACCCGGAAATCTGAGCCAACTTAAAATTTTTATTTTGGCAATTTTAGCGAATTTTGTTTATTCAAAATGAATTATTTTAAATAATAATGATGAGAAATGTATTTTGAATAGAATTAGAATATATAAATTTATTTGAATCGTCGTTGGAATATAAATAATTATTTATAATTATAAAAGGAATTGAAAATGGCGAGGTAGTTCGATAATTCGATTTCAAATTTCAAATGAATGTACAGGATTCAAAATAAACTGGATTTTAGTGAAACCAAGAATATTAGAATCTATTTGAAAATATATTTCGAACGAATCCGAAAAATCAAAATTTCATGGCGGGAATCAAAAGTTATGCCCAGTTGAAAATTCAGAATAGCCGCTATGGAATTCTGGCCCTTAAAAAGGGAAATTTTGCAAACGACCTCGGTTTTTGACGAAACCACTTTTGTTGGATCTGTGATGTCAAGTTATTACTAGGTTTCAAAATTTGTAATTTTCTGAATCAATACGTGAGCGTGGCAAAGGAAAACGCGTTTGACCAGTTTTAGTTGAATTTCATCGACTGGAAAATGGCCATTTTTCAAATGGTCTCAGAATTTGACGAAATTAGTCTTTTTAGAACCGTATCATCAATCCGAAGCTGGAAAATATTTTTCGGGAATTTTTAGAGTTTATATGCGGCCTCGGTAAATTGAAATGTGCGTTCAAATTCAATATATAGATTTATATTTTGATTTTGACGAAAACTGATCGAAATGATCGAATCAGCTTGTGAAACATATCCCATTGCGTTCGGAATGGGGGTAATTAGCTATGAACAACAGTTGGTGGGTCTCGTTTGGAGATCGAAATTTAAAGTTTCTTTTTTAGAATTTAAAAATAAAATAAATATATTAATTAAATGACCCCCCTTTAACTACCTCTCCCTTGCCCCCCCTCTCGTTCAAGAACAATTAGAAAAGAAAAAAAGAGGAAACCCGTTATCCCCGTCACCCAGGCCGCCCCATCGCCACGTAGTCCATCGCCGGCCTCACCACCCGTCGCCGCTCCGATCCAGGCCCCCCTCTCTCACGTCTCTCTTCCTTCCTCCGCTTCAGCAACAATGCCCACCCCCAAATCAAGACCGCCCAACCCCTACGCCATGGCAAACCCTAGTCGTGAATTCCCACTGCACCACCACAAGCTCGAGCCACCCCTGTCCTTACCGCGATCCACCAACGACGGCCTTTCCCCCTCGGAACGCTGTAAGCCTTTATTTACTTTGTTTATTTAATTCTTTTGTTTTCGTTATTTAAGTAAATTGATTTTATAAAATAAAGACACGATTTCAATGTATATAGTTTCAATATAAAAATTATTATTTTCATTATATGAAAGGAGATAAAAATGGGATTTTTGTATATGTAGTAAAGAAATAAAGATGTGATTTTTATAGTGGGTTCATGAAGTAAAGATTTGATTTTTAGTTAACCAAATATCTGATTTTTCATAGTTGAAAGATTTGACTTTTAGTTAATCAAATATATGATTTTTCATGGTTAAAAGATTTGATTTTTAGTTAATAAAAGCATGGATTTTTCATAGTTGAAAGATTTGATTTTTTATGAAATAAAAATATGATGTTAGTGAACAACGAATTGATTTTAATGTCATGAAAGGTTTGATTTTTATCATCAAAAAGATTTGGTTTTTATAAATAAAAAATGTGATCTTTTTTATATGCAAAGAAGTGTTTTAAAATATATGAAATCGAAATAAAAATATGATTTTTGTTCATTGGAATAAAGCGGTAAAATTATGATTTTTACTGTGAACAGCGGGAAAATATGGCGATGATATCGACTGAAATGAAAACGAAGCCCGAATGGTTCAGAAGGAAAGCACGAAGGAGTGGAACCCTCGGTGAGGACTTCTCACTTTTAATTTAATTTCTAGTTTAAAATACATACTAGGATGCAGATGGTGCTTAGCAGCACCCGACACCCGTCGTCCACAGACCATGGACGACTTGTTTGATTGTTTGGTTTGATTGATGAATTGGTGCGAAAATTGATTGTGATGTGGAATGAATAAAATATATATTCATGTGTTGAAATAAAATATATATACATGTGTTGAAATAAAATATATATCCATGTGTTGAAATAAAATATATATTCATGTGTTGAAATAAAATATAGATTCATGTGTTGAAGTAAAATGAATATTCATTTACAAATCGAACGATTTGTTTATATACACCGATTTGACTGATTTTTTTTTGAAGGAATCGATTTGACTGATATTGATTGGGACGATAAATTATACACATCGCCTAAACTGCACAAATAAAAATCTGTGTTTGTTGACTTGAAACCCCACACGGGTATTGGGATGATATTTGACGTACACTAATCCCGATTGTTTAGTTGTATGTCAATCAATGGGTTGACGGACTATGTAAGCATTAATTATTGATATTTAATGCTTATGCAATTGTGTGGTGCACTCTGGATGATGGTTGATTATTTATCGTTGCTATTATATACATGTGTTGTATGGAATCCATATAATTAACGTTATATGGTAAATGATTGGGCCTCATTCCAATTTGAAAAATAAGAAATGAAAATTCATGTGTTGAATAGAAAAATGTTCATGTGTTGAATTAAAAAATATTCTTGTATTGAATAGAAAATTCATGTGTTGAATAAAATATATACATGTGTTGAAGAAAATATTCATTTGTTGAATAGAATAACAAAGTTATTGAAATATATAAAGCCGTGTTGGTTAGATTGACGCCATTTTGACGTAAACGATATTTATATCAATTATATTCGTTTTTAAAATGAATATAGAAAAGGAAGTGATTTCAAAATATAACGTTTTGAAAATATTATCATTTATAGATTAATGATATGGAATATTCAATTTTGATTGGAAATTGAATATGAAGTTGAAATCGTTTTGAAAACGAATTTAAAAAGATTTGTAAAATACGTTTTAAAAGGAAATCGACGAAATATATATAGTATATATATATATATATTATATATATATAATGGCCTGAATAGAACGCGCCCCACCGCAGCAGTTCGCGAATTTCAACCATTGACTTTGAATGGATATTATGGGAGATCCGACCGTCAGATTCTCCTAAAATCAAAATCGTTGGGTTCGTATCGAAAAGAGCTTTCTAAAGAGTATTACAGATTTGAAATCTAACGGTTGGATTTGGAATTACGTCCAAATCAAATTTGGAAAAGGTTGTTGTAAGTGCAGTTCGATGGCCGTTGATGGAAATCGACTGTATGGGCCTTGATAAAATTATTAAAAATAGTAATAATTTGTGTAAAATCATAAGAAATGATTTGGGAAGAATTGGGATGAAAAACTCCCTATTTGAAAGGATAAAAATAGATTTTTTATCGAAATGAACTAGTTTTGAACTAGAATTAAAATCAATTTATTTTTGATATAAATAAATTGAATTTGAAAGGGGTTTTAAAAGTAACCAGAATTTCCAATAATTGAATTGGAACATATTTGAATCGAAATTGTGTTTGGAATATTTCGATGTTGGATTTCGTGATTATATAGATATTGTTATGGAAATTTGAAAGATATATATATATATATATATATATATATCGTTATTTCCAATACGATATTTGTTGGTCGTGGAATTTGGTATTGAATATAAGCCGATATATTTTCTATTCAGAGCCTTGTATTTAATATCAAATAGGATTTGGGTTTGTCGTGAATGGTGTCTTCATTAACACTGTTCTTAAACCCAGTTGAGAGAAAGATTAAATCTTTTTATTTAGATTTAATGAAGTGAACCAATTAAATGGTATTTATTTGGAATTGAATTTGAATTGATTTTTGGGTTTATCATGAACGGTGTTTTAAATAACACTTGTTCTTTAACCCGATAATTAATGGAGTGTGATTTTGGGTTTATAGTGAATCGTGTTTTAAATGACATTGGTTCTTTAACCCAGTTAAACATAGGATATGATTTTCTAGGTTAAACAATCATTGATATGATTTTTGGGAAGATTAAAACTAAGTGGAGTGTTGATGATTCTTTAATTAGATTGAAAGGATCGAAAATGGAGTATCGCCAGTTTTGCTCCAGGCGATAGTTAAATCTTTAACTAGATTTGAACTTGAAATGGTAATTGAATCTACCGATAACACCATGGTGTTAGATATGAAGTATTACCAGTTTTACTTCATGGGATGAATAGGTTGGGATTGGGAAATAAAATAAACGATTACTTCGGTGTGGTTCGCTAATCCCGACTAATTTGAATTGATATTCATAGGAGGATTAAAGAATAAATTTAAAGAATTTATCTTTGATAAAATTAATGGGAACCTTTCCCAAAGTATAAGAATATTTGAATAAAAGAATATTCTAAATTGGAATGAGGCGTACGTTGTGTTTGTGTAACACTTATTTATTATATACGCGAGTTATTCAGAAAGACCGGGTTTATCCCATTCTGAATAACTAATTCGACGTTGTGTCGAGAATGAAGACGGTGTTTGAAGACCGGAGGTCTTCACATCATTTAGGTGATTGCTGATTATCTTGATTGGGCTGTACACCCAAGAGAAGGGAATCAGTTGGTGATCATCCAGACGTACTTGGAGATCGATGGATTTGCGAGGTACAAGGTGCCTCCGGTTTCGTTCAGACACAGAACGAACTTGTAAATGGACTGTGTGTATGACATTGGATTTTATTTTGTGTGATTGATTTCTATTAAATATATATCTGTTTGGCGGCGAAGAATTTATTCTCTTGCTTAACGCCCTTCTCTGAGACGTACGAGCTCAGGGGTTATATATTGATGGATATCAAATGCATGGAGTGAATTGCCTGTGTGGCATGCCTAAGTGGCAATATGATCAAGGCTTCTGTTGAAAAGCAGAGTCTTGTGGTTGATGATCAAAGCACGGCCTGTGTGGCATAGCTTTTTGTAGCGTTGATTCACGAGCCTCACACCCCGGTTGTGAACCAAAAAGGGAGAGGACCTCAGGGAGGGCATGCGTTTCCTTCTAGCTAGAAGTAGCGTCAGTGGTTTTACACGCCCTGACGAGTTTGACTTATGTGGTTGTTGCTGTTGCGAGGCGCCTCAGATATATCAGTGACTGTGTGGAGCCGATGGAGTCATCTGGCTCATTTACACCTTAAAGGGTGGGGAAATGCAGTGTCCAGGGTTTAAGTTTAATCCACATAGGTGGACCGGCCCTGACGCTCCAAAGGTCGATGCGTTCTGTCCCTGAGACATAGGCTAGATTGTCTCGAATTCAGTAAGGACGAACCCTTACCTTGGTTCACAGATGGAAATCCAACTTCCAATACGTGATATTTGCGGTTTTGATTATAGAGCCTAGTATCGGTGACATGATATATGGTACCCATGTCGTCTATGATTAATACTTATGATTGAAATTGTTTTAACACTATACACTTATAGTAATAATAAAAGATGAAATTTAGCGTATTTGCCTATTATAAGGTAAAACCCTATCCTCTGGCTTGTGTTGCATTGTGTGATGGGACCTGGGTCTTATAATAGCTTCATTTTTCTTTATTTAGCATTGCACTGTTGTTTTATGCACTGGTATTCTTGGGAGGAAACCCGTTCCGTGTTATACGGCGTGGTCCCTTGATTTACCTAGCTTTAAAATAAAGATTAATAACTGTTTTAGTTCTCACACCAGTCACATGACTGACCTGGAGTTTATTGTTTTAACCTAAACTCTTTGTGCCCTTATTTTGACACGGGCAGCTAGTAGTTTTGGTTTTGCAGATTTATATTCATAGGATCCTGATTTACAGCTTGAACGATATCCGGAAAACTCTGTATCCGTATAACTCTTCTAGTTGTGTTTTGTATTATTTTCCGCTGCTATGTAGTGTATTGTAATCTCTGATATTTTTCTGTGTAATATTTATTCATACTCTATATATTCTTGTAATTTGATGAAATTATTGTAATTAGCAATGAAATGTTCTTCTGTTTGTGTTCCGATATGTCTTGTCCTCAAATCATCTGCTCTGTCCTTACCGGGGAAGTTACGGGCGTCTACACTCTACATACATAGTATACAATCAAAATCATGGGCGCTTATTAGGGAATCAATTTCCTGGCAAGGTATGAGACCACCTTCCCGATAATGTACCTCTGGAGAAGAATACATTGGGGTTCAACCAGAACATCTTGCAACCTAGCTTAAACATGACCGGCCCCTCAATTCGCTTGAGAGTACCGAATATATCATTACTACGCTTGGGGGCCAGCCAACCGAACCGATAGAATACATACAAAAATTTAAAAACGGACAACTGAAGGCATTAGTTTTCACTAGATCAGGTAATGATATACCCTTTTTATAGGTGCGACCCACATAGCCATGCGACCTACTCAATTTTATGCCATTTCCCGGTTGATGAGGCCAGGGGTTAAGCTTATCCTTCAGAACCTCACATCTACATTCACTTTGAATGCCACATTGTCAGATGCGCTGGATATCACTTAATTGATTTCCACAAAAATACTCTGAGCGTTAAGCTAAGAGAAGTGAGCGCCTCTCCGCCACCAACATAAATACGTTTGTAAATATTCAATGTACATGACTCCTTTGGAAATACTCTATCAGACACTCATCCGTACAAGTCATCCAGGAATAGGATGAACCAAAGGCACCCTCCTACCACATACTATATAGGTATCACCCCAACGATCAGTAGCGAGTAGTCCTTGTAATCCGTAGATTCAAATAACGACTGAATCACTGCCGAAATATCTTAGGCCGCTAAACCAGAGAAATTCAACCAGTGGTTCTTACGTTTATGAAGATCCACAATCTTCAGTGCTCCATCTTTAATTAACATTTCCCACGTATTTGCAGATCGGAATGGTTTTCGAATATGATTCGTTCCCGGTCTTTCCGTACTAACTATCGTATTTGGCCAGATTTGATAGTCGGTTATTTAACTATCAGATAAATAATCATGAGAATAAAATGAGTTTACAGATTCAATAATCGATATTACTTGGCCTCTTTGAATAAACATCTGTTAATGATATTCTTTAAATCTTCCAATAATTGGAGTTTATCTTTAACTTCTTATTATAAATAAGAATACTTTAAAAATCATTTGACTTACTCATAAACTTTTCGAACACAATTTTCAGTGTTCATTACGGAAATCATAACTTATGTTTCCCCTCAATTTCTCTCGTTTATAAACTAACACCGTTCCTGGATAAACGTGAAGTCGTTCAAGTTGGGGTATTTATTTACCTCTCAGACCTTGACCAACAGCATTCATATCTTTAGAATAGATAGAAGTTTATTAACAACAGGTTTTCCTTTGAAAACAATATTTAAATCTCAACAACGTTTACTTAATTAATTATTAAGTACACTATTATTATACTTCTTTATTAATCCTTAATAATCCTTTATAACGTTATACTCTAGCTTCGATTCCATTATAAATAGAATTCTTTATAAACTTTCTTCAACATCTCGTTATAAATATTCTTTAACTTGTTTGTAACAACAATACTATATTTTGGTTAAATCATATATAAATATATTTACAAATCTTATATAAATATCTTTACAAATCTTGTATAAATATTTTTATCAACACAATTCAATTTATCATCTATAACAAATGTTACAGATTTCATTTCGAAACCTTTTCAGTTTCCTTTAGTTATGCTCTTTTCAAATCATTGCGACAAATTATGCGTTGTCGAAAATCCCTTAGCGATCTTTTTAAGGATCTACAGTTATAAATCAAATGGTTTAATTTATTATTTGTAACAATTGTTACACGTTCATTTTTCAAAACGCTTACTTCATTCACAAATCCCATTTGTAAATTATTATCGACAACTGATATTTCGATTACATTTCTGAACTCTTAATTTCCATTTACAAAATCGTTTGTAAATCATTTACGATAATTTATATTCCTTGCCATTTCCAAAACCTTTTACTCACTTTATACCCTTGCCTTTTTTTTGAACTTCGGAATAAATCTCACTTTGTTAACCATTCTGAACTTCGGAATATCAAATTCTGAACCTCGGAATAACCCTGACTTAACCATTTCATATCGTTTCCCCACTTCTCAATCTCCTTTTTCTAATTTCAAATATTAAATAAATATTTAATTTAAGCTACAATATTCACTTAAAAATCCTTTTTATAACTTCGTTATAAAATCCGGTTTTAATATAAAACCCGTTAACTCCATTCACAATTCAATTCAAGTTCATTCAATTTTGATCACATTTTAAATGAATTAAAAAGTAATCTCCATAACGATTATTAATTGAAATAATAATTTACTTCAATCATTAACTATAGTAATAGTAGTTAATTTCTTAATTAACAAAAATAAATAGTAAGTTTCTTTTTAAAATCTTATTAAAATTAAAATAATTATTCATTAATTATTTTATTAAATTAATCCAAATAAATTAATTTAATAACTATTCTCAGTTAAAAACAGTTGATTTAGTCAACTCAATACACGATTAATTCGTTACCCAAATTCAATTGGCTCTTCCTTTAAATTAATTAATAATATAATTAATTTAAATAATTCCATTTAATTGTTTCTTAATAAAAATGATTATCCAATTCTTAATAGGTTAGTTTCAATTCGTTTGCTTACAAAATCTGATTAACATAAGCATTTACCCTATAAAATCATTTAATACTATCTTATAAATTTGAATTAAAAATAATGAATATTTATTTCCTTTTTTAAACTTTTACTCAAAATAATAGATTTAAATAAATCTATCTTCAGTTATAAAAATAAATTTTATAACTTCACTTCTATCAATCTATCTGACGGAAAATCAATATTTGGAAAACGATTGATTTATAGACCATATACCGCCAAATTACTCAACCAATATCACCCATTGGTTTAAACAAAACGAATGTTGAATTTCAGGTCAATGGTCAATAACCAAATCAATCATTTAATCACAACATTTCATATAAAGAAAATGAATATCGTTAAATATATTTGAGGAATCCCGTTGGATCCTGTAACGACCCGGATTTTCGGCGACTTTGGTTATCGACATAAGCACGATGTCGATAACCAAAACGTCGAAAAATCCTGGTAATTAGTGAATGAAATTAGAGGGTGAGGAAAGATAAGATAGAAAATTAGAATAGAAGAAGAAGAAGAACACAACATCAGAGTAACATGAATCTCACAGCGGAACGAATAAATATATTTCATAACATAACTTTGAAATACAAATCTGTACTTACATATACATATCATTATCAAAGTACAGCACTTACAACACAGCGGAAATAACTATAGCTATATGATCCTGAAGCCTCCTGCTCCAGCTCTTCAATGTATCTGTAAAATCCCGACTACTTGACTGCCCATACAAATTTAGGCACCCAAGAGTTTAGGGAAAACAACAAAGTAAACTCCGGGTCAGTCATGGGACTGGTATGAGTAAAACAGTTTAAAACAGTTATACAGGTATATGATATCTCATAAGACCACGCCGCATAACGGAACGAGTTTTTCCCTTATGAGAATCCAAATATCTTTATATCAAAAACCTTTTTGATATTATAATAATGTCTATCAACCACAGTATATATATAATCATCTAGCAGAAACGCTTTCATCTCACGTTCTACATATATAGTATACAATCAAAACCGCAAGCACGTATTGGGTAATGGGTTTCCAACTATGACAAGGTATGGATCCACCTTTCGCTCGTGTACCTCTAGAGAGGAATACACTGGGTTCAACAAGAACATCTTGCAACCCGGCCACACATGACCGACCACTCATTTCGCTTGAGTGTATCGAATGTACATCACCAACAGTTGGGATCAGCAACCGTTTCCCGAATGGGACAGCATCAACAATAGATTTTTAGAAGAAAATGAAACTCTAGATCAGGTGATTATACACCCTACTTCGGTGCGACCGACTTAGCCATGCTGCCTGCCCGATTTCTGTCATTTACCGGATGATGAGGCTAGAAGCTACGCTTTATCATACCAGATTCACTTTGAATGTCACATCGTCAAATCGATCAAATCACCGATCGACGTCCTCAACCATACATTATGTGTTAGCTAAAAGAAGTTTCCTTCTCCGCCTCCACTCTTGGTACGGTTGGAGAAATCAATATACGTGATCGTCTAGAAATACTCTGTCAGACATTCATCCATACAAGTCACCCAGGAACAGGATGAACCGAAGGCACTATTCTGTAAACAGGATAGCCCTTGCATAACTCCGTCTTCAATTTCTTTTGGCATATATGATTCGCAACGCTTATGCCAATACAGAGTGGTTCTTTGGATAATAATCCAACCGGTCTCTCCATATTAACAACGTTAAAATGGTCAAAACTTCGATAGTCTGTGATTTAACTATCGAATAAAAACAGGTGTGCAAACAACAATATTATTCCCAAATGGAAATTATATCGATCAAACATCATTTAACATTTATATCCTTATTTCATAAATCTACTTATCTCCTGTTTCCCTATATTCCTTATTTCTTATTTTCTAAATTTAGAAAATATACGTTATTAACAATGGAAAACATTTCCATTTCTTGTCTTCTTTATTTGAAAACATTTCTGGTTTCTTATTTGGAAAACATATCCAAAGCTTCTTCATTGGACTTAGGCAGATGTTTAAACAAACATCGCTATGCCAACCCAAACCATTTCCTTTACTGCCGAACCTTAACTATTCCTTAGTTAAAAACGAAGCCAATCAAGTTGGGGTAGACAGACCTTAACTGAACAACATTTCTAACTTTGAAATTAGCAAAGTTCACTTTATATTTCTTTAACAAACTTCCTTACTTAACCCTCCTTCGAATAACTATATTCGATTGACTCTTATCAATTAACTCTATTGGACTAACACTATTGGATTAACTCTATTTGACTAACACTATTGATTTACTCATTTCACTTAACTCCTTTCGAATAAACTATATTCGATGACTCCTTTTACTTTCTATTCGAATAACTATATTCGATTAACTCATTTGCTTCTATTCGAATAACTATATTCGATTTAACTCATTTGCTTCTATTCTAATCGATTAAACTAACATCGATTATCTCCTTTCAACTTTATTCTCTAATCGATTAACTAACATCGATTAGCTTCTTTTTAACTTTATTCTCTAATCGATTAACTAACATCGATTAACTTCTTTTTAACTTTATCACTAATCGATTAACTAACATTGATTATCTCCTTTTTAACTTTATTCTCTAATCGATTAACTAACATCGATTATCTCCTTTTTAACTTTATTCTCTAATCGATTAACTAACATCGATTAGCTTCTTTTTAACTTTATTCTCTAATCGATTAACTAACATCGATTAACTTCTTTTTTTACTTTATCTCTAATCGATTAACTAACATCGATTAGCTTCTTTTTGACTTTATTCTCTAATCGATTAACTTCTTTTTTAACTTTACTCTCTAATCGATTAACTAACATCGATTATCTCCTTTTTAACTTTATTCTCTAATCGATTAACTAACGTCGATTAGCTTCTTTTTATAAACTACGTTTTCCGTTACAACTATTTCCCTTTTTATAACGTTTACTTACCGTTACAAATATTTCCTATTTATAACTTCTATTTACCGTTACAAATATTTCCTATTTATAACTTCTATTTACCGTTACAAATATTTCCTATTTATAACTTCTATTTACCGTTACAAATATTTCCTATTTATAACTTCTATTTATTTTCTAAATAAATATCCCTTTTCTATTTATTTATTTTCTAAATAAATATCCCTTTTATAAAACCGTGTTCGTTTTATAAATATTTCCTTTTATAAAATCCTGTGATTTTATAATATTCCTTTATTTCAATATACATTGAAATACTTCTTTTTACATCCCAGGGTTTCTTATGATATTTAAAATATCGAATAACAATGATCAATATCATTCCAACACCCATAATCCATAACAGATTATATAACACATCATATATCACAATATATGAAAACAGTAAAATAAATGTTGAGGAATCCAGTCGGATTCCTCCAACCTGTCTCCCTGCATCACAGATGTTAAACAATATAGATAACATCACTTTTCAGTTCTATATGATATATTCTGTTAAACAGAATCAATATAGAAAATTTAATTAACTGACTAGCAGTTCAATCAAATAGTCAACATACAGTAAATCAGCCAATATCTAACAGTTCTAAAAATACAACATGAATTTATAAACTGTTCAGAGTTAGTGAGATTTACTCACAGTTGCGCGTTAATCGTTAAATAACAGTTTGCGTTATTTGATTCAGTCAGACAATTTATTTCGCCATAAATTGTAACTGTCTTCGATCCACTCCCGGTCAGTCTCATTGGATAGCTCTCGTCCATACAATCCTAACGAATCCTTTCGTTCGAAATTCTGATATCATGTGTAAAAGATATCGCATTAAAAAGATTGTATGTTATTTAAATAAAATTTAAACTTATATTTAATTAAATAATGGGCCTTGCCTATTGAATTCGGCCCACCACCATACTTACAAACCCACGTATGCTTCTTCACCACAAAAGAAAACGCCTCCTGTTATTTCTTTCCTCCCACTGCTCTTCTGAAACCGTCCGCATACTTCTTTTATTCCCTTTGTTTTTGTTCCATTAGGACCTTCACTTAAAAACTAACTCACGAAAATAGATCACTCGCAGCTTACATGAGCCGACCTATGTAAATGATATAACCCACTTCTCAGTACCCTATCTTCTCCACTCAAGTTTCGTGACATACTCCTTATATAAAACTCCATTTGTGGAATCTTTTCATGGCTCGTTCGAGGCCATCTCCCCACGAAATCGACCAAACCCAACGCCGTTCTGCTTCTCTTTCTCCCCATATAACCATACCCAATTCGATCTCCGTTCAAGCTGGCGGCTTCCAACCCCATTCACGCATACGTCCACTCCGTTGCAGACTTACGCCTCACCTCTCATTTGATTTAAAATAAATTCTTTTAAAGTATTTATTTCTCACGGTTTTTGGGTTCCTGAAAGTAAAAGAAGGAGAAAGGTACGGGTATTTATATACATGTGGAGTCTCAGGGATTAAGTAACGCATACGTGGGTACTTAGTGTCCAAGAACGTGGAGGGTTGTTTGTGAAAGAAATGGGTTTGCTGCTATGTGAAAATTCGTGGCTTCGAGTTCTCCAGGATCGAAATAACTGAGGTAGGCCAAAGTGACGTGTTCCATATTTGACGCAGCAGTGTTTGCTTGGACTATGTGGAGGCATGCTTTTCGTATTTGAAAACGTGTATCATTCAACTCAACGAAATATTTCAAAGAAAGTAGGACTGAGGCGTTTATAAGCCAGATAGTAAAACAATGGTAAAGAAGAAATGAACTTAAACCTACTTAAACCCTTATAAATGTTTGGATCGCCATCAACAGATACAAACATACTGTTATGACGAGCAAGACGCAATGATTCCAAAAATATAATATTATCGGTAGATTAACTTATATTGTGAAACCCCAAAATGTTGATTACAGGGTGTCAAATACTCCAAATAAAAAGTTGATTATTTAATTAATTAAAAATTACAGTAAAATTCTAAAAATTAAATAACCACTACTTCCCAAAAGAATCTTGTCTAAATTCATATCCGGTGTCTAGTTATATCGAATAAACCGTTACGGTCGATAAACAAATATGCCGCTGTTTTTCTGAATATTTGATTTGGACATAAAACAAAATCTACACGACGAAATCCCGATATTTCTCTTCCACTAGAAAGATATACTCCACCAGCTCCACACGTTTCTTGTTTCACAGAAATCCGACTTAAAACGAATCATGTACATCCAGTTGAAGTTCAAATCGCCAAATAGCGAACTGCAGCGCCATTTCGAGCTCGTTTATAATTATATTATAAACTATACGTTCAACTGTCGACGATTGAATATATTCGTTATTCAAATTCAATTCCAGGCCGAATTAAATATCACAGATGATCCGGTTCACACCATATCGTCATTTCAACCAATTCTGATTAGTTCAGAATTAAATATATTATTTAAATTTATTATTTTTAATTAAATATTCACCATATTTTAATTCAACGATCATTAAATTCACTAATCACCATTTCAATAATTAAATAAATTAATTCTAATACCTCTGCCACTGCGGGTCATTACAATCTTTCCCACTTAAAATAATTTCGTCCTCGAAATTGCTTAAAGGTAGGGGACGACCCTATCGACTGGTTAGAACATATTTGTTCACTTCCTAACTTCAGTTTTCAACTGAACCAATTTAATTTCAATTAAATTATTAATTCTTATTATCGAAAATTTTCAAAAATCCTGAAAAATTTCCTAACTCCTTAACTCTTCGAAAAATTTCGCCAGCACCTCCTTTGTACTGGTCAATTACGTCAAACTCCCACTCGCCTCTCTGGGCCATCTCCAACCCAAAAGAAAATCAAACAGCTAAGCGGCTTGCCAATTCGGCTCAAAAATCTTATATCAAATATAAACTGGTACCTTTTTGTCGGGCATATCGTTATATCCCTCACATCTGCTATCAATTCAGCATATACCAATGTTATCCCAATCAAATTCCAATCTGCCTTTATCCATGACACAACCATTCGCTTATATCCGAGCCAAATATCATTTCAACTCGAGTTTCTTCTCGATTCCCAACTCTTACTTGATTATCACATTACACTTCAAAATTGGAATCTCACAATCCAATTGGTCTTGATATCATTCTAATGCAATCTCAGTTACCACTTTACTGACTTTACTTTAATTCAAATTTTTGCTTTCACAGATTTCTGTTAAAATTGTTTTTAACTCAAACAGTCTTTCCCAGGAAGTTTCAAACAGTATACTTTTTTCAAAAATCAAATTTTCCTTTTGAAAATGTCACTGAGCCCCAAATTAATATTCCATTAATTAAATCACTTCTCTATTTCTTAATCAATATTGTTAACCAAATATTTTCAATAACCATATTGGCCTTTTATGTTATTTGGAAAACATTTCCGAATATCGCCTTCCTTTATTTTCTAAACTTTAGAAAATATATGCTATTTATAATTGGAAAATATTCCAATTACTTATCCCTTTTCCGATCTCGTTTATTTCTATACCTAGGAAATATTCTATATTATATTTCCAAGCTTACTTTTATTTGGGTTAAAACGGATGTTGTGTAAAACATCGTTACGACAACTCAAATACTATATTCAACTAACTCATATTCAACATTGATCTTCGAGCCTGAAATCTTACCATTTATTTGTTAATAATGAAATCAATCAAGTTGGGGTATAACTACCTCTCAGACCTTGACTGAATAACATTTATAACGTCAAAACAGATATGACTACTTACTCGAATAATCAATACCATACAACTACTTATTCACTTTTAAACACGTATACACTTTCTCTTTCTATTCTTTCGAGATTTTATTCTTATACTTCCCTTGTGATTATACTATTCTATTTCTAAGTTTGTCCCCTTATCGACTTCTATATATATCGATACGTTGATTTCCTAGCTATCAAATTATCTTAAAAATACTCTAACTCCTTAAATTCCCAGAAAAATTCGCCATAACCTCCTTTGTATCGGGAGCATCGGGAAAATCCCCAAACTGCCACACAGGCCTTCTCCAATCAAAAGAAAAAGAAAAGCCAAGCGGCTAGCCGATACGGCGCATAAAATCTCATATATGAATTAAATACATACCTTTCGTCGAGCATTCTATCTATATGCCTTCATACTATATTCCAAACCTGTCTCATGTATATCCATACATTTCTAATTCATTCCAACTTAATCCAATCGTTTTAACTTATTTCGTTAAGTGATTTTCAAATTACTGGTTTGCCCATTTCACCTTCATATTTGAATATACATGTTCAAATATAGGTTTAACTTGTTTATCGACTAATTGAATTTCATTTCAATTCTCTCTGAATTTCCCATATTCAAATTCCATTTCAAATCTCTTATTCAAATTCCATATTTGAATTTCATTTCGAATCTCTTATTCAAATTCTATATTTGAATTTTGTTTCAATTTTCTTATTCAAATTCCATATTTGAATTTCATTATTCAAATCTATTTTTAAACTCCATTTGAATTTCTAAATTCAAATCTATTTGAATTCTCTTTATTTCATTTCAATTCCCTTTGAATCTTCTATATTCAAATTTCAATTTCAATTCTATTTGAATCTTCTTTATTCAAATTTCATTTCACTTCCATTGAATTTCATATATTCAAACTCCCTTTGAATTTCTATATTCAATTTCTATTTCAAACTCTCTTTATTCAAATCCCCTTTGAATTTTCTATATTCAAATCCTATGTTTGAACTTCCTTTATTCTAATTCCTTTTCAATAAGTCTCGGTTTCAATACCTTTTGAAATCGATATTTCTACCTTTGGAAAATAGATTTCCCTTTCAACTTCACACTTGTATTTTTATTTCTGAATTACCCAATGATAATTCTTTTCACTTCATTTTATAAACTTCGTTTATAAAGGAACTTCTCGTTTTATTCTTTTAAAACAAGTTAATATTTCAAATCTATTTCAAAATTCAAATTCTATATTATAAATCCCGTTTTGAAATTCAACAACTTGTCTTTCCCAAAACAAATTCAAAACAGTATCTCTGGTAGTAATTCGTCACTTACAACTCGAAAATGAATACTGATGATGCAGCTGTCATCATCAGAATCTATTTCCCAGCGATCGAAGTGAGTTCAATACTATAAAACCATTTTTAAACATTTCCACCTTGAAATTCATTTCAAAAATATAATTCACACTGCTTGTAAAACAATTTAAAATCTCCCAAGATCTTAAATTTTCCTTATTTTATATCCAAATCCATTTACAAACACTTATCCAAATTTTCCCGAATTTTAATTCAATTTCTGGCTTAAAATCTCAGATTTAACTTGTCTGATTTCACGTATTTCACTTATATGAATTCTGATTGGTTATTTACATAACCGTTTAATTTATAATCTTACTCGATTATAATAACAACCAATATATCCAATATATTATAATTTTGATATAAATATATCTTCTCTATATCAAGATATACCTTGGGTAAACTTATTTTAATTTACCCTCTTTTCAAAACAAACCATGACGGTTCATCGTATTTAAGAGTTTAGTAACTCCTACCGATACAGTGGATCAAACTGATCGACCAGAACTCATAAACGACTCAATCAATGAATCTCCACAATATAAAACAAATTTTTATATCAATAACAAATACGTTCACTCGTATATATACACTCAATCTCAGTCTAGGGTATTACTAACCCTATCTCTACCGAGTCACGCCACAGAGCCAAGTAATTCTTAACTTAAGCTCTGATACCAACTGTAACGACCCGGATTTTCGGCGACTTTGGTTATCGACATAAGCACGATGTCGATAACCAAAACGTCGAAAAATCCTGGTAATTAGTGAAAGAAATTAGAGGGTGAGGAAAGATAAGATAGAAAATTAGAATAGAAGAAGAAGAAGAACACAACATCAGAGTAACACGAATCTCACAGCGGAACGAATAAATATATTTCATAACATAACTTTGAAATACAAATCTGTACTTACATATACATATCATTATCAAAGTACAGCACTTACAACACAACGGAAATAACTATAGCTATATGATCCTGAAGCCTCCTGGTCCAGCTCTTCAATGTATCTGTAAAATCCCGACTACTTGACTGCCCATACAAATTTAGGCACCCAAGAGTTTAGGGAAAACAACAAAGTAAACTCCGGGTCAGTCATGGGACTGGTATGAGTAAAACAGTTTAAAACAGTTATACAGGTATATGATATCTCATAAGACCACGCCGCATAACGGAACGGGTTTTTCCCTTATGAGAATCCAAATATCTTTATATCAAAAACCTTTTTGATATTATAATAATGTCTATCAACCACAGTATATATATAATCATCTAGCAGAAACGCTTTCATCTCACGTTCTACATATATAGTATACAATCAAAACCGCAAGCACGTATTGGGTAATGGGTTTCCAACTATGACAAGGTATGGATCCACCTTTCGCTCGTGTACCTCTAGAGAGGAATACACTGGGTTCAACAAGAACATCTTGCAACCTGGCCACACATGACCGACCACTCATTTCGCTTGAGTGTATCGAATGTACATCACCAACAGTTGGGATCAGCAACCGTTTCCCGAATGGGACAGCTTCAACAATAGATTTTTAGAAGAAAATGAAACTCTAGATCAGGTGATTATACACCCTACTTCGGTGCGACCGACTTAGCCATGCTGCCTGCCCGATTTCTGTCATTTACCGGATGATGAGGCTAGAAGCTACGCTTTATCATACCAGATTCACTTTGAATGTCACATCGTCAAATCGATCAAATCACCGATCGACGTCCTCAACCATACATTATGTGTTAGCTAAAAGAAGTTTCCTTCTCCGCCTCCACTCTTGGTACGGTTGGAGAAATCAATATACGTGATCGTCTGGAAATACTCTGTCAGACATTCATCCATACAAGTCACCCAGGAACAGGATGAACCGAAGGCACTATTCTGTAAACAGGATAGCCCTTGCATAACTCCGTCTTCAATTTCTTTTGGCATATATGATTCGCAACGCTTATGCCAATACAGAGTGGTTCTTTGGA
Source organism: Allium sativum (assembly GCA_030737875.1). NCBI lineage: Eukaryota > Viridiplantae > Streptophyta > Magnoliopsida > Asparagales > Amaryllidaceae > Allium > Allium sativum. The sequence continues at coordinate 205,140,948 of CM060919.1, forward strand.
TAATAATCCAACCGGTCTCTCCATATTAACAACGTTAAAATGGTCAAAACTTCGATAGTCTGTGATTTAACTATCGAATAAAAACAGGTGTGCAAACAACGATATTATTCCCAAATGGAAATTATATCGATCAAACATCATTTAACATTTATATCCTTATTTCATAAATCTACTTATCTCCTGTTTCCCTATATTCCTTATTTCTTATTTTCTAAATTTAGAAAATATACGTTATTAACAATGGAAAACATTTCCATTTCTTGTCTTCTTTATTTGAAAACATTTCTGGTTTCTTATTTGGAAAACATTTCCAAAGCTTCTTCATTGGACTTAGACAGATGTTTAAACAAACATCGCTATGCCAACCCAAACCATTTCCTTTACTGCCGAACCTTAACTATTCCTTAGTTAAAAACGAAGCCAATCAAGTTGGGGTAGACAGACCTTAACTGAACAACATTTCTAACTTTGAAATTAGCAAAGTTCACTTTATATTTCTTTAACAAACTTCCTTACTTAACCCTCCTTCGAATAACTATATTCGATTGACTCTTATCAATTAACTCTATTGGACTAACACTATTGGATTAACTCTATTTGACTAACACTATTGATTTACTCATTTCACTTAACTCCTTTCGAATAAACTATATTCGATAACTCCTTTTACTTTCTATTCGAATAACTATATTCGATTAACTCATTTGCTTCTATTCGAATAACTATATTCGATTTAACTCATTTGCTTCTATTCTAATCGATTAAACTAACATCGATTATCTCCTTTCAACTTTATTCTCTAATCGATTAACTAACATCGATTAGCTTCTTTTTAACTTTATTCTCTAATCGATTAACTAACATCGATTAACTTCTTTTTAACTTTATCACTAATCGATTAACTAACATTGATTATCTCCTTTTTAACTTTATTCTCTAATCGATTAACTAACATCGATTATCTCCTTTTTAACTTTATTCTCTAATCGATTAACTAACATCGATTAGCTTCTTTTTAACTTTATTCTCTAATCGATTAACTAACATCGATTAACTTCTTTTTTTACTTTATCTCTAATCGATTAACTAACATCGATTAGCTTCTTTTTGACTTTATTCTCTAATCGATTAACTAACATCGATTAACTTCTTTTCTTACTTTACTCTCTAATCGATTAACTAACATCGATTATCTCCTTTTTAACTTTATTCTCTAATCGATTAACTAACATCGATTAGCTTCTTTTTATAAACTACGTTTTCCGTTACAACTATTTCCCTTTTTATAACGTTTACTTACCGTTGCAAATATTTCCTATTTATAACTTCTATTTACCGTTACAAATATTTCCTATTTATAACTTCTATTTACCGTTACAAATATTTCCTATTTATAACTTCTATTTACCGTTACAAATATTTCCTATTTATAACTTCTATTTATTTTCTAAATAAATATCCCTTTTCTATTTATTTATTTTCTAAATAAATATCCCTTTTATAAAACCGTGTTCGTTTTATAAATATTTCCTTTTATAAAATCCTGTGATTTTATAATATTCCTTTATTTCAATATACATTGAAATACTTCCTTTTACATCCCAGAGTTTCTTATGATATTTAAAATATCGAATAACAATGATCAATATCATTCCAACACCCATAATCCATAACAGATTATATAACACATCATATATCACAATATATGAAAACAGTAAAATAAATGTTGAGGAATCCAGTCGGATTCCTCCAACCTGTCTCCCTGCATCACAGATGTTAAACAATATAGATAACATCACTTTTCAGTTCTATATGATATATTCTGTTAAACAGAATCAATATAGAAAATTTAATTAACTGACTAGCTGTTCAATCAAACAGTCAACATACAGTAAATCAGCCAATATCTAACAGTTCTAAAAATACAACATGAATTTATAAACTGTTCAGAGTTAGTGAGATTTACTCACAGTTGCGCGTTAATCGTTAAATAACGGTTTGCATTATTTGATTCAGTCAGACAATTTATTTCGCCATAAATTGTAACTGTCTTCGATCCACTCCCGGTCAGTCTCATTGGATAGCTCTCGTCCATACAATCCTAACGAATCCTTTCGTTCGAAATTCTGATATCATGTGTAAAAGATATCGCATTAAAAAGATTGTATGTTATTTAAATAAAATTTAAACTTATATTTAATTAAATAATGGGCCTTGCCTATTGAATTCGGCCCACCACCATACTTACAAACCCACGTATGCTTCTTCACCACAAAAGAAAACGCCTCCTGTTATTTCTTTCCTCCCACTGCTCTTCTGAAACCGTCCCCATACTTCTTTTATTCCCTTTGTTTTTGTTCCATTAGGACCTTCACTTAAAAACTAACTCACGAAAATAGATCACTCGCAGCTTACATGAGCCGACCTATGTAAATGATATAACCCACTTCTCAGTACCCTATCTTCTCCACTCAAGTTTCGTGACATACTCCTTATATAAAACTCCATTTGTGGAATCTTTTCATGGCTCGTTCGAGGCCATCTCCCCACGAAATCGACCAAACCCAACGCCGTTCTGCTTCTCTTTCTCCCCATATAACCATACCCAATTCGATCTCCGTTCAAGCTGGCGGCTTCCAACCCCATTCACGCATACGTCCACTCCGTTGCAGACTTACGCCTCACCTCTCATTTGATTTAAAATAAATTCTTTTAAAGTATTTATTTCTCACGGTTTTTGGGTTCCTGAAAGTAAAAGAAGGAGAAGGGTACGGGTATTTATATACATGTGGAGTCTCAGGGATTAAGTAACGCATACGTGGGTACTTAGTGTCCAAGAACGTGGAGGGTTGTTTGTGAAAGAAATGGGTTTGCTGCTATGTGAAAATTCGTGGCTTCGAGTTCTCCAGGATCGAAATAACCGAGGTAGGCCAAAGTGACGTGTTCCATATTTGACGCAGCAGTGTTTGCTTGGACTATGTGGAGGCATGCTTTTCGTATTTGAAAACGTGTATCATTCAACTCAACGAAATATTTCAAAGAAAGTAGGACTGAGGCGTTTATAAGCCAGATAGTAAAACAATGGTAAAGAAGAAATGAACTTAAACCTACTTAAACCCTTATAAATGTTTGGATCGCCATCGACAGATACAAACATACTGTTATGACGAGAAAGACGCAATGATTCCAAAAATATAATATTATCGGTAGATTAACTTATATTGTGAAACCCCAAAATGTTGATTACAGGGTGTCAAATACTCCAAATAAAAAGTTGATTATTTAATTAATTAAAAATTACAGTAAAATTCTAAAAATTAAATAACCACTACTTCCCAAAAGAATCTTGTCTAAATTCATATCCGGTGTCTAGTTATATCGAATAAACCGTTACGGTCGATAAACGAATATGCCGCTGTTTTTCTTAATATTTGATTTGGACATAAAACAAAATCTACACGACGAAATCCCGATATTTCTCTTCCACTAGAAAGATATACTCCACCAGCTCCACACGTTTCTTGTTTCACAGAAATCCGACTTAAAACGAATCCTGTACATCCAGTTGAAGTTCAAATCGCCAAATAGCGAACTGCAGCGCCATTTCGAGCTCGTTTATAATTATATTATAAACTATACGTTCAACTGTCGACGATTGAATATATTCGTTATTCAAATTCAATTCCAGGCCGAATTAAATATCACAGATGATCCGGTTCACACCATATCGTCATTTCAACCAATTCTGATTAGTTCAGAATTAAATATATTATTTAAATTTATTATTTTTAATTAAATATTCACCATATTTTAATTCAACGATCATTAAATTCACTAATCACCATTTCAATAATTAAATAAATTAATTCTAATACCTCTGCCAATGCGGGTCATTACAGATCCCTCCAACCTGTTCTTCCCAGTACCAAAATAGATCATCTCACATAAATTCATTTCAATTCAATTTAACTGATAATTTCTATAACGATAAATAATGGCTATTTAACACCAACCAATTAACCAACAATTCAAACAATTTAACTCGTTTATTTTTATAATAGTGACCAACAAGGTAAGTTAACTTAATTGGGACCAATCATTAAAATAACGACTGGGTGTTTCATTGAAGTTAAACAACACTTAATTTCATTGGTACAATCAACATATGATTATATAATTAACAGACAGTTAATCACCAGCAACTACAACAAACATTAGCAACCATAGCACACAAAATAAAAACCTGACTTACATAAATATAAGTGGAAGAACTGTGTGAGTTTAACTCACATTGATTTGATTCGTCATTGAAATGGTTCATTTTTATTAAATTAAACAAGTGTTTAATTTAATTAAAATTCTCAACTGCACCAAACTCTGTCTGAACCCACTTCAAAATGTTACACTTGTTGGTACAATTCCAACGTGATCAACCTTGTTCATTTCTGGTAATGCATGGCCGAATTATTGCATTAATAATACTGTATAAACATTTATTTAAACTAAACTTTAGTTGCAAATTAAATGGGCCTTAACCTTTTGTAATCAGCCCATGTCCATGTCAAAGCACCTTTGCCACAGTATTGCATCTTCACCAAATACTAGTTCATCCCTTTTTGTTTGGCTTGTTCTGTCTCTCCACTCCCCAATTTCTTTTTTGTTTCATTGTTTCTTTGTTTTCTTTTTCTTTCTAATTTGAAAGCAAACGGCCCAAGCCAAATCCCGCGACAAAATAATCGCGCACCTCCCCAAACACTAAACCAACTTCAGATGAAACCTTCCCATCCGTAATGTTTATTCCCCATTCCAACTTCCAATTTGCATTTTCGAAACCTGCAATCTTTTTTTATACTGTTTCATGCATTGACAGCACATCGTGCACCCCCTCTCTGTTACAACCCGAAATCCCCCTCACGGGAAATCACGGATTGTACTGAGGACAAGACACATCGGAACACAAACAGAAGAACATTTCATTGTTAATTAAAACAATTCCATCAGAAAACAAGAATATACAGAGTATGAATAAATATTATACAACAGAGAAATATCAGAGATTTAAATACATTACTGCAGCGGAAAATAATACAAAACAAAACTGAAAGTAATACGCGGATACAGAGCTTTCCGAGTATCGTTCCAGCTGTAAACCAGGTTCCTGTGAAAATAAATCTGCAAAACCAAAACTACTAGCTGCCCGTGTCAAAATAAGGGCACCCAGAGTTTAGATTAAAACAATAAACTCCAGGTCAGTCATGGAACTGGTGTGATAACTAAAACAGTTACTAATCTTTATTTTAAAGTTAGATAAATCAAGGGATACGCTGTATAACACGGAACGGTTTTCCTCCTAAGAATACCAGTGCATAAAACAGCAGCCCAATGCTAAATAAAGAACAATGAAGCTATTATAAGATCCAGGTCCCATCACACAATGCAACACAAGCCGAAGGATAGGATTTACCTTATAATAGCCAAAGAATGCTTGATACAATAAATTTGATCTTCTATTATTACTATAAGTGTATAGTGTCAAAATAATTTCAATCATAAGTATTAATTATAGACGGCATGGGTACCATATATCATGTCGTCAATACTAGGATCTACAATCAAAACCGCAAATGTCACGTATTGGAAGTTGGATTTCCATCTGTGAACCGAGGCCAGGGATCGTCCTCACCATTTTGAGACAATCTAGCCTACCATGTCTTAGGAACAGCCGCAACTGCACCTTGGATCGTCAGGGCCGGTCCACCGATGTGGATTAAAATGCCTGAACACTGTGTTTCCCTGCCCTTTGGGGCGTAAATGAGCCAAATGACTCCATCGGCTCCACATAGTCACCGATATATCTGAGGCGCCTCGCAACAGCAACAACCACACAGGTGAAAATAATATAAATATCAGGGCTGGTAGGTCACTGACACCACCCTAGCTAGAAAGAAACGCATGCCCTCCCTGAGATCCTCTCCCGTTTCTGGTTCACAACCGAGGTGTGAGGCTCGCGAATAAACGCTACACAAAGCTATGCCACACAGGCCGTTCTTTGAACATCAACCACAAGACCTTGCTTTTCAACAGAAGCCTTGATCATTTGCCACTTAGGCATGCCACACAGGCAATTCACTCCATGCGATTGATATCCATCAATATATAACCCCTGAGCTCGTACGTCTCAGAGAAGGGCGTTAAGCAAGAGAATAAATTCTCCACCGCCAAACAGATATATATTTAATAGAAATCAATCACACAGAATTAAATCCAATGCCAGACACGTAGTCCATTTACAAATTCGTTCTGGGTCTGAACAAAACCGGAGGCACCTTGTACCTCACATATCCATTGATCTCCGAGTACGTCTGGACGATCACCAACTAATTCCCTCCTCTTAGGTGTACAGCTCAATCAAGATCATCAGTAATCACCCAAACGATGTGAAGACCTCCGGTCTTCGACCACCGTCTTCATCCTCGACACATCGTCGAATTAGTTTTTCAGAATGGGATAAACCCGATCTTTCTGAATAACTCGCGTATATAATAAACAAGTGTTACACAAACACAAAATACGCCTCATTCCAATTTAGAATATTCTTTATTCAAATATTCTTATACTTTGGTAAATGTTCCCATTATCAAAGATAAATTCTTTAAATTTATTCTTTAATCTTGTTTTGAATATCAATTCAAACCAAATTATGGTTTATCCAAACTAGTCGAGATTAGCGAACCTTATCGAAGTAATCATTTGTTAAATTTCCCAATCCCAAACTATTCATCCCATGAAGTAAAAATGGTAATACTTCATATCTAACACTACGGTGTTATCGGTAAATTCAATTACCATTTCACATTCAAATCTAATTAAAGATTTAACTATCGCCTGGAGCAAAACTGGTGATACTCCATTCTCGATCATTTCAATCTAATTAAAGATTCATTAAAACTCCACTTTGCTTTAATCTCCCCAAAAATCAATATACTATCTTTAACTGGGTTAAAGAACCAATGTCATTTAAAACACGGTTCACGATAAACCCAAAAATCACATCCTATTCCATCAGCCTTTAACAGTAAATTATCAACTGAATAATTACCTAAGTTATAACCCCGAAGGTCGAAACCAACATCAGATCAATACCCAAGAAACCATTCAACTTAACTAATCTTCAGTTAGTTTCTGATTTTCTTACTCCGTTGGATCTAAGAACATTATTATTGAAGATACCGTTCACAACAACACAAAATCACATTCCATTAATTATCGGGTTAAAGAACAAGTGTTATTTAAAACACCGTTCACGATAAACTCAAAAATCAATTCAAATTCAATTCCAATTAAACACCATTTAATTGGTACACTTCATTAAATCTAAATAAAATGATTTAATCTTTTCCTCAACTGGATTTAAGAACAGTGTTAATGAAGATACCATTCACGACAAATCCAAATCCCATTTGTTATTAAATACAAGGCTCTGAATAGAAAATATATCGGCTTATATTCTATATCAAATTCTACGACCAACAAATATCGTATTGGAAATAACGATATAAATATATATTTCAAATTTCCATCACAATATCTGTATAATCACGAAATCCAACATCGAAATATTCCAAAGGCAATTTCGATTCAAATCCATTTCCACTTTATATATTGGAAATTCTGGTAATTTTCAAAACCATTTCAAATCCACTTTATTTATTTTAAAAATAAATGGGATTATAATTCTAGCTCAAAACTAGTTCATTTCGATAAAAATGTATTTTTATCTTTTCAAATATGGAATTTTTCATCCCAATTCTTCATAAATCATTTCTTATGATTTTACACAAATTATTACTATTTTTAATAATTTTATCAAGGCCTGTACAATCGATTTCCATCAACGGCCATCGAACTGCACTTACATCGACCTTTTCCAAATTTGATTTGGACATAATTCCAAATCCAACCATCGAATTTCAAATCTCCAATATTCATTAGAAAGCTCTTTTCGATACGAACCCAAAGGTTCTAGTTTTAGGAGAATCCGACAGTCGGATCTCCCGTAACGTCCATTCGAAGTCAATGATCGAAATTCGCGAACTGCCACGGCGCGGCGCGTTCTATTCAGGCCATTATATTATATATATAATATATACTTCTTCGATTGCCTTTTAAAACGTATTTTATAAATCGTTTTAAATTTGATTTCAAAATGATTCCAACTTCATATTCAATTTCTAATCAAAATTGAATATTCCACATCATCGATATACAAATGATAATATTTTCAAAACGTTATATTTTGAAATCACTTCCTTTTCTATATTCATTATAAAAACGAATATAATCGATATAAATATCGTTCGCGTCATAATGGCGCATATCTAACTAACACGGCTTTATATATTTTCAATAACTTCGATATTCTATTCAACAAATGATTTTTCTTCAACACGTGAATATATATTGTTTATTCAACACATGAATATATATATATATATTATTCAACACATGACTTTTTTTTTCTATTCAACACATGAATTTTCTTTTTATTCAACATATGAATTTTTATTCTATTCAACACATGAATTTTCTTTTATAATATTCCTTATTTTCCAAATTGGAATGAGGCCCAATCAATTACCATATAATATTAATTATATGGATTCCCTACAACACATGTATATAATAACAACGATAAATCATCAACCATCATCCAGAGTGCACCACACAACTACATAAGCCTTAAATATAAATAATTAACACTTACACAGTCTGCAAATCCATCGATTGACATACAACTAAACAATCGGGATTAGTGTACGTCAAATCTCATACAAATACCGTGTGGGGTTTCAAATTAACAAACACAGATTTTATTTGTGCAGTTGGGCGATGTGTAAAATTTATTGTCCCAATCAATATCAGTCAAATCAGTGTATAAACAAATCGTCCGATTTGTTTATTACTATTTATTTTATATACACGTTAAAAATTATATTTTTAACTATAAAATATTTTCCACTATAAAATATTTTATTCCATTCCACATCACACAATCAACTTTCACAACACACCCATCAAACAAACAAGCCTTCCATGGTCTGTGGACGACGGGTGTCGGGTGCTACTAAGCACCGTCTGCATCCTAGTATATATTTCAAACTAGAAATAAATTAACGGTGAGGAGATCTCACCGAGGGTTCCACTCTAACAGTCTTTCTTTCAGAACACTCTAGGTTTTCTTGTGCTTCCACCATAATTTTTTCACGTTGTTCACATTAAAAATCACATTTTTATTTCAACGCTATAGGGATAAAAATCACATTTTTATTCTTCTCACTATATAAAAATTATATTTTTGTTATCTCTATAATATAAAAATCATATTTTTAATCTTCGCTAAAAATTATATAAATTTTTTTTCTTCATTAAAAATCAGTTCTTTACCCATTTTAAAAAAATCAAATCTTTATCGTTCTCATCCTTCCAAAAAATCTCACCTTCATCCCTATAAAAATCTAATCTTTACTTGAATAAAAACCTAATCTTTACTTGAATAAAAACCTAATCTCTACTTGAATAAAAACATAATATTTACTTGAATAAAAATCACAACCTTATTTAAATAAAGATTATAACTTTATCTAATTAAAAATCATATTTTTAAATTATATAAAAAAATATCTTTATAACAAACTATTACATATAAAAACTGATTTTAAACTAAGTTTTATTTGAATAAAAACTGAATTTAATAAAACTAATTTTAAATAAAACTGATTTAAAACAGTGCTTGAATAAAAAAAACTAAAACTCACATATGTTCTGATCGGAGAAGGGGGTTGCGCAGGTTTTCTGGTAGTCGGGGGAGGGACACACGGCCTTTGGCAAGTGATGTGGGGCCTACGGTGGTGGCTCACGTCGGAGAGGGGCTAGGGAACGCTGGCGGGTTCAATAGGGTCTTCATAAAAAAAAAGACAAACATACATCACTTACAGGGTTTTCACGCATGGGAGGGGTTTACAGCCGGAGTTGGCTAAGGGGAGGGCGGCGCCAGTCTTCAGGGGCAGTGGCGGTTGCCGAGCGCGGTGTCGGGGCTTTGGGGGATTTCTTATGGCCGGAGAAGGAAGATAAAGGGAAGGAGAGAGTACAGAGGAGAGACAAGAAGGGGGTGGAGGAGGACGATGGTCAGAAGGGGCGGGGCCTTAGGTGCGACGACGTCATGGAGGAGCGGAGCGACGAGGAAAAAGGGGGCCGCCATTTTTCTGATTTGGTGGTTTGAAGTTAATCGGGGGTGAATGAAGATAAAAATGGGGGTTTTATTATAATTAATTAATTATTTAATTTAATTCTCCTATAGTTGACTTTTCACTCGAACTCTAAAAGATGCCCAACGACTGTCGTCCCTAGCCAATTACCCCTATTTCGAACACAATGGGACATGTATCATAAGCCAGTTCGGCCATTTCGATCAGTTTCTTTTTAAATCAAAATTTAAATCTATATATTCTATTTTAAACGTACTTTTCAAATTACCTGGGCCACATACTAACACTAAAAATTCCCGAAAAATATTTTCTAGCTTCATATTGACGATACGGTTCTAACAAAACTAATCTCGTCAAATTCTAAGACCATTTGAAAAATGGTCATTTTCTAGTCGATCGAAATTGACTTAAACTGTCAAAACATGTTTAACTTCGCCACGCCCACATATTGATTCAGAAAATTATGTATTTAGGAATCTAGCAATAACTTGACATCACGGGTCCAACAAAAGTGGTTTCGTCGCAAACCGAGGTCGTTTGCAAAATTTCCATTTTTAAGGGCTAGAATTCCATAGCGACTATTCTGAATTTTCAGGTGGGCATAACTTTTATTCCCGCGATGAATTTTTGATTTTTCGGATTCGTTGGAAAGATATTCTCAAATAGATTCTAATATTTTTGTTTTCTCTAAAATCCGGTTTATTTTGAATATGTACGTTCATTTGAACTTTGAAATCGAATTTTCGAACTACCGCGCCATTTTCAATTCCTATTATAATTTAAAATAAATAATTATATTCTAATGATGATCTATATAAATATATATGTTCTAATCCTATTCAAAATAAATTTCTCATCGTTATTATTTAAAATAATTCGTTTTAAATATTCAAAATTCATCAAAATTGCCAAAACAGAAATTTTAAATTGGCTCAGTTTTTCGGGTTATTACAATCTCCCCTACTTAAAACTTTCGTCCTTGAAAAGGAACGAAGCTGAAAGTTGTTTAACTAATCAACTCAACTCCCATTATTTTCCTTATGGCTTAAGTTCTTCAACTTTTCAGTTTCTAAAAACTTTTCAAATTTTTCAAAAATCTGGCTAACACCCTAAATTTTCGAAAAATTTCGCCATAACCTCCCTTGCATCGGGAGCTTCGGGATATTTCAAATAGCCTCCCATAGCCCTCACCAATCCAAAAAGAAAAAGAAACAGCCAAGAGACTAGCCAATCAGCTCATAAAATCATCAAAAACCCAAGAAATACAACAAACATGTACCTATTTGTCGGGAAATCAATTTTATTCCTTTTTTCTATCCTCCTTGCTATGGCCTGTTCAATGTAAGTACGTGTATATGCATGCAAATGCGACTAATTTTCAATACTGTTCAATATTTGGTTCAATTTGGCTTAAAGGTCCAAAATTTCAAACCAATAATCAAACAACACAACCATCAATCAATTAGTGAATTAACGTTTCAAATTCATAATTTTGATATATATACAGAAAATCATGTTTTTGATGCCGAATCACAACAATAAACCTATCTAGCTTTGGTTCTCACACCAGTCTAATGGAAATATATAGATATCTCACTTTCGAAACTCGAATATAAATTCTGATGACGACTAGTCAATCATTAGAATCACCTCTGGGCGACTAGAGTGTGATTCTATATCTATCCAGTATATTAAAACTTTGAATACATGTGGATCAGACGTATACGCAAAATCTTTATATACTAAACTGTCCAAATTCAATAAAAAATAAATAATCAAATACGAATAATTGATTTAAATTTTCAAAACAAAAAATGTTTTCATTTTAAAAATATACTCTTCACATTCGTTCTAGGATACTACTGATACTATCTCTAACGAGTCATTCTCATTGGATATTACTAATCCAATTTCTGATGAATTCTTTCGTATGGTTCTAATGGGTCTTGTCCTCAAGATCTGTAAACCAAAGCTCTGATACCAAGCTGTTACGACCCAAAATCCCCCTTATGGGAAATCGCGGATTGTACCGAGGATAAGACACATCGGAAAACAGAAAGAAGAACATTTCATTGTTAATTACAACAATTCCATCAGAATAGAAGAATATACAGAGTATGAATAAATATTATACAACAGAGAAATATCAAAGATTTAAATACATTACTGCAGCGGAAAATAATACAAAACACAACTTAAAGTAATACGTGGATACAGAGCTTACAGAGTATCGTTCCAGCTGTAAACCAGGTTCCTGTGAATATAAATCTGCAAAACCAAAACTACTAGTTGCCCATGTCAAAATAAGGGCACCCAAAGTTTAGATTAAAACAATAAACTCCAGGTCAGTCATGGGACTGGTGTGAGAACAAAAATAGTTATTAATCTTTATTTTAAAGTTAGGTGAATCAAGGGACTACACCGTATAACATGGAATGGGTTTCCTCCCAAGAATACCAGTGCATAAAACAATAGCGCAATGATAAATAAAGAACAATGAATCTATTATAAGACCCATGTCCCATCACACAATGCAACACAAGTCGTAGGATAGGGTTTTACCTTATAATAGCCAAAGAATGCTTGATACGCTAAATTTCATCTTTTATTATTACTATAAGTGTATAGTGCCAAAACAATTTCAACCATAAGTATTAATTATAGACGGCATGGGTACCATATATCATGTCGCCAATACTAGGCTCTACAATCAAAACCGCAAATGTCACGTATTGGAAGTTGGATTTCCATCTGTGAACTGAGGCCAGGGATCGTCCTCACCGTTTTGAGACAATCTAGCCTACCATGTCTCAGGAACAGCCACAACTGCTCCTTGGATCATCAGGGCCGGTCCACTGATGTGGATTAAAATGCCTGAACACTGCGTTTCCCTGCCCTTTGGGGCGTAAATGAGCCAAATGACTCCATCGGCTCCACATAGTCACCGATATATCCGAGGCGCCTCGCAACAGCAACAACCACACAGGTGAAAATAATATAAATGTCAGGGCTGGCAGGTCACTGACACCACCTTAGCTAGAAAGGAACGCATGCCCTCCCTGAGGTCCTCTCCCGTTTCTGGTTCACAACCGGGGTGTGAGGCTCGCAAATAAACGCTACACAAAGCTATGCCACACAGGCCGTGCTTTGATCATCAACCACAAGACCTTGCTTTTCAACAGAAGCCTTGATCATTTGCCACTTAGGCATCCCACACAGGCAATTCACTCCATGCTATTGATATCCATCAATATATAACCCCTGAGCTCGTACGTCTCAGATAAGGGCGTTAAGCAAGAGAATAAATTCTTCGCCGCCAAATAGATATATATTTAATAGAAATCAATCACATAGAATAAAATCCAATGTCAGACACACAGTCCGTTTACAAGTTCGTTCTGGGTCTGAACGAAACCAGAGGCACCTTGTACCTCGCATATCCATCGATCTCCAAGTACGTCTGGACGATCACCAACTGATTCCCTCCTCTTGGGTGTACAGCCCAATCAAAATCATCAGTAATCACCCAAAAGATGTGAAGACCTCCGTTCTTCGACCACCGTCTTCATCCTCGACACATCATCGAATCAATTGTTCAGAATGGGATAAACCCGGTCTTTCTGAATAACTCGCGTATATAATAAACAACTGTTACACAAACACCACATACGCCTCATTCCAATTCAGAATATTCATTTATTCAAATATTCTTATACTTTGGTAAAGGTTCCCATTAATTTTATCAAAGATAAATTCTTTAAATTTATTATTTAATCTTCTTTTGAATATCAATTCAAACCAAATTATGGTTTATCCAAACTAGTCGGGATTAGCGAACCTTACCGAAGTAATCACTTTTTAAATTTTCCAATCCCAACCTATTCATCCCATGAAGTAAAACTTGTAATACTTCATATCTAACACCACGGTGTTATCGGTAAATTCAATTGCCATTTCAAGTTCAAATCTAATTAAAGATTTTACTATCTCCTGGAGCAAAACTGGTGGTACTCCATTCTCGATCATTTCAATCTAATTAAAGATTCATTAAAACTCCACTTGGCTTTAATCTCCCCAAAAATCAATATCCTGTGTTTAACTGGGTTAAAGAACCAATGTCACTTAAAACAAGGTTCACGATAAACCCCAAAATCACATCCTATTCCGTCAGCCTTTAACCGTAAATTAGCAAGTGAACAATTCCCGAAGTAATAACCCTGAAGGCCAAGACCAACATCAGATCAATACCCAAGAAACCATTCAACTTAACTAATCTTCAGTTAGTTTCTGATTTTCTTACTCTGTTGGATCTAAGAATAGTATTATTGAAGATACCATTCACAACAACCCAAAATCACATTCCATTAATTATCGGGTTAAAGAATAATTGTTATTTAAATCACCATTCATGATAAACCCAAAAATCAATTCAAATTCAATTCCAATTAAATACCATTTAATTGGTACACTTCATTAAATCTAAATAAAAAGATTTAATCTTTTTCTCAACTGGGTTTAAGAACAGAGTTAAAGAAGATACCATTAACGACAAACCCAAATCCCATTTGATATTAAATACAAGGCTCTGAATAGAAAATATATTGGCTTATATTCAATATCAAATTCTACGACCAACAAATATCGTATTGGAAATAATGATAAAAATATATCTTTCAAATTTCCATCACAATATCTGTATAATCATGAAATCCAACCTCAAAATATTCCAAAGACAATTTCGATTCAAATCCATTTCCACTTTATATATAGGAAATTCTGGTTATTTTCAAAACCATTTCAAATCCACTTTATTTATTTTAAAAATAAATGGGATTATAATTCTAGTTCAAAACTAGTTCATTTCGATAAAAATCTATTTTTATCTTTTCAAATATGGAATTTTTCATCCCAATTCTTCACAAATCATTTCTTATGATTTTACACAAATTATTACTATTTTTAATAATTTTATCAAGGCCCGTACAGTCAATTTCCATCAATGACCATTGAACTGCACTTACAGCGACCTTTTCCAAATTTGATTTGGACATAATTCCAAATCCAACTGTTAGATTTCAAATCTCTAATATTCATTAGAAAGCTCTTTTCGATGCGAACCCAACATTTCCAGTTTTAGGAGAATCCGACAGTCGGATCTCTCGTAACGTCCATTCGAAGTCTCGAAATTCGCGAACTGCCACGGCGCGTTCTGTTCAGGCCATTATATTATATATATATAATATATATAATACATACTTCATAGATTTCCTTTTAAAACGTATTTTATAAATCGTTTTAAATTCATTTCCAAAATGATTTCAACTTCATATTCAATTTCTAATCAAAATTGAATATTCCACATCATCGATATACAAATGATAATATTTTCAAAATGTATTTTGAGATCACTTCGTTTTCTATATTCATTATAAAAACAGATATAATCGATATGAATATTGTTCGCGTCAGAATGGCGCATATCTAACCAACACGTCTTTATATATTTTTGATAACTTCGTTATTCTATTCAACAAATGAATATTTTATTCAACACATGAATATAAACATATATATATATATTATTCAACATATGAATTTTTATTCTATTCAACACATGAATTTTCTTTCTATTCAACACATGAATTTTTATTCTATTCAACACATGAATTTTCTTTTGTAATATTCCTTATTTTCCAAATTGGAATCAGGCCGAATCAATTACCATATAATATTAATTATATGGATTCCCTACAACACATGTATATAATAGCAATGATAAGTCATCAACCATCATCCAGAGTGCACCACACAACTGCATAAGCATTAAATATAAATAATTAACGCTTACATAGATTGTCAATCCATCGATTGACATACAACTAAATAATCGGGATTAGTGTATGTCAAATCTCATCCCAATACCCGTGTGGAGTTTCAAATCAACAAACACAGATTTTATTTGTGCAGTTGGGCGATGTGTAAAATTTATCGTCCCAATCAATATCAGTCAAATCAGTGTATAAACAAATCGTCCGATTTGTTTATCACTATTTATTTTATATACACGTTAAAAATTATATTTTTAACTATAAAATATTTTCCACTATAAAATATTTTATTCCATTCCACATTACACAATCAACTTTCACAACACACCAACCAAACAAACAAGCCATCCATGGTCTGTGGATGATGGGTGTCGGGTGCTACTAAGCACCGTTTGCATCCTAGTATATATTTCAGACTAGAAATATATTAAAGGTGAGGAGTTCTCACCGAGGGTTCCACTCTAACAGTCTTTCTTTCAGAACACTCTGGGTTTGCTCGTGCTTCCACCACAATTTTTTCACGTTGTTCACATTAAAAATCACATTTTTATTTCAACGCTATAGGGATAAAAATCACATTTTTATTCTTCTCACTATATAAAAATTATATTTTTGTTATCTCTATAATATAAAAATCATATTTTTAATCTTCGATAAAAATTATACATAATTTTTTTCTTCATTAAAAATCACTTCTTTAACCTTTTAAAATAAAAATCAAATCTTTATGGTTCTCATCCTTCCAAAAAATCTTACCTTCATCGCTATAAGAACCTAATCTTTACTTGAATAAAAACCTAATCTTTACTTGAATAAAAATCACAACCTTATTTAAATAAAGATTATAACTTTATCTAATTAAAAATCATATTTTTAAACTAAAAAAAATCATATCTTTATAACAAACTATTACATATAAAAACTGATTTTAAACTATGTTTTATTTGAAAAAAAAACTGAATTTAATAAAACTAAATTTTAAATAAAACTGATTTAAAACAGTACTTGAATAAAAAAAACTAAAATTCACATATGTTCTGATCGGAGAAAGGGGTTGCGCAGGTTTTCTGGTGGTCGAGGGAGGCACACACGGCTGGTGGCAGGTGATGTGGGGCCTACGGCGTCGGCTCGCGCCGGAGAGGGGCTATGGCATGCTGGCGGGTTCAATGGGGTCTTTATAAAAAATAGACAAACATACATCACTTATAGGGTTTTCACGCATGGGAAGGGTTTACAGCCGGAGTTGGCTACGGGGAGGGCGGCGCCGGTCTTTCAGTGGCGGTGGCGGTTGCTGAGCACGGCGTCAGGGCTTTGGGGGATTTCTTCTGGCCGGGGAAGGAAGATAAAGGGAAGGAGAGAGTACAGAGGAGAGAGAAGAAGGGGGCGGAGGAGGACGGTGGTCAGAAGGGGGCGCGGCCTAGGGTGCGACGGCGTCACGGAGGAGCGGAGCGACGAGGAAAAAGGGGGGCCGCCATTTTTCTAATTTGGTGGTTTGAAGTTAATCGGGGGTGAATGAAGATAAAAAGGGGGTTTTATTATAATTAATTAATTTAGTTCTCCTATAGTTGACTTTTCACTCGAACTCTAAACGATGCCCAACGACTGTCATCCCTAGCCAATTACCCCTATTCCGAACACAATGGGACATGTATCGTAAGCCATTTCGGCCGTTTCAATCAGTTTCCATTTAAATCAAATTTTAAATCTATATATTCTATTTTAAACGTACTTTTCAAATTACCTGGACCACATACTAACTCTAAAAATTTCCGAAAAATATTTTCTAGCTTCTTATTGACGATACGGTTCTAACAAAACTAATCTCGTCAAATTCTGAGACCATTTGAAAAATTGTCATTTTCTGGTCAATCGAAATTGACTGAAACTATCAAAACACGTTTAACTTCGCCGCGCCCACATATTGATTCAGAAAATTATGAATTTTGGAATCTAGCAATAACTTGACAAAATGGGTGCAACAAAAGTGGTTTCGTCGCAAACCGAGGTTGTTTGCAAAATTTCCATTTTTAGGGGCCAGAATTCCATAGTGACTATTCTGAATTTTCAACTGGGCATAACTTTTGATTCCCCCCATGAAATTTTATTTTTCGGATTCGTTGGAAAGATATTCACAAATAGATTCTAATATTTTTGGTTTCGCTAAAATCCGGTTTATTTTGAATCCTGTACATTCATTTGAACTTTTAAATCAAATTTTCGAACTACCACGCTATTTTCAATTCCTTTTATAATTTAAAATAAATAATTATATTCTAACGACGATCTATATAAATATATACGTTCTAATCCTATGCAAAATAAATTTCTTGTCATTATTATTTAAAATAATTCATTTTAAATATTGAAAATTCATCGAAATTGCCAAAATAAAAAAATTAAATTGGCTCAGATTTCCGGCTTATTACACTCTCCCATGCCACTTCTTCCTGTCGTTGCACCTTCCTCGCTCTGGTTACCACCACCTCTTACACTGCGCTGCTTCCTTCCCGACATCTGACTGGCCTGCGATCCTCCAGCGCCCTACACCCGACTCCGAACCACCTTCTTCTTCTACTGTAGAGAATCTCAATGAGTATGCATGGTTGCAGGGTTTTAGGTTTTACGGTATGGAGAGTATTTGTTTTTTTCCAATGGTCATGAAGCTTCGGTAAATGTTTAAATTCTGAAAGGAGAAAATTTGTAGAGTTGGCTCGTTTATTTATATATGAAAAACTCCTTGGCATCCAAGTCTCTTAGATCCGTAGGTTTGCAGCGTAGTATAGACTGCCTGATGTTCACTTCGTTTGTGCCTATACTGTTTGTGTACTTAATTTACTTGGTTATGAAGGCATAGGGATAGGTCAGTTTATACATATCTAGGTAGTTATGCGTTCGATGGACAAATTACATGCGTTCATTAATTTGATTTGGTAGCATGTGATGTAAATGTGTTTTAGTTGTGAACGCTATATATACAAAAGAGGATTGGGAAAGATTTAATATTATTTTGCTCAGCTTTTCATAAAATTAACACCCTAGATGATTTCAAATTTGAGATGAAACTCTTAATCATAACATTAAAAAAAAATTCTGGACCCAACGGGATAGGTTTCGTCGAATTCCAAGATCGTTTGTGTAAAGTCCTTTATAATTTCCGATGAAAAATCAAGCATTTAAAATTCCTATAATTAAAAATAAAATAAAATAACTTGATACCTTGACGTTCTACTAGATGTTTTACTAATGGATCCAATGGAATTTGTTTCGTTAAATTTGGAGTTTGTTTGGCCAGTCATCTATTCCTTTAAAGTTACCCCTGTCCAAATTAACCAAAATAATATAAATGATTAAGGTGTTTATTGTTGCCACGATCAAACGGTATGTCCGATTGTCCCGAAAATTTGAAATCTTATAATAATTAATTAATATGAATCCAATGGCACTAGTTTCGTCGCATTCCAAGACTATTTCCCGGTACGCTATTTTTATACGCACCACGGTGCTATTTTGGACACCAAATTACCCGGTCTTTAAAAATAACAAACTATATATGTATCTTGACTCGAAACGTCTATACGAACTCAACGAAATTGGTTTAGTGGCTTAATTCGATCGTTTGCTCAAGTTATACACAAATACCCCTTTATTAAATTAAATAAATTTAATTATACGCTATAGAAATTGAATGGGCATTTACGGTTCCCGTTGTTACATACGACATCGGTCTGCCATGAAATTTAATACCGTACAATAATTTAACATTAAGGTTCCAATGAAACTAATTTCATCAAAACTAAGACCGTTTGCAAAATCGCTATTTTAAAGGCCTATAATAATATAAATAAAATATTATTAAATTCCAGAATAATCAAATAAAATAATAATAAATAATTATTATTGTATATACCTAACTGGAAATATTATATAGCTTCAAATATAAATTATACAACTCAATATCATTAATTTCGAGTTAAACGATGTCCAAATTATATTAAAACGCTATTATATAATAAATAAACATTATAATTTAATAACGTTTTCCACAGCGACTATTTTAAAATTTGATTTGGACATAACTAACAATCTATAACATGAAATCTAGATATTTCTCTTTTATTAGTGTAATGTCCTAGAAATTCCTACAACTGGAATGTGAAATTAAGGATTTAAGTATGAATAACTGATTTATATTTGGATTAGAGATTCGAAATCAAATATATTACTTTGTGTGTGAATTGAATTCAATAATTTGTTCAGAATGTTTGGTTGAAAAACAAGTATTTATTGTTGAATAATTGAATTGAATTTGATTGAATATTCGAATTGAATTTGAAATTCGACTAAAAATATAACTTGTTGAATAATAAAAAAAATATGAATGTTAATTAACAAATCAAAGATAGTATTGGTTGAGAATATATGGGAAATTGGCTTGGATATGTATATATTTGTGTATATAAAAAAATAGAATTTTTCGTTTTAAATTTGGAATCAAATGGAGTTGTTGGTGGACGAATGGAGTTAAATTAGTGAACTGGATAATAATATAAAAATAAAATATCGTGGTACAAAAATGAAGTCAGAACACAACCAAACTAATTTTATTTGATTCAGAACACTAAGATGTAGCGATGCATCAAATTTCATTGTGTTTGGAAGTGGTGTTAACATTACGAATATTGAGTGTTAAACAATTGTTTACAGTACAGTTAAATATTAAATTAAATAAAATATAACCTACCCCATGTAAATCTGTGTCGACCTACTTCCTGCGACTCACGCCACCCTATAGCCTAGTGATGTTATGTTGTGCTTATCCTTGATTTTCTTCTTCTATAAAAATCAGTGTGGTTTCCCATTTCTTCAGCAAAGAAATTCATTTGTTCTTTCTAAAATCATGACCACCACCTCTTTCAATCACCATTCCTTTTCCTTCGTTCAAGCCAAAGGAAAATTTCGCAAATTCTTTGGTAAATGATCATCCCTCTTTTCAATTTTAAATGGTCACCTCCAATTCGAGATCCGTGGAGAAATCCATGGTCTCGTGAGAAAAAATCGCAAGTCACCGAAGTTGCAACCTCTCTTCCTCCAACGTCTTCACTTTCATCGACTTCAATGTTTTGGCACCATGAGAAAAGTAATAATAATTAAAAAAACCTACTTCCTTTTTTCCAAATCTCATCAAGCCCTGTGTTCTACTTCACCCCAACTCGTCGACGCCTCCAAATGCTGTCGTTCAACATCATGACCGCAAGGGCGTGCCATCAGAAGTTTAAGTCACTTCCAGCCTTTCGTTCTTCAGGGTTTTAAGGTGAGTTTCGACTTACAATTTATCTTGAATTCAAGTAATTTAATTTCAACACAAACTGTGTATGATAGTATTCCTTTATTTCTCTTTTACTATTGGGTTGTCTTGTTATTTCGAAATTGTGTCTTGGGCTTGATATACGTTGCATGATTGTATGTATACTTGTATTTCCCTTGTATGTGCTTGCTGTTTACCAAAACTGGTGTTGGAACTAAGACAAATGTTCATTTTAAAGAACTCAAACTATAAAATTAGATGGGATACGTCAGGGACTTCAATCCCAAAAGGATACTTAACGGGTTCCATGTAAATATGTTTATATCAGTTAATAGAATTTACTGTGTACTTTTTTTCAATTTTCCTCATGTGCCTGAATAAAGAAAGAACAGTAAAGCAACGTTTATTTTATAAAAAAATGCAACTTGTCTCATTTGTTGATTTCACATTTGTTATTCTTGGCATTTCTAGGTTAGAAACATATTATTATTAAATTATTAACGTGAAAGAAACAAATTAGCAATACTGGTTGATTTTTTTGTCATTGTTGGAATCCAAAGTTTCTATTGCTATGCCCATTTATTTTGGTTCCCTGTAACTTAAGTTATTTGGTAATTTGCTTTGCGAAACCCTATCTAGTGAAGCATACATACTTGTTCGCTTGGCATATTTGTTTAAATTATTCAGCATTTGGGATACTCATTTAAAATGGTCTGTTGAAATTATTTCTAAAAGGGTTTGCCGAACCTTTCCAACTTAATATACCACTCCAAATGATCGTTTGAATATTGAGTAATATGCTGTACTGGCCTAAAAAGACTTTATTTTCAGCAAAATCCAGACAAGAGAAAAAAAGATAGAAATGTAGAACTAAATAGAAGCAGAGACTATTTGTTTCTTTGGTTTAATTAATTCATCATTTTAAATTAAATAAAATAGCAGATCTGCATTTGTCAAGGCCTATGATCTAATCTATTTGCCTCTAACGTTCTTTACTCTTTTGTGAGTGTCTTTCAGTATTTTCATAAATGAACCAAGAAAATTATGATAATAAAGGCCTAGTAGAATTTGCAGAATATTGTTTTCTGGTATTTTAGAATTTTTGAGCTCTTAATATGTAACTGAGGATTTTTATACTCTAAAATTAGAAATTTTGGAAGGGTGAGAAAACTAGTAAATAAGGTTCAATGTTATTATTTTATAAACCATGTCGTAGACGAAAACTTGTGACATATAGTAAAAATATGTTCAGTTTATAGTGATCCATTTTTGCGTTTCATTCCGGAAATCATTGAGTACCTTTAGGTTTCTTCCTTCTTGATAACCTGGGTGTGTTTATTTTACATGAAATTTACGAAATGTCTAAAAAATCATAAGCTTGTTTTGTAGTATTAGTATACTGCAATTGTTGAAATTTATATCTTATGTCAAGTAAAACCGGTCCATCGGGGACCGGAACCTGCTCGGCTCCAAGCGGTGCTATACTTACTTTTCTTTCCAGTTTCTAGTTCACCTTTCCAGAATTATGATTGAGGGATTAAGCTGTGTCTTAAACAACACCTAGTAGTTCTTGAACCCATAATAGAAATTTGTTAGTTATATGCTCGGAAGGCTGCATGTATGTATGCATATCATATTATACTTAGTTCCAGTCAGACTTCCCAATGGCTGCTACTTAATTAAGTTTTGATTCATGAATCCTGCTTTAGCTTAGTGGGATAAATAAAAGGAGAGAAAGATGGAAAGAGTATTCTACTTCAGTGCTAATTACTAGCTGCTGTTAAATAGCATTCCCATAGATTCTATCAAACTGAGACTACATTGTGTATGATAAAATTTATTAACCTGCGACTACATTGTTTCATTTTTATCAAGATGGGACTATGCTGTTTGGTTAAATTTTATTTAAAACTGTTCCCACATATATTTTTGACAGAAGATGATGCTACATATTTTGTAACCCAAATTGTATTGGTCAGTTAATCCCTGTTTGCTTGGGTTTGAGATCCTCATTTATTTAGCATCCCTCATATACATGTTATGCTCTTCTACCCATTTGTTTGCGTCCTCATTTTGCAAATACGTGAAGGGTTTGACTGTTTAGCGTTAAATTGTGCACTGGTTCGTTTGTGCATTTCTTGTTTAGTCGAAGCATGATTTTGATACATATATGTGGTGGCCGGTGTTTATGTGTATACATATACTATCGTATGTGTATACACATATCATTAGCATACATGTATACATAAATACACATGCTATCTGAATTTGTTTAGTCCCAAGTTACTACGTTATAATATCTTGTTCGGTATGGGAAGCTGAGGCCATCCACTTGTGTATACATGTGTGGATAGCCAAGCTCCTATGTCATGAACAGATACCACATCTGATATCATTATTAGCTAAGTTAGGATTAACTATTATACTTCAGTCTCTATTGAAATTAATTTACTTGAACTATGATTAATCCTGACTCGAGTATTTTATGTTTTTGCGTGGAACGCTCGGGTCAGACCCGAGTGTTACAGATTTTAAAGATCACAGCTTAGGATTCAAAGATTGGCGAAGCTGGGGATTCCAATGACGGCGCACTCTGAAGTTTCAAAAAGTGAAGATTTCTCTATGTTCAAATTGTTTAATTCCGCTGTATATATTAAATATCTTGTATTCAAAAATTCCGATTATAAATAAAAATCTATTTCACTGTTCAACATTGTATTATTTATTTATTTTGCTATTTTTGTGTTGATTCTATCTTTAAACTCTATAAGCTAAACAACGATCCGTCGATTTGAACGGTTCAAGTTGGATTAATTGCCGATTTGAAGCGGTCATAATGGCGGGACGTTACAAGTGGTATCAGAGCTTAGGTTTATTCAAATCATAGCTTATCGAGTTTGAAATAAGTAGAATCGACACTAGAAAAAAAATGGATTTTGAAAATAAAGAATTTTGGAAAATAAATTTATGAAAAGTAAATTATTTTGAAAACATTAATTGTTTTGAAATCAGTATTTTAAAACTATTAAAGCAGAAACAAAAATTAATTTTGAGATTCAAAATTTTGTTCGGGATCCCCAGTCTTCGGATCCAGGCTTGCCCGAGCTATTCTTTGAAAAAATCCCTTAGATTTGAATTTTGAGTCCATCGATAAATGGTTTCAAAGGAAAATTAGTAGAAGAGAATCAATGAATCAATCTCTCTAGTTTTGTGTTTGAGCAATCCTAGGCAACTAAAAATTATTGAAAATAAGAATTCAAATGGTAAAAATAAAAAGGGGAATTTGAAATCGTTTCAAAGATAAAACATTGAATTTTGTTTTGATATTCGGAATATAAATGAAATCAAAAGGAGAATAAGTGGAATTCAACTGTGTTAAATTTTATTGCTAATTTATTTGGAATGTAGTAAGATAAAGTATAATTGGTTTCAAAACGATAATGTGTAATCAAATATATGAATTCAATGGTAAGTATAAACTTGTTAATTAATTAACAAGAAGTGAAATGTAAACGGGAATTATAAGTGAAGCAGAATATGGATAGAGATTTTAAAGAGATTTAAACCTATATTTCGAATGAAATCCAAGTTAAATCGATAATGATTGAAAGCAAATGTGTTGCAAACAATACTGGGAATAGAGGTTATGGAGTTAACCAGTACGGTGAGGTTATTTTGAAGTCCAGAATATTTTTTTTGAAGTTTAGAATATGGTATCGAATAACAGATTATTCGAAAGGGAGTTAATTATGGAAGGCAATTATGTTGAATTTTAAGATTGTACCATTTACCTTTCGTTTTTAATTGAAATTAATATATATTAATTAATTGTTTATACATTTAGATTAATGAATAAAGTATATTTTAAAGTTAAAAAACTTGAAGGCATGAATTATTGTATGGGAAATAAATTATTAACTTGAAATCGGAAAAGTTACGAGAATAAATGTTTTGTTGGTATTGGAAGTTGTGGATCTTGTCTATTTCAAAGTTAATAATGTTGTTCAATCAAGGTCTGAGAGGTAAATATACCCTAACTTGATTGACTTCATTGCTGACTAAGAAATGGTTAAGGTTGGATAGCAAGAGTTGGTTAAGTGAAGTAAGTTAACGATTGCCAACCATTGTGTGGGAATAACGATGTTTTGTTTAACATCTGTTTTAGTCCAAATAACAAATTTTGAAATGTTTCCTATGAGAATAATGTATATTTTCTATAGAAAATAAATGATTTGCGAATATATGGAAATGTTTTTCCAAATATCATGAGAGGCTAATGAGTCTTAATCAATGGCAAGAACAGAAGAATAAAAAGATGCACGCCGAGAACGAAGGATAGCAGAACTTAAGTGAAGGGGTTCGAAAACTGAATTCGAAAATTGCGTAAGCAATAATTTGATAAGGAATAGAGTTCAGCAAATTTGAAACTGACTGGAGATTAGTCAAGTTGGATGACTTTTTGGGTATTGATCTGATGTTGGTTTCATCCTTCGAGGTTAATACTTAGACAGTCGTTCGCTTGCTAATTTATGGTCAGGGATTGAGGAATATGGAAGAATAGAAATGTGTGATAATACATAACCATTTGGTAAAGTATATATAGTGAAATTTTCAGGAAATGAAAATAATATAAAGAGAATTGAGGAAAAGATAATGGTATGAAAATATTTGTTCAAGATCGTAAAATTTTGGAAATTTCAATGAATAAGAATGGTGAATACCGTGAAGTCGGTTATGCGAGGATGTGGATTACTGATCAAAAAATAGACAATCATTAATGGTTGTAGGTCCCAATTAATTAAGCGAAATTGTTGAATGAATGAATTTTCTATGAAAAAGGAAAGTGAGAAGATATATTCCTGTTTGTGAGTTCCATCGAAATGAAGTAAGAAATATATACATGAACGGATTTGAGAATGAGAAACCGTTGAATGAGATAAAATGGAGTATATTCCAAATTAATTTAAATGATGGAATAGAACAACCTATCAAATTGGTTATAACTAAGGAAACCGTTGTAGATAAAAAAACGGTGTGTATTTGATTAGAAGAAAATAGAACAAAACAATTTGATTTCGGAATATGAATATATATATATATTTATTTATATTTCCGAATATTTGAAATAAAAACTTGGAATTGATTATCGAGATTGGTTGTATGGTAATTTGATATATTGGAATAATCAGATTGTACATCTGAGAAATGTATTGAGGAAAAGGATTAAGTTCATAAATTCCGAATTGTTGAACTAGAAGGTGAATTGTCAGTTAGTGAATAGTTCAATAAATCTTTAAGTTTAAATTGAGATTCAAATTATAATAAGTGGGAAACGAATAAGTTATCGTAAGCAGAAATGAATAAATTTCCATAGAAATGAAAATTTTGAGAGACTGAAAGCAAAAGCAAGGGATTTTGGATAGGAATTTATCAATACAAGGATGTATGAAATCTATTAGATTCGAATGTAAAAGTTTAAATCAGCAAGGTTGGAATTTAGTAATGAATTATATAATTGGGATGTGGAAGAAAATTTGGTTTGTAACAAATAGATTCGATAATCTGAGTTTGAAAAGATATCAGATATCTGAGTTGAGTAAGAGATCAAAACTAAAATTTTGAAATTTAATTAAAATTTGAGAATATTCCATTTAAATATTGGATATAGGGGTTTTTGAAACTTATATGAATATATATAAGAATATAGTGAATTATGGAACCATTGATTTGGGAGGTAATGAATTGAGATAAATCTTATATAATAGAATTTATATAGGAACAAGATGTGTAAAAAGGAAATTTTATGTATGATTTATGAGGAATATGAAATACTATATATGCATAGTATTATATGTTTTCAAAACAAAATAAGGGAAGTACCATCCTTCTTCATTGAATTTTGAGCTTAGTGAGATGTGTTGTTGGCGGTAGTAGGTAGTCCGTACATAAAACTCGAGTTGTCTGAAAGAACACGACCGTGTAGCGAAATTCGCAGGGCTGTAGATGGCCTACGTTGGACGGATGTTTTTTTGGGGAACCAAGCGTAACCATTGTGTCTGCTGTGATCTACAGTCGTGATAAGGGCGTAATATGCAAGATTTGTAAGAGCTTACGGGTACAGATGTTTCCTGAGGGAATCAGGCGTTACCATGGTGTAGCTGCGGTCCCCATAGCATATGTAATGACCCGCATAGGCAGAGGTATTACAATTAATTTATTTTATTATATAAATGGTGATTAAAAGGATTAAATGGTCGTGGAATTAAATAATGGTGAATATTTAATTAAAATAATTAATTAAGTAATATATTAAATTCTGAAATAATCAGAATTGGTTGAAATGACGTTATGGAGTGAACTGGATCATCTGTGATATTTAATTCAGCTTGGAATTTAATTTGAATAACGAATATATTATATAAACGACAGTTTGAACATAGAATTATAATATAATTAAAATCGAGCTTGAAATGGCGCTGCAGTTCGTAAATTGGCGATTCGAACTTCAAACGAACATACATAAGCCGTTTCAAATCGGATTTCTGTGAAATAAGAAACGTTAGGATCTGGTGAAGTATATCTTTCTAGTGGAAGAGAAAAATCGGGATTTCGTCGTGTAAATTTTGAGATATGTCCAAATCAAATTTTAAAAATAGTCGCTATAAAATTGGTTATCAACCGTAATGGTTTATTCGATATAACTAGAGATCGGTATTGAGTTTAGACAAGGTTCTTTTGGTAAATAGTGATAATTTAATTTTTAGAATTTTATAGAAATTTTTAATTAATTAAACAAGAAACTTTTTATTTGGAGTATTTGGCACCCTGTAATCAACATTTCGGGTTTCACAGAATAAGCTAACCTACCGGTATTATTATATTTTTGGGACCGTGGTACATCCTTGGTCACAACGGTGTTTTTATTTAATATTTGACACAGAACTATATAAGCCTTTATCAATCACGTGGTGGGTTCCTGTCATACCTGATGTAGGAATTAGGATCATTCAATAATTATTAATACAGTGAGAGTACGGCCTCTCATTTCTCACATGCAACGTTCAAGGAAATCTTACCATGGTATTTACAATTGGAAAGGATAACCATTTCAATGTCAGTCTGAACATTAAACAAAGCACAACGTGTATCTACAAGTGTTAAGCAATAACATATGTCATCCTAATATTTCTATGAAGATAAAGAGGGCCACGTCCCTTTCATATTCTCAGCCACATACTGGAGAATCGAAATAAAAATCACTATAAATACCACTACCCTTATACTCTAAACCTAATTATCCATCTCGGTCAAGCAAATGCGACGTTGTTATTTTCCCTCTTTCAGTAAACCATCTCGATCTTCAAATAATTCATAGAAATCAAATAAATTTCGATAAATCCAAACTCAAACATCATTGAGATCTCTGAAGGATTCTCTTCGATTACATATGTGTTTCATGTGGTGCGAAGCTAATTCGTGAAGCTCGAAAATATACAGGAAAGCTAGGGTTCACAGTCGACATTGGCACGGTGTTCAAACGACAACAAAGAGGGAAGCATTGCACTCGTCATGGAAGGCCGCACGTGTGGGAGGAGTTCAATGTATTTCCTAAGAAAAACATGTCGCGACCTGGACTGTGCCAACAGAACGAAGAGCTGAAGTCGGAATTTGATTGACAGATGCGAGTTGGACATTAGGTATTTGGGAAGGAAGAGGAGGAGAAGTGGTGTTGATTGGTGAAAGCGGTTTGGTGATCGATGCTAAGTTGGGGGAGAATGACGAGTTTAACAGTGGGGCAATGGCCATTGTTTGTTCACCGTGTACCATCGTGGTAGTTGGGGAAGAACGGGCATGTGGTGGATCGGGTGTGGTCTGGTTTTGAGTAGGGAAGTAAATGGACCAAGTATAAAAGGGGTGAGGCCCGATTAAATAAACTCTTGTTTATTTTATTTATTTGAATATTTATGAACTTCGTAACGTCGTATCTTGATCATACTTAATCAGAATCACGGACCGTAAGTTGCATTGGGAACGTATGGACGAGAGCTTCACAATGAAGCTGACTGGAAGTGGATTAGGGCTCGTATGAATTTACGACGAAATAAACTGTTTGATTCAAATCAAATAACAGTTTATCGTTCTTTAACGATGAACTGCCAAAGTGAGTAAATCTCACTAACTTTGAACAGTTTATAATTTCATGTTGTATTTATAGAACTGTTAAATATTGGCTAATTGACTGTGTGTTGACTATTTGATTGAACTACTAGTCAGTTAGTTGAATTTCTATATTGATTCTGTTTAACAGAATATATCATATGGAACTAAAAGTGATGTTGATTATATTGTTTAACATCTATGATGCAGGGAAACAGGTTGGAGGAATCCAACTGGATTCCTCAACATTTATTTTACTGTTTTTCATATATTGTGATATATGATGTGATATATAATCTGTTGTCGATTATATGTGTTTGGACGATACTGATCATCGTGATTTGATATGTTGAATACCATAACATACCGAAATGTTGATAAGGGAATATTTTCAAAGTGATATTTGAAAATAAAATATTTATAAATGGAATATTTATAAATAAGAAATATTTATAAATTGGGATATTTATAAATATGAGATATTTAGAAAAAGGGAAAACGTTAAGGAAATCATTTTAAAGTGGAGAACCGTTACTAAAAGTAAATCTTTAAAAATGAATAAACGTTGTTAAAAAGGAAATCTTTATAAAGCAAATAAAGGAGTTAAATCGAATATGGTATTCGAAAGGAGTTAGGGTATTCAAAAGTTAGTAAATTGAGCATAGTTATTCAAAAGGAGTCAATTGAACATAGTTATTCAAAAGAAGTTAATTGAACATAATTAAAAGAAATAGAGTTAAACAAGATTAGAAACTGACTAGAGATTAGTTAAGTTGAATAGTTTTTTGATATTGATCTGATGTTGGTTTCGGCCTTCGGTGTTTATACTTAGAGAATTTGTTCTCCTACTAGTTTACAGTCAGGGACTAATAGTTGTGAAATGATAGAGTTACGTAAATAACAATGGAAATGTTTTCTGGTGTTAATAACATATATTTTCTAAAACATAGAAAATAAGGAACATGAATATATATATATATACGATTGATGATTGATTGATAGAATTTCCATTTGGAAATAACATCGTTGTTTGCACACGTGTTTTTCTTCGATAGTTAACTCACCGACTATCGAAGTTTTTGACCATTTTAACGTTGTTAAAATGGAGAGACTGGTTGGATTATTATCCAAAGAACCACTCTATATTGGCAAAAGCGTTGTGATCATATATGCCAAAGATAATTAAAGACGTACTAAAGTGCAAGAGCTATTGTATACGTCTTAGATAACAGTGTCTAAGATGGATGTATTGAATAGTGCCTTCGGTTCATCCTGTTCCTGGATGACTTGTATGGATGGATGTCTAACAGAGTATTTCCTGACGATCACGTACATTGATTTCTTCAACCGTACCAAGAGTGGAAGCGGAGAAGGAAACTTCTTTTAGCTAACAAATAATGTATGGTTTAGGACGTCAATCGGTGATTTGATGGATATGACGATGTGACATTCGAAGTGAATCTGGTGTGATGATAAAGCGTAGCTTCTAGCCTCATCAACCGGTAAATGACAGAAATCGGGCAGGCAGCATGGCTAAGTCGGTTGCTCCGAAGTAGGGTGTATAATCACCTGATCTAGAGTTTCATTTATTTCTACAAATCTATTGTCGATACAGTCCCATTCGGGAAACGGTTGCTGATCCCAACCGTTGATGATATACATTCGATACACTCAAGCGAAATGAGCGGTCGGTCATGTGTGGCCGGGTTGCAAGATGTTCTTGTTGAACCCAGTGTATTCCTTTCTAGAGGTACACTAGCGAAAGGTGGTTCCGAAGCTTGTCATAGTTGGAAATCCATTACCCAATACGTGCTTGCGGTTTTGATTGTATACTATATATGTAGAACGTGAGATGAAAGCGTTTCTGCTAGATGATTATTATATTGTGGTTGATAGACATTATTATAATATCAAAAGGTTTTGATATGAAGTTATTTTAGATTCTCATAAGGGAAAAAACCGTTCCGTTATACGGCGTGGTCTTATGAGATATCGATTACTTGTTCGAACTGTTTTACTCATACCAGTACCATGACTGACCCGGAGTTTATTTTGTTTTGTTTTCCCTAAACTCTTGGGTGCCCAATTTTGTACGAGCAGTCAAGTAGTCGGGATTTACAGATATACTTGAAGAGCTGGAGTAGGAGGCTTCAAGATCATATAGCTATAGTTATTTCCGCTGTGTTGTAAGTGCTGTATTTTGATAATGATATGTATATTCAAGTACAGATTTGTATTTCAAAGTTATGTTATGAAATATATTTATTCGTTCCGCTGTGAGATTTGTGTTACTCTGATATTGTGTTCTTCTTCTATTCTAAGTTTCTATCTTATCTTTCCTCACCCTCTTTTTTCTTTCTATTAATTTCCTGATTTTCAGTTTAATTTGGGTTGGACTTGTGTTTTTGGTGAGCTCAAATTGGACCGGAATTTTCGGTCATTACAGCTGGTATCATAGCTTAAGTTAAGAAATTACCTTGGCTCTGTGGCGTGACTCAGTAGAGATGGGGTTAGTAATACTCTAGATTGAGTTGAGTGTATATATACGAGTGAACGTATTTGTTATTGATATAAAAATATGTTTTATATTGTGGAGATTTATAGGTTGAGTCGTTTATGAGTTCTGGTCGATCAGTTTGATCCACTGTATCGGTAGGAGTTTATAAACACTCGAATACGATGGGTCGACACGATATGTTTTGAAAAGAGGGTAAATTAAAATAAGTTAACCCAAGGTATATCTTGATATAGAGAAGATATATATATTAAAGTTATAATATATTGGATATATTGGTTGTTATTATAATCGAGTAAGATCATAAATTAAATGGTTATGTAAATAACCAATCAGAATTTATATAAGTGAAATACGTGAAATCAGATGAGTTAAATCTGAAATTTAAACCAGAAATTGAGTTAAAATTCTAGAAAATTGGATAAGTATTTGTAAATGGATTTGGATTAAAACTAAGGAAAATTTAAGATCTTGGGAGATTTTAAATTGTTTTACAAGCAGTGTGAATTATATTTTGAAATGGATTTCAAAGTGGAAATGGTTAGAAATCGTTTTATAGTATTGAACTCACTTCGATCGCTGGAAAATAGATTCTGATGATGACAACTGCATCATCAGTATTCATTTTCGAGTTGTAAGTGACGAATTACTACCAGAGATATTGTTTTGAATTTGTTTTGGGAAAGACAAATTGTGTTGAATTTCAAAAAGAAAATTTTGATTTTTGAAAAGAGTAAACTGTTTAAAAACTCCCAGGGAAAGACTGTTTGAATTAAAAACAAATTTAACAGAAATTTGTGGAAGCAAAATTGAATTAAAGTAAAGCCAGTAAAGTGGTAACTGAGATTGAATTTGAATGATATCAAGACAAATTGGATTGTGAGATTCAAATTTGAAGTATAATGTGATAATCAAGTTAAGAGTTGGGAATCGAGAAGAAACTCGAGTTGAAATGATATTTGGCTCGGATATAAGCGAATGGTTGTGTTGTGGATAAAAGCAGATGGGAATTTGATCGGGATGACCCTTATATCCGCTGAATTGATAGCAGGTGGAAAGGATATAATGATATGCCGACAAAGGTACAAGTTTATATTTCTATTGGATATAAGATTTATGAGCCGAGGCAAGCCGCTTGGCTGTTTGATTTTCTTTTGGGTTGAACATGGCCCAGAGAGGTGAGTAGGCGTTTGACCGATTGACCAGTATAAAGGAGGTGCTAGCAAAAAAATTCGAAGAGCTAAGGTGTTAGAAAATTTTCAGGATTTTTGAAAATTTTAGTTGATAAGGATTAATTAATAACTTAATTGAAATTAAATTTGGTTCAGTTGAAACTGAGGTTAAGAAGTGAACAAATATGTTCTAACCAGTCGATAGGGTCATTCTCTACCTTAGCAATTTCGAGAACGCAATTATTTTAAGTGGGGAAGAATGTAATGACCCGCATTGGCAGAGGTATTATAATTAATTTATTTTATTATATAAATGGTGATTAAAAGGATTAAACGGTCGTGGAATTAAATAATGGTGAATATTTAATTAAAATAATTAATTAAATAATATATTAAATTCTGAAATAATCAGAATTGGCTGAAATGATGAAATGGTGTGAACTGGATCATCTATGATATTTAATTCAGCTTGGAATTTAATTTGAATAATGAATATATTATATAAACGACAGTTTGAACATAGAATTATAATATAATTAAAATCGAGCTTGAAATGGCGCTGCAGTTCGTAAATTGGCGATTCGAACTTCAAACGAACATACAGAAGCCGTTTCAAATTGGATTTCTGTGAAACAAGAAACGTAAGGAGCTGGTGAAGTATATCTTTCTAGTGGAAGAGAAAAATCAGGATTTCTTCGTGTAGATTTTGAGATATGTCCAAATCAAATTTGTAACGACCCGTATTCTACGCATCATAGGATCGTAGGATATTTATTTCTTTCACATACGAAGTCGTATGGTCATGTAACTTTGGGAGACGACTATTGTGGTCATTTCCCATGTTCATGATTTTTCCCGATTTTTAAATGACCATTTTACCCCTAGTTGGCACTGTTTTGGCCATAAATTTTGAGTGGAAAGGAATTTTGACCTGAAACCATTTCCATTGGCTCCGGATGATGGTTTCTCTTTCTGTAGATTGGTCACATTAGCCAAACGGACTCACCGTTTGGGAGATATGGCTGAAACAAGTTTCAGATGGTGAAAAACAGCTTAATTGGGCTTAACCGGGTGATTAGCAGCTAGGCCCAAAAGGGGAATTTCGGGTTTAGAGGTATAGGAGGACTGATTGGGGTTAGGAAATCACTTTCATTTCAGTTTTGAGCCGCCACAAACCTTCTTGAGACCTTAGTAATGGCTTCCATCCTCTAAAACCACTCCAAAACACATTTTTAGTGAAGATTAAGCCTAAACCACATCAAAGCAAGGCCAAATAGCAACAAAGCAAGGTTGGAGCTGCTGCTATACATAGGAATTCGACCCAAACAGAGAGTATTTCAGATTTGGTGTTTTATTTTGTGGCCAAGGTGAGTGATTTGCATAGTTTTTGCACTAATTACGGTAATTAAGGGTAATTAGTGAAGATTAGCGAATTTATACGCTAATAAATTCTGGAAAAATGTTTAGAAATTCTTAAATAATATTTCATACCTCTGTTAGAAAATTTAGACGATTTGATTACGTTTTACTAAGTATGCGCTTAAACATGATTAAGAGGGATTATGGGAAAATATGAAGTTTTAGTCACTTTTGATCCATTTTGATTCATTTGAATTGTTGTTTGCTGTTTGTGGTTGCTATTACATGTTGCTATGACTATATTGTATGTTTTATGATTGATTAGAATAGTTAAATTGGTCGAAAACGTCGTCGAATGGCGTAGAAAGCTCGCTGGAAAGTTGCAGAAATGTGCAGGTTCCGAACCGGTTCGGATCGGAGCAGGGGTCAGATCGGATTAGTGAACTGACCAGGGAAATCCGAACTGGATTGGGACTTGTCACTGGAGGAGGCTTGGCGAGAAGGAAGGCCATTTACTTAGAGTTGGAGTGGACAAAAGGGATCGGATCGGAAGAATAATGGAGACCAGATCGGATCGACTCAAGAATGGAAGGCTACGACTGGAGCAAGGCGAAGGGAGCGGATCGGATCGGAGCAGATGGAGAACGGGAGCGGATCGGATCGGAGTAGATGGAAAACGAGGGAGCTGATCGAAGAAAACTGGAAGGAAGACAGTGACCCGACCCGACCCGGAGGAGGACACCGACCCGACCCGAAGTGGATTATCCGACCCGAACCGTTGAAGGTGATGATTACCGAACCGAACCGACGAGGGTGATGACTACCGAACCGAACCGAATTCTAGGACTGTTACTGCGCGACAACTCTTCTGAAGACCCACTCCAATTCGACCAAACCCGAGATGCAAAGGAAGTCCAAATGGGAAGTTAGAGCTCAAGATTCAGATGGGAATCAACGAGTTCGCTTCATGGTTGGGCTTTGCTGCGGGACGCGTGTTAAGGGGTTATCGATGTCTATAGCTTTGGACCACTATGGTAGGAGGTACGAAGGCGGATTCAGGGCCATTATAGCATTGGTAGGACCAAGGGCTACGACCAATGTTGTGGGTCATTGGAATGTTTGGTCATGACTCCATGTGTTTAGCTTGGTCATAGCAGGGTTTCTACAAGTCGGGATTCGTCGTTACCTCAATTTGTCTAGTGTTCCAAAGTGGTGGATATCGTATGCTTTACGCACTGAGTGAGAAATGTGAGGATGATTGCTATGGATGATTTGATTGCTATCATTGTGACATGCACACCCCACCCCCGTATTCTTACACTATTTATTATGGCACCTTAGAGTACTGTACGGTATGTGGTACTAACTCTTTGGTTGCAGGTCCAGGTTCAGGTATGGTTTAGTATACCTGTTATTATTCTGTTTAGATGCTTATCGCTCATACCAGGCTTTATGTCTGACCCATAGTTTTATGTCTCCTCTTATTACTCTGGGTGCTCACACGAGCAGACTAGAGACAGGTTAGCTGGTGATGCACGGGTAGATGATCCGGAGACGAGCAGGAGGCTTCCACGTAATATATATAATATTCTCCCTGTGTTGTTGAAGATCACTGCTTGGGCATTGGTGGTGCATCTTCTACTCTAGCTTTCTTTTGTTTAGAGACAGTAAATTTGAAAAGTTGTAATAAGCTGTATTTGGATTTCCGCTGCTCTGATGATTGATGTTGATTTTAGTTATCAGCTTATGCACTGTCTCACCTGTTTTATGTCAAGTATGTTATTATTATATTTTATTCCATGCGCTGTGAGACATTCTACAGGTTCCTTGATTTGTTCATTCCCTTCTTTCCTTTCTTTGGCGACCGTTCCGTGCTAGTCTGGGCATGTGTACAGCGCGCTTTCGGAGTAAATGTCAGTTGGTGCGGAGCGGGCCGTCACACTTGGTATCAGAGCACTAGGTTGCGTAGTTAACCTAGGGAAGTTATCAGGGAGAGATAATATACGTATACGAGAGAGCGTATTTGTGATTATTTTGGTTTTTAAAAGCTATATATATACTATTAGTAGTATAAGAATGAAGTCGTGCTGCACTAGCACCACTATGGGGTCGTTAATCGTTTCCTTTTTCAGATTGACGATGAGCCGATATGTTAGAGGTACCGGTAGAGGGGCGAATAATGGGAATGCTGCTGACATGAGGACGATGTTTGCTGACCTCGTGAGAGAGATGCTTAGAGTTGTACAGAGGGCAGCTCCCAATGGTGGAAATGGTGGTGGTCCAATGGTGCAGGCGCCAAGAGTCGACTTCGCCAAGCTGAATAAGGATTATACTAGCCTTGGTGGAAAACCATTCCAGGGAACGGAGTCGGCCACGGATGTTCAAGATTGGTTGGATAGTTGCGAACGTATCTTCGAGGATTTGGGTATCGAGGATGCGATGAAGAGAAAGCTAGCGTCCCGTCAGCTGCAAGGGCGGGCAATGAATTGGTGGAATGCTATAAAGGCAGCTACTCCCGAAGATCAGATTTCTTGGGAGCAGTTTAAAGCTTGCTTTAGCGAGAAGTTCATTCCAGCTGCTCAAAAGTCAGTGCTGTTTAAGGATTTCTTGGAGCTCAAGCAGAATGGCAGAGCTATCTCGGAGTATATTGCTGAATTCGACACTTTGTCGAAGTATGGGTTATCTCTTATTGATACTGCCGAGAAAAAGAATGAGAAATTCATAACTGGTTTGGATCAGTACTTGGGGGAAAAACTTATTAACCACATCGATGAGACGTTTGAATCGATTGTGGGGAAAGCATTAAGATCAGAAAGTCTCTACCCTAAGTCGAAGACTGAGGTTGCATCCGCAGATGAGCCAAAGCCACAAGCAAGTGGTGGAGGCAAGGTTGGTTCCCAGAATAAGAGAAAGTAGAACCAAGCTAAGGATGGCCAGAAGAAAAAGAATAAGCAAGATGTGGAGTGCTTCAGCTGTGGTAAGAAGGGCCATTATGCTAGTAATTGTCGGTCCAAGCCAGCGGATAGGAAGTGCTTCAACTGTGGCCAAATGGGACATCACAAGGACAAGTGTCCACAGCCCCCTCAGGAAAAGCAAATGGTGAAAGCCTACGCTCTTAATGCTATTCCTTCTTCGTCGAATGCCCCAACAGCGGCGGAGAAGGGAAAGAATGTCGTCATTCAAGGTATGCTTTCTGTTTATGATGTTCCTGTTAGAGTTTTGTTTGATACCGGAGCTTCCAGTTTTTTCATATCTAGTGACCTGGTAGATAGGTTGGGATTGGAGCCCGAGATTGTCGATAGACCTTTAGTAGTGACGAACCCGATTGGTGGTTCGACTAGCCTTAGCATGATTTGTCGTAATGTGGTCCTATCGAGTCATGGATGCATGTTTGTTTGTGATTGCTTTGTTTTGGGCTTTACTGGGTTTGGTATTATCTTGGGAGTAGATTGGCTCCAAAGATACGGGGTGGTGGTAGACTGTGAGGGCTTTTTAGTGACAGCTAGAGCGGATAATGGGCGGAGGATAGTGTTTGGTGGTCTACCCAGTAAGGGGGTATTGGCTAGTTTTCTAAACTCCCTCGACATTCCGCATAGTGAGTTGTCAGGTTTGCCCGTGGTTGGCCTGTTTCCGGATGTTTTCGAAGAAGTGACCGGACTTCCACCACACAGAGAGATTGAGTTTCGTATTGATTTGGTAAAGGATGCCAGGCCTATAGTGATGCCACTTCGTCGTATGGCACCAAGAGAGCAGCGAGAGCTCGAGGTGCAAGTCAGCGATCTTTTGAAGAAGGGATTTATCTGTAACACCCCATGTATTCTATAACAGTGAAATTCACAAATTAAAGTATAATTAATTTCAAATCAAAGAATTAAGGGAAACGGGATACGCCATTGTGTTCGTCTCGGAAAAATACGCGAAATAGAGTCCGAGTTTTCGAAAAACGGAGTCCGTATGAAGAAGATATGGCCTCCGGAAGTTTCAGAATTCAGGTTAAAATTCAAACAGACGAAAACAGCTCAGAAAAACAAGTTTAAAATTCAAAATCGGGCCCAATTGGCCAGGGCGGGAAAATTCCCGCCTAAGGCACCCAGGTCGACTTGGCCAGGTCGACAGGGCAGTCGACTGGGTAACCCGTGTCGACTGCCAAGTCGACACGGTGTCGACTGGGCTGTCGACCTAGCCCCAGAGCCAGGTCGAACCCAGCCCACCCTGGCTGGCCTGGTCTATGTTTAGTCGATTTTCTGAGCCTTGCCTTGTCACTAGGGCTAGGTGTCAGCTCCGGATTGGCCTCTCCTTCAAACGAACGTCTATTATTGAATCAAGCTCCATCGACGGTCTAAAACAACTCACAAACATTATAAAAAGGACCTAAGACCTAGCCTAAATCATACTATCTCATTTTAGCCTCAGGCCGCCGCCATTAAACCTAGAGCTCTGAATTAAAAATACAAAGAATAGAATTGTAGAAGATAGAGGACGATTCTTGAAGGCTACAACTAGAAGCTACAACAACTACGACGCTTTAGACAACGAATTTGGGACTATTTGATTTGGGATTTTTATTTGGGTTATTTGCTTCGTATTGTAAGTTCTATGTTACTTTTTAGGCAAAAACGCTAAAACAATATGGACATGCCATGAATTGAAACCGGATTTAGGAACTATTGTTAATCCATTGTTTATATTGTTTATCTTTGAATTATTATTTGGGGATATTGCTATGGCGACGTTGCAAGTTGAACTTTTCATGATTTTGATGTTGTTATGAATCACTTGGGTTTAATTGTTTGGCAAGTTGGACTAATACATGTCCATGGAATCACTATGTTTATTGAAATCTTTATGTTGATTAAACCATGCCTATGGTGCTAAGTAAACCATGGCTATGAATATTGATGGAATTATGTCTGTGGTGTTATTATGTCTATAATGTTAATTATGTTAAAAACGCTAAATTGGAATCATTATGTCTATAATGTTAATTATGTTAAAAACGCTAAATTGGAATCATTATGTCTATAATGTTAGTTATGTTAAAAACGCTAAATTGGAATCATTATGTCTATCATGTTAATTATGTTAAAAACGCTAAATTGGAATCATTATGTCTATCATGTTAATTATGTTAAAAACGCTAAATTGGAATCATTATGTCTATCATGTTAATTATGTTAAAAACGCTAAATTGGGATCATTATGTCTATCTTGTTAATTGAGAATCATTATGTTAAAAAACGCTAAATAGGAATCATTATGTCTATCATGTTAATTATGTTAAAAATGCTAAGTTGGAACCATTATGTTTATAATATTAGATGAGAATCATTATGATAAATTGGAATTATTATGTCTATGAGAATTATTATGTTAAAAATGCTAAATTGGAATCCACTATGCCTATTAGGATTACTATGCCTTTAATGTTTCATGTTTATAATAAAATTATGGCCGCAATAATTATTATGCCTATGATGTAAAGTTGAAATCATCATGTTAAATTAAGTTGGAATCATTACTATGCCAAGTTATCATCATGCTAGTATTGAAACCATGTGATATGTTATAGCCTGTTTATTATGCAAGTGATGTTGGAATTTTCACATATGCCTATCACATGTTTGGTGTTATTCCCCTTTTTCTCTTGAATTATTTATGCTTATGAACGAAGTGCGTTTATATACGTTGGGAATACGATTGGGTAGAATAGGCAAAGCTTGAATTAATTATAAGCATAAACTGTGAAATTTGGCATAAGTAGAACATGAAATATGGCATGAAAATTTAACTTGAACATGCCATAACTTGACCTTAAAACATGCCTTAGTTGGGCAAGAAATTGACATATGAACATGCTATGGAAATAGCGCAAAATCTGATAAGAACATGGGCATGACTTTAGAAAACAAGAAAGTGGCCAACTCGAGGTTGGGTTGAGTTTGTAGTGTAAATCTGCCCGGAACCGCCCGGCAAATCCAGTTGCTACAAACAATAGGATCCAATGTGGGTAGTTGGTCACATCGCGCTTGAAACCCGAGGTTGGGTTGAGGTCGTAGCGTAAACCTGCCCGGAACCGCCCGGCAAATCCAGTGGCTACGAACAATAGGATCCAATGTGAGTGGTTCGGTGCATTAACGAATCAATTAATGCCAGTTAGGGTTAAGTCATGAACATGAAAAGACAACTTAACCAACTTGAACACAAATTGTAGGGCTAAGTCATGAACTTGGAAACGACAACACTTAGCCAACTTGACATGACACGTAGGCGGGTTAAGTCGCGAACTGAAATGACATACTTAACCATCTTGACATGACTAGACTAGAAAAGGATTAAGTCACGAATTACATGACTTAATCTGTTAGGTAGGTTAGGTCATGAATTACATGACCTAATCTATTAGGCGAAACCCTAGACACGACCCCTTTCAGCAGTAACCCTCTAGAAGTATCAAGGTACCCTGGGGCTAGGCCGGGTGGGGCACGATTACTGGGCTGATTGTAAGAGGTGAACGACGGCAGTAGGGTACGCCAGTGTAGGTTCGGCGGACTACGATCGTGCACGTATCCGGGGCAGACACTGGGTATCCGTAGATTTATCTGTGCATCTTGAATCGTGTCAGGGGTTGACACCCTAGGGCTGATACACCCGAAGGTGGACCCAGCACAGGTGACTACATTCGTGATTAGCCGTATGACACGGACACTTGACGAGCTAGAACTTGTAGGGAGCCGATCGACTAGATAATCGCTCCGTAGGACCCCGTACTTGGGTCAGACCCCGTTTCAGGGTCATTTCATGACATTGGGCCGTAGGATTTATTTCGTGATTAACTTGTGATATGGGCTTAGTATACTAGTACAGTCGAAGCAACGAATCTCGAACATGTGATGCTTTACTTGACTTGTCTTGACTTATCTTGATCACCTTAGTCTATCTTGTTCACCTTGACACCATTCTTAAGTTTAGTTCCAGTTCATACATGACAGGTTGTTTTAACCGTTTCTACACTGAAAGTCACTAGAACTTACTCAGTCTTTATGACTGACCCTTTTCCTTTCGCCTCTTTTTCTTTCGTTTCCCCCCAGGTTCTCAGGGAGGGAATACCGCAGCTTGATCAGTTTTCACATCCAGCTTGAAGAGAAAGAATGTATTGCTTGGATCTTTTCCGTTTTGGACTATGGCTTCGGACAGCAATTAGGGGACTTTTGCAGTTTATTTATGTTTCCTTCATGCTTCTTTAAATAATGTAATCAAGACAGTTATGATTTTGGAAAGTATTATGGCATGGTTTGTGTAACACGTATTTTGAAGAAATAAAAGTTGTTGTTTTCCGCTGTTCAAAAATATGTGTTATTATATCTGTCTTGTATATCTGTGACTTATACTTATAAACCTCCACCAAAATTAGGGCATTCCCTTTGAGAGTGACCCTAACGGAGGTGGGGTGTTTCACTTGGTATCAGAGCATAGGTTTACCAGATAAGATAAAAAGTTTTGAAAATTTATTTTCAAAAGAAAATTTAAAGAAGCATTTTTAAAAGATAAAATATTATTTTAAAAAGGCAAAGTCCCCCAAAGCCATAGGTACTATCTCTTATCCTTCGTTTTGAATCTATCCTTCTTGTTTCAGCATGTCCGAAGAACTTAACT
The DNA here is from genome assembly GCA_030737875.1 of Allium sativum. NCBI lineage: Eukaryota > Viridiplantae > Streptophyta > Magnoliopsida > Asparagales > Amaryllidaceae > Allium > Allium sativum. The sequence continues at coordinate 205,183,202 of CM060919.1, forward strand.
TGCCAGAGGGTGTACCAATACCGGGTTGGTTTAGACGATTCTTAGAAGCAAGGGCCACCCAGCCAGGTCCTACCGTTCCTCCTCCCCGAGCTGCAGGAAATCATCCAGCTACAACAGCACCTCTTCCTCCACCTCCTCCGTGGGGAAACACTTTTTCTAAGATATGTAAAGACTTTAAAGCTATGGGAGGAAAGGATTTCCATGGAACTGAGTCCTTCGTGGCAGCCAGAAATTGGCTGAAAGAAACCGAGGACTTATTCGTCATCTTTGAGGTAGAAGATAGACAGAAAGTACAACTGGCAGTATGGCTACTAAAGAGCGAGGCTTCCTACTGGTGGGAAGTCACTAATGCAGAAAGACCAGTGGAAACATGGGAGGACATTAGGCAAGGTTTGAGGCTAAATTTCTCTCAGAAGCTGAAAGGAGTCTTTAGTTGGAAAAATTCTTATTTCTTAAGCAAGGGAATATGACAGTCAAAGAGTATGTTAATCAATTCGATGAGCTGGCTAGGTTCGGACTGGACCTAGTCAACACCCCGCACAAGAAGGCTCTCCGCTTTGTCAAGGGATTGAATGAGCCATTACACAGTTTGGCCATGACCCATATACCCATGGGAGCTACGTACGAAAGGTTGGTACAGATGGCATTGCTGAACGAGGAAGATAAGGGCAAGAAGGAGACAGAGGCAGAAAACTCTCAAGGGAAGAAAGAGGTCAAGCCTAACGATTCTAAGTATAAGAAGGTAGACTCCGAGAAGGGAGGCAAGAACAACAACTCACGCAATAAAAGGAAATGCAATTACTGTGGTACGGAAGGGCACATAGCCAATGATTGTAGAAAGAGGAAGAGAAAGCAAGGTGAATGTTTTCATTGTGGGAAGACTGGACACATCAGCAAAGACTGCCGTGAGAAGCAGACCGGACCTTCTGGCGGTACATCGTTAACCTATTCTAGATGCTTTGTTTTATCTTATTTCTCTCCTCGATCCTATCTTGAGAACCATAGTTAGAATCTTTTTGGATGTAAACATGTAATTGAAACATGTTATGATTGCGAAATGGTTGCAAGTGGTCGCAAGTGGTTGCTCGTGGATGCATGAATACACATTAGGCACTAGATCGGCTCAGACACATTTTCATGTTGCATATGCATGAGTGTTTATTTTGGAAACTTGGTTGTGCTATCATTTGGTTGTTGCATATGATTGAATGTTCGAGCACTCATGTAGAAATTATGAATTATAATAGGAAAAATTTGCATACATATTGGATTCATTTCACTAAACATATTTTGCATTTAGAAGATCAATCAGGCCTGATCATTAGCATTAGCTAAGGAACATATACACACACTTCGCATATGATCATAAAGCATTAGAAGTCGTTTAAGGACAATGGATACTCGTGTTTGATGGATGAGTAGATGGATGATTGGATGTTAGGATATACATTCCTCCTAACTTGAAGATTTCGGGGACGAAATCCTTTTAAGTGGGGGAGAATGTAACACCCCATGTATTCTATAACAGTGAAATTCACAAATTAAAGTATAATTAATTTCAAATCAAAGAATTAAGGGAAACGGGATACGCCATTGTGTTCGTCTCGGAAAAATACGCGAAAAGAGTCTGAGTTTTCGAAAAACGGAGTCCGTATGAAGAAGATATGGCCTCCGGAAGTTTCAGAATTCAGGTTAAAATTCAAACAGACGAAAACAGCTCAGAAAAACAAGTTTAAAATTCAAAATCGGGCCCAATTGGCCAGGGCGGGAAAATTCCCGCCTAAGGCACCCAGGTCGACTTGGCAGTCGACCTGGGCTAGCCAGGTCGACTGGGCAGTCGACTGGGTAACCCGTGTCGACTGCCAAGTCGACACGGTGTCGACTGGGCTGTCGACCTGGCCCCAGAGCCAGGTCGAACCCAGCCCACCCTGGCTGGCCTGGTCTATGTTTAGTCGATTTTCTGAGCCTTGCCTTGTCACTAGGGCTAGGTGTCAGCTCCGGATTGGCCTCTCCTTCAAACGAACGTCTATTATTGAATCAAGCTCCATCGACGGTCTAAAACAACTCACAAACATTATAAAAAGGACCTAAGACCTAGCCTAGATCATACTATCTCATTTTAGCCTCAGGCCGCCGCCATTAAACCTAGAGCTCTGAATTAAAAATACAAAGAATAGAATTGTAGAAGATAGAGGACGATTCTTGAAGGCTACAACTAGAAGCTACAACAACTACGACGCTTTAGACAACGAATTTGGGACTATTTGATTTGGGATTTTTATTTGGGTTATTTGCTTCATATTGTAAGTTCTATGTTACTTTTTAGGCAAAAACGCTAAAACAATATGGACATGCCATGAATTGAAACCGGATTTAGGAACTATTGTTAATCCATTGTTTATATTGTTTATCTTTGAATTATTATTTGGGGATATTGCTATGGCGACGTTGCAAGTTGAACTTGTCATGATTTTGATGTTGTTATGAATCACTTGGGTTTAATTGTTTGGCAAGTTGGACTAATACATGTCCATGGAATCACTATGTTTATTGAAATCTTTATGTTGATTAAACCATGCCTATGGTGCTAAGTAAACCATGGCTATGAATATTGATGGAATTATGTCTGTGGTGTTATTATGTCTATAATGTTAATTATGTTAAAAACGCTAAATTGGAATCATTATGTCTATAATGTTAATTATGTTAAAAACGCTAAATTGGAATCATTATGTCTATAATGTTAGTTATGTTAAAAACGCTAAATTGGAATCATTATGTCTATCATGTTAATTATGTTAAAAACGCTAAATTGGAATCATTATGTCTATCATGTTAATTATGTTAAAAACGCTAAATTGGGATCATTATGTCTATCTTGTTAATTGAGAATCATTATGTTAAAAAACGCTAAATAGGAATCATTATGTCTATCATGTTAATTATGTTAAAAATGCTAATTTGGAACCATTATGTTTATAATATTAGATGAGAATCATTATGATAAATTGGAATTATTATGTCTATGAGAATTATTATGTTAAAAACGTTAAATTGGAATCCACTATGCCTATTAGGATTACTATGCCTTTAATGTTTCATGTTTATAATAAAATTATGGCCGCAATAATTATTATGCCTATGATGTAAAGTTGAAATCATCATGTTAAATTAAGTTGGAATCATTACTATGCCAAGTTATCATCATGCTAGTATTGAAACCATGTGATATGTTATAGCCTGTTTATTATGCAAGTGATGTTGGAATTTTCACATATGCCTATCACATGTTTGGTGTTATTCCCCTTTTTCTCTTGAATTATTTATGCTTATGAACGAAGTGCGTTTATATACGTTGGGAATACGATTGGGTAGAATAGGCAAAGCTTGAATTAATTATAAGCATAGACTGTGAAATTTGGCATAAGTAGAACATGAAATATGGCATGAAAATTTAACTTGAACATGCCATAACTTGACCTTAAAACATGCCTTAGTTGGGCAAGAAATTGACATATGAACATGCTATGGAAATAGCGCAAAATCTGATAAGAACATAGGCATGACTTTAGAAAACAAGAAAGTGGCCAACTCGAGGTTGGGTTGAGTTTGTAGTGTAAATCTGCCCGGAACCGCCCAGCAAATCCAGTTGCTACAAACAATAGGATCCAATGTGGGTAGTTGGTCACATCGCGCTTGAAACCCGAGGTTGGGTTGAGTTCGTAGCGTAAACCTGCCCGGAACCGCCCGGCAAATCCAGTGGCTACGAACAATAGGATCCAATGTGAGTGGTTCGGTTCATTAACGAATCAATTAATGCCAATTAGGGTTAAGTCATGAACATGAAAAGACAACTTAACCAACTTGAACACAAATTGTAGGGCTAAGTCATGAACTTGGAAACGACAACACTTAGCCAACTTGACATGACACGTAGGCGGGTTAAGTCGCGAACTGAAATGACATACTTAACCATCTTGACATGACTAGACTAGAAAAGGATTAAGTCACAAATTACATGACTTAATCTGTTAGGTAGGTTTGGTCATGGATTACATGACCTAATCTATTAGGCGAAACCCTAGACACGACCCCTTTCAGCAGTAACCCTCTAGAAGTATCAAGTACCCTGGGGCGAGGCCGGGTGGGGCACGATTACTGGGCTGATTGTAAGAGGTGAACGACGGTAGTAGGGTACGCCAGTGTAGGTTCGGCGGACTACGATCGTGCACGTATCCGGGGCAGACACTGGGTATCCGTAGATTTATCTGTGCATCTTGAATCGTGTCAGGGGTTGACACCCTAGGGCTGATACACCCGAAGGTGGACCCAGCACAGGTGACTACATTCGTGATTAGCCGTATGACACGGACACTTGACGAGCTAGAACTTGTAGGGAGCCGATCGACTAGGTAATCGCTCCGTAGGACCCCGTACTTGGGTCAGACCCCGTTTCAGGGTCATTTCATGACATTGGGCCGTAGGATTTATTTCGTGATTAACTTGTGATATGGGCTTAGTATACTAGTACAGTCGAAGCAACGAATCTCGAACATGTGATGCTTTACTTGACTTGTCTTGACGTATCTTGATCACCTTAGTCTATCTTGTTCACCTTGACACCATTCTTAAGTTTAGTTCCAGTTCATACATGACAGGTTGTTTTAACCGTTTCTACACTGAAAGTCACTAAAACTTACTCAGTCTTTATGACTGACCCTTTTCCTTTTGCCTCTTTTTCTTTCGTTCCCCCCCAGGTTCTCAGGGTGGGAATACCGCAGCTTGATCAGTTTTCACATCCAGCTTGAAGAGAAAGAATGTATTGCTTGGATCTTTTCCGTTTTGGACTATGGCTTCGGACAGAAATTAGGGGACTTTTGCAGTTTATTTATGTTTCCTTCATGCTTCTTTAAATAATGTAATCAAGACAGTTATGATTTTGGAAAGTATTATGGCATGGTTTGTGTAACACGTATTTTGAAGAAATAAAAGTTGTTGTTTTCCGCTGTTCAAAAATATGTGTTATTATATCTGTCTTGTATATCTGTGACTTATACTTATAAACCTCCACCAAAATTAGGGCATTCCCTTTGAGAGTGACCCTAACGGAGGTGGGGTGTTTCATTATCAGAAGGAGTGTTTCGGAATGGGGAGCACCAGTTGTGTTTGCTACCAAGGCAGATGGTTCCCTTCGTTTGTGTGTAGACTACCGCGAGTTGAATAAAGTGACGAGGAAGAACAAGTATCCTCTACCGCGGATAGATGATTTGTTCGATCAGTTGAGTGGCGCGAGAATATTTTCTCAGTTGGATCTTGCGACAGGTTTTCATCATCTTAGAGTGGAAGCTGAGAGTATAGCTAAAACGGCATTTCGAACGCCGTCTGGATTTTATGAATGGTTGGTCATGCCATTTAGGCTGACTAATGCCCCGGCATATTTTGTGGATCTTATGAATAGGGTATTCAGAGATCAGTTGAATAAGTCTGTCCTTGTGTTCTTTGATGATATTTTGGTCTATTCAAGGATAGAGGAAGAACACAAGGAACATTTAAGAGTAGCGATGGAGGTGTTGAGAAAACACTAATTGAAAGCAAAGTTTTCTAAGTGTCACTTCTGGAAGAGGGAAGTGAGGTTCTTGGGCCATGTTGTATCAGAGAATGGTATTGCCGTAGACCCGGCAAAGGTGGCTACGGTACAAGATTGGCCTACGCCCAAGAACGCAACAGATGTAAGAAGTTTCTTGGGATTAGCTGGATATTATCGTAAGTTTATCCAAGGTTTCTCCAAGATAGCAGCACCATTGACCCAGTTGACCAAGAAGAATCAAGCTTTTGCCTGGGATGAAAGGTGCGAGAATGCATTCAAAAGTCTAAAGGACAAGTTGACAAGCGCACCAGTGTTAGTCATTCCTAAGGGGGATGAAGAGATGACGGTATACACGGATGCCTGTGGTACCGGACTGGGTGCTGTATTGATGCAAGGCGGTAGGGTTGTAGCTTACGCAAGTCGGCAATTGAAACCGCACGAGAGAAGATACCCTACCCATGATTTAGAATTGGCAGCGATCGTGTTCGCGTTAAAGATGTGGAGACACTATCTCTTGGGAGAAAGATTTGAGCTATTTACAGATCATAAGTCGTTAAAGTATCTCTTCTCTCAGAAAGATCTGAATCTCCGTCAGCAGAGATGGTTAGAATTCTTGGCTTCCTATGATTTCGACATCGCATACACACCGGGAAAGGGCAATGCGGTGGCTGATGCATTGAGTAGAAGACATGCCAGCCTAGGGGCTATGTTCCTTGAATGGAAGCAACTGGAGTATGTCGCGGGTTTTGATTTCAGACCAAAGTGCGAATTGGATCCAGAAATGTTAGCAAGTTTGACGATCAGACCCACTTTAATTGAGCGGATCGGCTCTAGTCAGAGGGACGATCCTAACCTATTGGAAATCATCTCCAAGATAGAGATGTGTGTCAATGAGGAGGTGAACAAGTATGGGCTTGATCGAGATGGATGGCTTAGAAAGAATGGAAAGCTTGTTGTACCCAATGTCAATGGATTGAGAGATGAAGTGCTTAGAGAGTGTCATCACTCAAAGCTGACTATACACCCCGGTGGTAACAAGATGTATCGAGATATGAAGCAGACTTACTACTGGGAAGGGATGAAAAGAGACGTTGGGAAGTTTATATCCAAGTGCATGAATTGCCAGCTAGTTAAAGCCGAGCAAAAGAAGCCTAGTGGGTTGTTACAGCCTTAGAAATTCCCGAATGGAAATGGGAGCAAGTCTCGATGGATTTCATTGATGGTTTACCAAGGACTAGATCGGGACATGACAGTATTTGGGTAATCGTGGATCGATTGACTAAGAGTGCAAGGTTTATACCTGTCAAATCGACCAGAACGACAGCTAAGTTAGCAGAATTGTATATGAAGTGGGTAGTAAGATTTCATGGAGTACCTAAAGGCATTGTGAGTGACCGAGACCCGTTGTTCACTAGTGGGTTTTGGAATAGCTTACAAGAGGCTCTAGGGTCAGAGTTACATCTCAGTACCGCATATCATCCTCAGACCGACGGTCAGACGGAGAGGGTGAACCGTATTTTGGAAGATCTCTTGAGAGCATGTATATTGGATTTTGGTGGATCATGGGATGACCATTTGCATCTAGTAGAGTTTTCATATAATAATAGCTACCAATCCAGTATCGGTATGGCTCCGTTTGAAGCTTTGTACGGAAGACCGTGTAACTCACCATCATGTTGGATAGAGACTGGCGAGAAGTTTATGCTTGGACCAGATGTGGTGAGGGAAACTTCAGATAAGATCAAGATCATTCAACAACGAATGAAGGCTGCCCAAGATAGGCAGAAGAGTTATGCTGATAAGAGGAGAAGAGACCTAAAATTCTCGTTGGTGACTTGGTGTTTGTCAAGATTTCTCCGTTGAAGAGCGTAATACGATTTGGCAGGAGAGGCAAATTAGCACCAAGATTTGTTGGTCCATTCCCTGTTCTTAAACTAGTCGGGAATTTGGCATACAGAGTTGACTTACCAGAGAAGATGGCGGGAGTTCACGACGTATTTCATGTTTCCCAACTAAGGAAGTTCGTTCACGACTCAGATATGACCATTTCACCTGATCAGTTAGAGGACTTCGAAGTAGAACCCGAGGCGGTTGGGAACCGCAAGCCGGCCCGTATTGTCGCACATGACATGAAGCAACTTCGACGGAAGGCGGTGAAGCTAGTCAAGGTACAGTGGAGCGAGGACGAGAATGATTGTACTTGGGAGACAGAGGAGAACATTAGGAAGGCACACCCAGAACTCTTTGCCTGGTAAGCTTTTGACTTCGATTTAGTTTTCCGCATGCTAGGATAGGCTTGCTTGCTTGTTTTGCATGTTTGATTGTTGTATGTGGTTGTTAGGCATGCGGGATCCTTTGTATGTTTTGGGTTAAGGAATTTTGGGGGCGAAATTTCTTAAGGGGGGGAGAGTGTAACGACCCGTATTCTACGCATCATAGGATCGTAGGATATTTATTTCTTTCACATACGAAGTCGTATGGTCATGTAACTTTGGGAGACGACTATTGTGGTCATTTCCCATGTTCATGATTTTTCCCGATTTTTAAATGACCATTTTACCCCTAGTTGGCACTGTTTTGGCCATAACTTTTGACTGGAAAGGAATTTTGACCTGAAACCACTTCCATTGGCTCCGGATGATGGTTTCTCTTTCCGTAGTGTGGTCACATTAGCCAAACGGACTCACCGTTTGGGAGATATGGCTGAAACAAGTTTCAGATGGTGAAAAACAGCTTAATTGGGCTTAACCGGGTGATTAGCAGCTAGGCCCAAAAGGGGAATTTCGGGTTTAGAGGTATAGGAGGACTGATTAGGGTTAGGAAATCACTTTCATTTCAGTTTTGAGCCGCCACAAACCTTCTTGAGACCTTAGTAATGGCTTCCATCCTCTAAAACCACTCCAAAACACATTTTTAGTGAAGATTAAGCCTAAACCACATCAAAGCAAGGCCAAATAGCAACAAAGCAAGGTTGGAGCTGCTGCTATACATAGGAATTCGACCCAAACAGAGAGTATTTCAGATTTGGTGTTTTATTTTGTGGCCAAGGTGAGTGACTTGCATAGTTTTTGCACTAATTACGGTAATTAAGGGTAATTAGTGAAGATTAGCGAATTTATACACTAATAAATTATGGAAAAATGTTTAGAAATTCTTAAATAATATTTCATACCTCTGTTAGAAAATTTAGACGATTGGATTAAGTTTTACTAAGTATGCGCTTAAACATGATTAAGAGGGATTATGGGAAAATATGAAGTTTTAGTCACTTTTGATCCATTTTGATTCATTTGAATTATTGTTTGCTGTTCGTGGTTGCTATTACATGTTGCTATGACTCTATGGTATGTTTTATGATTGATTAGAATAGTTAAATTGGTCGAAAACGTCGTCGAATGGCGTAGAAAGCTCGCTGGAAAGTTGCAGAAATGTGCAGGTTCTGAACCGGTTTGGATCGGAGCAGGGGTCGGATCGGATTAGTGAACTGACCAAGGAAATCCGAACTGGATTGGGACTTGTCACTGGAGGAGGCTTGGCAAGAAGGAAGGCCATTTACTTAGAGTTGGAGTGGACAAAAGGGATCGGATCGGAAGAATAATGGAGACCAGATCGGATCGACTCAAGAATGGAAGGCTACGACTGGAGCAAGGCGAAGGGAGCGGATCGGATCGGAGTAGATGGAGAACGGGAGCGAATCGGATCGGAGTAGATGGAAAACGAGGGAGCTGATCGGAGAAAACTGGAAGGAAGACAGTGACCCGACACGACCCGGAGGAGGACACCGACCCGACCCGAAGTGGAGTATCCCACCCGAACCGATGAAGGTGATGATTACCGAACCGAACCGACGAGGGTGATGACTACCGAACCGAACCGAATTCTAGGACTGTTACTGCGCGACAACTCTTCTGAAGACCCACTCCAATTCGACCAAACCCGAGATGCAAAGGAAGTCCAAATGGGAAGTTAGAGCTCAAGATTCAGATGGGAATCAACGAGTTCGCTTCATGGTTGGGCTTTGCTGCGGGACGCGTGTTAAGGGGTTATCGATGTCTATAGCTTTGGACCACTATGGTAGGAGGTACGAAGGCGGATTCAGGGCCATTATGGCATTGGTAGGACCAAGGGCTACGACCAATGTTGTGGGTCATTGGAATGTTTGGTCATGACTCCATGTGTTTAGCTTGGTCATAGCAGGGTTTTACAAGTCGGGATTCGTCGTTACCTCAATTTGTCTAGTGTTCCAAAGTGGTGGATATCGTATGCTTTACGCACTGAGTGAGAAATGTGAGGATATTGCTATGGATGATTTGATTGCTATCATTGTGACATGCACACCCCACCCCCGTATTCTTACACTATTTATTATGGCACCTTAGAGTACTGTACGGTATGTGGTACTAAATCTTTGGTTGCAGGTCCAGGTTCAGGTATGGTTTAGTATACCTGTTATATTCTGTTTAGATGCTTATCGCTCATACCAGGCTTTATGTCTGACCTAGAGTTTTATGTCTCCTCTTATTACTCTTGGTGCTCACACGAGCAGACTAGAGACAGGTTAGCTGGTGATGCACGGGTAGATGATCCGGAGACGAGCAGGAGGCTTCCACGTAATATATATAATATTCTCCCTGTGTTGTTGAAGATCACTGCTTGGGCATTGGTGGTGCATCTTCTACTCTAGCTTTCTTTTGTTTAGAGACAGTAAATTTGAAAAGTTGTAATAAGCTATATTTGGATTTCCGCTGCTCTGATGATTGATGTTGATTTTAGTTATCAGCTTATGCACTGTCTCACCTGTTTTATGTCAAGTATGTTATTATTATATTTTATTCCATGCGCTGTGAGACATTCTACAGGTTCCTTGATTTGTTCATTCCCTTCTTTCCTTTCTTTGGCGACCGTTCCGTGCTAGTCTGGGCATGTGTACAGCGCACTTTCGGAGTAAATGTCAGTTGGTGCGGAGCGGGCCGTCACAAAATTTTAAAAATAGTCGCTATAAAATCGGTTGTCGACCGTAATGGTTTATTCGATATAACTAGAGATCGGGTTTGAATTTAGACAAGGTTCTTTTGGGAAATAGTGATAATTTAATTTTTATATTTTTATAGAAATTTTTAAATAATTAAACAAGAAACTTTTTATTTGGAGTATTTGGCACCCTGTAATCAACATTTCGGGGTTTCACAGAATAAGGTAACCTACCGGTATTATTATATTTTTGGGACTGTGGTACATCCTTGGTTACAACGGTGTTTTTATTTCTGTCAATGTTCGACACAGATCTATGTAAGCCTTTATCAATCACGTAGTGGGTTCCCGTCATACCGGATGTAGGAATTAGGATCATTCAATAATTATTAATACAGTGAGAGTATGACCTCTCGTTTCTCACATGCAACGTTCAAGGAAATCTCAGCATGGTATTTGCAAGTGGAAAGGATAACCATTTCAACGTCAGTCTGAACATTAAACAAAGCACAACGTGTATCTACAAGTGTTAAGCAATAACATATGTCATCCTAATATTTCTGTGAAGATAAAGAGGGCCACGTCCCTTTCATATTCTCAGCCACATATTGGAGAATCAAAATAAAAATCACTATAAATACCACTACCCTTATACTCTAAACCTAATTTTCCTTCTCGGTCAAACAAATGCGCCGTTGTTATTTTCCCTCTTTCAGTAAACCATCTCGATCTTCAAATAATTCATAGAAATCAAATAAATTTCGATAAATCCAAACTCAAACATCATTGAGATCTCTGAAGGATTCTCTTCAATTACATATGCGTTTCATGAGGTGCGAAGCCAATTCGTGAAGCTCGAAAATATACAGGAAAGCTAGGGTTCACAGTCGACATTTGCAAGGTGTTCAAACGACAACGAAGAGGGTAGCATTGCACTCGTCATGGAAGGTCGCTCGTGTGGGAGGAGTTCGATGTATTTCCGAAGAAAAACATGTCGCGACCTGGACTATGTCAACAGAACGAAGAGCTGAAGTCGGAATTTGATTGACAGATGCGAGTTGGACATTGGGTATTCGGGAAGGAAGAGGAGGAGAAGTGGTGTTGATTGGTGAAAGCGGTTTGGTGATCGATGCTAAGTTGGGGGAGAATGACGAGTTTAACAGTGGGGCAATAGCCATTGCTTGTTCACCGTGTACCATCGTGGTAGTTGGGGAAGAATGGGCGTGTGGTGGATCGGGTGTGGTCTGGTTTTGAGTAGGGAAGTAAATGGGCCAAGTATAAAAGGGGTGAGGCCCGATTAAATAAACTCTAGTTTATTTTATTTATTTAAACATTTATGAACTTCGTAACGTCGTATCTTGATCATACTTAATCAGAATCATGAACCGTAAGTTGCGTTGGGACCGTATGGACGAGAGCTTCACAATGAAGCTGACTGAAAGTGGATTGGGGCTCGTATGAATTTACGGCGAAATAAACTGTTTGATTCAAATCAAATAACAGTTTATCGTTCTTTAACGATGAACTGCCAAAGTGAGTAAATATCACTAACTTTGAACAGTTTATAATTTCATGTTGAATTTTAGAACTGTTAAATATTGGCTAATTGACTGTGTGTTGACTGTTTGATTGAATTGCTAGTCAGTTAGTTGAATTTCTATATTGATTCTGTTTAACAGAATATATCATATGGAACTGAAAGTGATGTTGATTATATTGTTTAACATCTGTGATGCAGGGAAACAGTTGGAGGAATCCAACTGGATTCCTCAACATTTATTTTACTGTTTTTCATATATTGTGATATATGATGTGATATATAATCTGTTGTGGATTATATGTGTTTGGACGATACTGATCTTCGTGATTTGATATGTTGAATACCATAACATACCGAAATGTTGATAAGGGAATATTTTCAAAGTGATATTTGAAAATAAAATATTTATAAATGGAATATTTATAAATAAGAAATATTTATAAATTGGGATATTTATAAATAGGAGATATTTAGAAAAAGGGAAAACGTTATAAAAAGGAAACTGGTATAAGAAGGAAATCATTTTAAAGTGGAGAACCGTTACTAAATGTAAATCTTTAAAAATGAATAAATGTTGTTTAAAAGGAAATCTTTATAAATCAAATAAAGGAGTTAAATCGAATATGGTATTTGATAGGAGTTAAATCGAATAGGGTATTCGAAAGTTAGTAAATTGAACATAGTTATTCAAAAGGAGTCAATTGAACATAGTTATTCAAAAGAAGTTAATCGAACATAGTTAAAAGAAATAAAGTTAAACAAGATTAGAAACTGACTAGAGATTAGTTAAGTTGAATAGTTTTCTGAGTATTGATCTGATGTTGGTTTCGGCCTTCGGGGTTTATACTTAGAGAATTTGTTCTCCTTCTAGTTTACAGTCAGGGACTAATAGTTGTGAAATGATCGTGATATGTAAATAACAATGGAAATGTTTTCCAGTGTTAATAACGTATATTTTCTAAAACATAGAAAATAAGGAACATGAATATATATATAGATATATATATATATATATATATATATATATATATATATATATATATACGATTGATGATTGATTGATAGAATTTCCATTTGGAAATAACATCGTTGTTTGCACATGTGTTTTTCTTCGATAGTTAACTGACCTACTATTGAAGTTTTTGACCATTTTAACGTTGTTAATATGAAGAGACCGGTTGGATTATTATCCAAAGAACCACTCTGTATTGGCAAAAGCGTTGCGATCATATATGCCAAAGATAATTAAAGACGGAGTAAAGTGCAAGGGCTATTGTATAAGTCTTAGATAACAGTGTCTAAGATGGATGTATTGAATAGTGCCTTCGGTTCATCCTGTTCCTGGATGACTTGTATGGACGGATGCCTGACAGAGTATTTCCAGACGATCACGTACATTGATTTCTTCAACCATACCAAGAGTGGAAACGGAGAAGGAAACTTCTTTTAGCTAACACATAATGTATGGTTGGGGACGTCAATCGGTGATTTGATGGATGTGACGATGTGACATTCGAAGTGAATCTAGTGTGATGGTAAAGCGTAGATTCTAGCCACATCAACCGATAAATGACAGAAATCGGGCAGGCAACATGGCTAAGTCGGTCGCTCCGAAGTAGGGTTCATAATCATCTGATCTAGAGTTTCATTTATTTCTAAAAATCTATTGTTGATACTGTACCATTCGGGAAACGGTTGCTGATCCCAACTGTTGGTGATATACATTCGAGACACTCAAGCGAAATGAGTGGTCAGTCATGTGTGGCCGGGTTGCAAGAAGTTCTTGTTGAACCCAGTGTATTCCTTTCTAGAGGTACACTAGCGACAGGTGGTTCCATACCTTGTCGTAGTTGGAAATCCATTACCCAATACGTGCTAGCGGTTTTGATTGTAGACTATGTATGTTGAACGTGAGATGAAAGCGTTTCTGCTAGATGATTATTATATTGTGGTTGATAGACATTATTATAATATCAAAAGGTTTTGATATGAAGTTATTTTGGATTCTCATAAGGGAAAAACCCGTTCCGTTATACGGCGTGATCTTATGAGATATCGATTACTTGTTCGAACTGTTTTAACTGTTTTTCTCACACCAGTCCCATGACTGACCCGAAGTTTAATTTTTTTTTTCCCTAAACTCTTGGGTGCCCAATTTTGTACAGGCAGTCAAGTAGTCGGGATTTACAGATATACTTGAAGAGCTGGAGGCTTCAGGATCATATAGCTATAGTTATTTCCGCTGTGTTGTAAGTGTTGTACTTTGATAATGATATGTATATTAAAGTACAGATTTGTATTTCAAAGTTATGTTATGAAATATATTTATTCGTTCCGCTGTGAGATTCGTGTTACTCTGATATTGTGTTCTTCTTCTTCTATTCTAAGTTTATATCTTATCTTTCCTCACCCTCTTTTTCTTTCTATTAATTTCCTGATTTTCAGTTTAATTTGGGGTTGGAATTGTGTTTTTGGTCAGCTCAAATTGGACCGGAATTTTGGGTCATTACAGCATATCTACAAGTGAAAGAGATATAACCACTAGAGTTACTAAAGGTAGAATAGAGCCATGCGATATGGAGATATCTTAGTGGTGTGGAGCCACCTGTTGACGCAGCATTGTGTCTTCGTGACTTGATTTGTCTTCGTGACATGAATTGTCCTTGTGACTTGATTGATCCTCGTGTCCTGAGTTATTTTCATAATTTTTTTTGTGACCTTGAGATAGAGCTGTCAATGCTCGGTGACCTCAGATTTTCTCTTGATTTTTAAATATCTACTGTTGATCTGTCCTGACCAAATTCGCAGGGAAATGATTTCCTACGGATACGGATGTTTTCTGGGGGATCCAGACGAAACTGTTGTGTTTCTGCGATTCATGAACAATCAACATATCATTATCACATTGGTACTTTCTGTATCTATTTTTAAAGGTATTTTTGAAATATTTTCACTGGGAGTTGAAGCATTTAGTATTTGGAGAGTTTAGTCGTGCGTCTGGCCAGCATATGCCTGACATCTGTGACAACGACAATAGACTTGTCAAACTTCGAGTTATCAAATATTTTCCATATGAATTTCATGTTAATTTTGAAAATTTTCATGTCTACAATTTGTATCTTAAAGAGGAGATGTTATTTGCACTCTTAGTGAGCATTTGGAAAGTTAAATGTATCGAAGGAGATGTGGTTGATTTGGATTGTAATGAACAAATGAAATCACGGATAAGTAAGTATTGACAGATAAGGTTCATAAAAAAAATTTGGAATGATTTGAGATGCGTAAATCCAACAGGTGCGAAATTTGAAATTTGAGGAATGGTTTCAATAAGAAATTTGATTTTTCGGGATAATTGGATATGGTGGATAAAGAATAAGGATCGATGATTTAAATATCGATATTTAAATTTAGTTGTGGAATAATCTCACATAAATATGAAATTTGAAGTATATATTGGTATAACTACAACGATCTCTCCTTTTCGAGGACGAAAAGTTTTAAAGGAGGGGAGATTGTAATGTCCCAGAAATTCCTACAACTGGAATGTGAAATTAAGGATTTAAGTATGAATAACCGATTTTATATTTGGATTAGAAATTCGAAATCAAATATATTGCTTTGTGTGTGAATTGATTTAAATAATTTATTTAGAATGTTTGGTTGAAAAACAAGTATTTATTGTTGAATAATTGAACTGAATTTGAATGAATATTCGAATTGAATTTTAAATTCGACCAAAAATATAAGTTTTTGAATAATAAAAAAAATATGAGTGTTAATTAACAAATCAAAGATAGTATTAGTTGAGAATATTTGGGAAATTGGCTTGAATATGTATATACTTGTGTATATAAAGAAAACAGAATTTTTCATTTTAAATTTCAATCAAATGGAGTTATTGGTGGACAAATGGAAGTAAATCAGTGAACTGAATAATAGTATAAAAATAAAATATCATGGTACACAAATGAAGTCAGTACATAAACAAACTAATTTTATTTGATTCAGAACAATAAGATGTAGCGACGCATCAAATTTCGTTGCGTTTGGAAGTGGTGGTAACATTACGAATATTGAGTGTTCAACAATTGTTTACAGTACAATTAAATATTAAATTAAATAAAATATAACCTACCCCATATAAATATGCGTCGACCTATTTCCTGTGACTCGCGCCACCCTATAGCCTAATGATGTTACGTTGTGCTTATCCTTGCTTTTCTTCTATAAAAATCAGTATGGGTTCCCATTTCTTCAGCAAAGAAATTCATTTGTTCTTTATAAAATGATAACCACCACCCCCTTTCAATCACCATTCCTTTTCCTTCGTTCAAGAAGAAGGAAATTTTCCCAAATTCTTTGGCAAACGATTGTCCCTTTTTTAAATTTTAAATGGTCACCTCCAATTCGAGATCTGTGGCGAAATCCATGGTCTCGTGAGATAAAATCACAAGTCATCGAAGTCGCAACCTCTGTGCCTCCAACATCTTCACTTTCACCGACTTTAGTGTTTCGGCACCATGAGCAAAATAAAAAAAACTAGTTCCTTTTTTCCAAATCGCATCAAGCCCTGCGTTCTGCTTCATCCTAACTCGTCGACGCCCCCAAATGCTGCCGTTCAACGTCACCACTGCAAGGGCGTGTGAAACAACCCACCTCCGTTAAGGTCACTCACCAAGGGAATGCCTTAACTTCGGTGGAGCATTTTATTACAAGATGCAGAAAAATTACAAGACTGACAAATAAAGCAGCGAAAAATAAACAACCTTTATTGATTAAAACAGCTTGTACAAAGATTGTTTTACAACACCAATACTTATTACAAAAAAGCACCTGTCTTGTTTAATATATAAGAAGCACAAACTGACAATGATATTCCCAAATAAATCATGTGCCAGCCTTAGCAGTAGAAAATGGAGTTCAAAGCAAAGCGCCAAAGAATCTTCAAGCTCGGAAAGAGTAACGGCCCCAAAATGAGCTGAGCTTTTCCCTCCCTGACTACCTGGGGAGGGGGGACGGAAGAAAAGAGGCGAAGGCAAACTAGGTCAGACATAAGTCTGGTAAGTCCAGTGATTCTTAGTATTTAAACGAGGAAAAGGGTTATGACATGAATAAACTAAATATAAGACTAAACCATAGTAACAAGATAACATAGGGTAAGCATGGGATATGGCAAGATAAACTGAATGTACTGATAAACTGAATGTGCTTCTACTCCTTCTCTGCTTCACAACTACCCTATTACACTGATTTTTATATCTCTGCACTACCTACTAGTCTCCAAACAAGTAATCTATGATTATATGATAACGTGGTCCCAATCCCCGTATTTGTGGTTGCCTTTATGTGTACATCTATTATGGGGATTCCATTTATTACCTAGATCTAATTTAGGGTTTACTATCAAGTGCTTACTAGATTCAACCAGGGTTTACACTACCCAGGGCCACTGGGGTTTATGCTACCTATTGAACGATTCTCGGATTCAGGGTTTACGCGACCTAGGTCCAACTAGGGATTATGCTACCTACTTTGTATTAATTTTTCCATGTGTCTGTGTCAGTCGGCCCTCTCTTGCGTGTAGATACTCTGTGCTGGCCCCACCATAAGGTGTATCAAGCCTTATGATAGCAACCCGACACGATTCAAGATGCACAGTGTATAACTACTGGTACCCAGTGCCTGCTTTTTCCACTCCGGAGTACGTGCACGCCCGTAGACCGTTGGAACCTACACTGACATACCCCCTGACGTTATTTTTGACCGCTTATAATCAGCCCAGTAATCGTGTCCCACCCTGCCTTGTTTCGGGGTACCATGATACATCTATGTGGGTTACAGCTGAAATGGGTCTCCTTTACTAGGGTTTCCTGCTGGTTAAGTTTGTGGGCCTACATATACAAATATTACCCACCTAAACGAGATGTACTTAACCCTCCCACCGATTCTAGCATGTTTTCTTAACGGTTAAGTTTGTGGGCCTATATGTACTAATATTACCCACCAACCCGACGTGTAATTAACCTTCCCACGGATTCAAGCATGTTTATTTAATGGTTAAGTTTTGTGGGCCTATATTTACTAATATTACCCACCTACCCGACGTGTACTTAACCTCCTACTCATCAAGTCGTGTTGGTTAAGTGGTTCTATTAACTTAACCTTTCTTGCTTATCATGTTGGATTGGTTAAGTGTGATTTATTAACTTAACCCTGTTCATTCATCAGGTTATATTGGTTAAGTATTTCCCATTTAACTTAACCCAATTCGTTCATCATTAAGTTATATTGGTCAAATGTCACTAATCAATTCAAGTTAACTTAACCCATCCACCCATCACACCATGTTGGTTAAGTGTTTCTTTCTGGTGTTGACTTGACCCTACCTCAAATCATGTTATATAATTGGTTAAGTGTTTTCCTCGTGTATTACTTAACCCCTATCACATATCATGATATATATATTTTTTGGTTAGGTGTTCCTCTTGTGTTACTTAACCCTATCACACATCATGTTATGTGTGTGTGTGTATATATATTGGTTAAGTGTGTCCTATTAACTTAACCTAACCCACTTGTCTAATTAACATTTTATGACGGTTAAGTGTTCTAATTTTACTTAACCTCACCCACTTGCCTAGTTAACATGCTGAATTGGCTAAGTGTTCTCTCGAGTACTTAACCCCACCCTTCTTGTCTTTGTTAACATTTTATTATGGTTAAGTGTTTCCCTAATTACTTAAACTCACCATTTCTAGCCAGATTTATTCATGAGCCTTAATTAATTAATTAATTAAAGCACCAACCACTCACATTAGAAAGATACTGTTGTGGTTACTGGATTTGCCGGTCGGTTCTGGGCAGGTTTACACCACAACTCAGTCTAACCTCAGGTCTTTCTGGGCTTGATGCACTAACCACCCACATTAGACAGGTATTGTTGTGGTCACTGGATGTGCCGGTCGGTTCCAGGCAGTTTTACACCACAGCTCAGTCTAACCTCGGGTTAGGCATATTCATCTTTTACTAAATTTACATATTTACTATTTATGTAAATTTTTCCATAAACCAATTTAGCCTAGATCATATTCAACTATCATGCAAATTAACATATTTATATTCTATGCCCAAAACTTGATTTACCTATCAATCAGCCCAACTTGCAGTTTATACCAATTTAGATTTGGTATTTCCCTCTTTTTCAGTTCGTGCCCAATCTAGATTAAGATTCCAATTTACAGTCTATCTCAAAACTAGATTTAATATTCTACTTTACCGTTTATGTCCAAAACTTGGTTTACACGCCAATTACATACTTTGCGGCCAATTAAATTTATCAATTTATGCCGAAGTCTAATATGCATGTAAATCATTAACTATTATAGCAAATTTAGATTATGCCAACATATTTATTATGCCAAATTAACTTAATTAAGCTATGCCCAATTCCTGCATCATAATCGTACGTATAACATGATTTCACAAGTTTTTTATGTACTCATGAAATGGCACTAATCAAAAGGAATAGGGGATAAGCACAAGAATTGATATAAAAGATTAGGCATGCAAAAATAATGGCTCCAACATGTTCGATGTACATAATAGTGAATAGGAATAAACTAGCCAAGTTACACACTAAATATGAGATCCACATAATCAAGGGAATATGCATAGGTGATTTGGTCCACCATAATGCCAGTTCAAGGTACAACATGATCAATTAATTGTAACAATAGGAATTGTCATAAGCAGCTAACTACAATAGTCATAGGCAATTAACCACAATAGTCATGGGCGACTAATCACAATAATTTCTTAACCAATGTCATAGGCAATAGTCCCATAGTTATGATTCATAGTCGTAGGCAATAATTTCATAGGCGACAGTTTATGGCCATAGTTTTAGACAAAGGTCTCATAGTCATAGTCATAGGCAATAGCTTTATAGGCAACAATTTCATAGTCATAGTCTTAGGAAATAGTCTCATAGTCATAGTCTTAGGCAAAAGTCTCATAGTCATAGTCTTAGGCAAAAGTTTCATAGTCATAGTCGTAAATCAGATCCAAAGGCATAGATAACTTTCGATTTGACATAAGCACGAATCAAAGATAATTAACTTGCAAATTGGTATAGTTCTATATTTTGATTCATTACACTCACAATTCCAATTACACGCTCAAATCTAAATAATAACTGAACTTACATTGATCGGTTTAGAAAAGGCGATTTGCTATGATTCGAGTGACGTTGCTTGAAGTGGAATGCCTATGGTCCAACTTGAAGCTTTAACTTGATTTGAATCTCCGATTTGAAGAAGAACTATAACTTGTTTTAATGGAGAATAAGATTTATTTTAATGGTGGAGGCTAGAGAGAAACAACATGTAGACGCCTAAAAGAATTTGTGTAGAGAAACCTTAGGTCTAGGCATTAGGTGTAGAGAGTGTTTTAGAGCCCTTAGATCATCATAGAAGCCACCAGGTCCTTCCAACACATCAAAAATCGTCATCAGACCAATCAGGAGTTACCACGTAGCCCTAATGATACAACACAAGCCAAAAATTCGTTGCAGATCTGGTTTGGCCGAACCAGGGTAGGTCGACCCTGGGTCCTGGGCGGGAAATTTCCCGCCCAGCCCGGCTGTGTGTTTTGAATTTAAACTGAGTTGTTTTTAAATTTGACCTAAAACTTCCGAAGGTCATAACTTCTTCATACGAAGTCCGATTCATGTAAACTCGGACTCTATCTCAAGCAAAATTCCGAGACGAACGCATTGGCATAACCCGTTTCCCTTAATTCTTCTCTTAAAAATTAAGTATACTTTGATTAGTTACAATAACGTTTATAAAAAATACGGGGTGTTACAGCGTGCCACCAGAAATCTAAGTCGCTTCATGCCTGTAACGTCCCGCATTCTTATCGGTTTGTATTTGAATATTTAAATCAGTTTAAATATTGAATTCATAATATAAGTGGATTTATATATTAATTAAAACGAAGTTGAATGTATAAAAATATATATTAAATGTAATCGAGCCTGTAATATCGCGATAGTTCGTAATTTAACGTATTGAACTTCAACTAAGTGTACAGGATTCTTTATAAGTCGGATTTCCTCGAAACAAGAAACGTTTGAATCCGTTGAACTATATTTTCCTAATGGAAGTGGAAAATCAAAATTCTGGATTATATATTGTAAGATATATCCAAATTAAATATTCAGAAAAGCAGCGGTATATTCGTTTGTGGCCATAACAGTTATTTAAATATATTTAAATCGGTTTCGAATTTAGAAAAGATTCTTTTGAGACGTAGTGATTATTTAATTTTTAGAATTTTACTATAATTTTTAATTAATTAAATACACATCTTTTTATTTGGAGTATTTTGCACCCTATATCAACATTTTGGGGTTTCACAGAATAAGTTAACCTACCGATATTATTATATTTTTGGATCGTGGCACCTCGTTGGACACGACTGTATTTTTATCTTTGTCGTTAACGGTTTGTAAATGGACGAAATTTTACGTAATGGGAACCCTTATTAAATATCTAAAATAAGACAGACCATACATACAAACAAATATAGCGTGCGACTTTCTTTCTACCTATTGCTTTCTACTTAAGCAAGGAACCATACCCTAAACCATAACTTTAGCCTAACCTACATTGAAAAATCACCACCAGTTAATGCAAAATATACAAATCTACTGACTATACTATATGACCCTAATACGTGCGTGGAAAGTAATCAAATTCTATAAATATCTTACTCCATTGTCTCCTTCTTTATATATGAAGCACACAATTCATCTACCCCATTTCAGAATACATCCCTGGTATTTTAAATGGCTTGGGGAAAATAGAAAATATTCCAAACAAATCAAAACAACCGAACCTTATAAACCCACTGAAAACCCAAAAGAAGTACAGTTGGATTCCCAGGGAGTTGGACTCCGTTCCTATATGTTTTGTTCTGGGTTCGAAGCAAGCTTGTTGGGGTGGTGTTCGGTGTCAACAGTGTTCATTGGTTTCATGGATCTGGCTTGAGTTTCCTGGAAGCTGCAGCGAGGTAAGAGATGCAGTTCGCGATGACAAAAAAGATGGGGACGGAGTTTATTGGTGGAAAAAGAAGACGCGGTGAGGTGATTGTTTAATAGGAGGGAGTGGGAGGATAACATGCACTGATGTAGTATGCGAAGGAACTGTGGAAGTGGATGGTAGAGATTATATAAGAGTTTTGATTGTTTTATTTTATGAGAAACCAAAACTGGAAGCTTGCATTAAAACTGAAGGGGATACATATTGGAAAGTTTGAATAGAAGTTTATGTTTGGAGGATGATGTGTGAAGTTTTAAAGGTGGAACGGTGAAAACGTGGTACGGTGGAGGTGCGTTCCAGAGAGGGGCAGGCGAAGGAAGCTTATCAGTTTATTATGAAGATGCCTACGTCAAACTAATGCAGCTATTTGGCAAACTTTGGAGTAGAGGTGTCACGGGTTGGTATAAAGGAAATCAAGTTTGTATGTTACTGATAATCATGGTGACGTTATAAAGGTGGAAGTGGGTGAAACAGCGTTGTCAGTCCAGTCCAGACGTGTTAAAAAGGTTGGAGCGTGAGTTATGAAGTGTGGAGGTGGACTGTTTAAGAAATGCGGATTGTTTGGCAACAGTAACAATGATTCCGAAATGGATGTGAAAATAATATGGAGCAACATAGCTGGTCCGGGTTGCACGTGGGTTTGAATGGACTAAGAATTAGGAATGGTATAATCCCTTGAGATCGTACGAAGGCAGGCTGCGTTATAAAGCTGGTTTGGAACCATTTGGAGCTCGCTAGAAATTTATAGCAAAATTGAACGCCTAGTTTAATCGATTGACGCAAATTGTTATTTAACGGTTAACGCGCAAAGGTGAGTAAACTCACTAACTCTGATTTTTTTTATAATATTATAATCGTTATTTAATATTGATAAATAACGATTAAATGATGCAAGATGGTTGTTTGGATAAATTGCTGATGAATTGGTTGAAATAATTATATTTGTTGTTTTCATATATTGCATTATCTGATGTGATGGACAATCTGTTATTTATTGTTGTTTGTTGGAGATTGGGGATTACACTAGCGCTGAAATAACTGGTATGTAAATACCGTAAATTATATTTAATACGAATAAAAATGAATGTGGGTTTCGGGAAAGGGAAAATCTATTTTGAAATGGTATAGGATAACTTGTTTTAATTACATTAAACAAGTAGTTGATTTATAAATGATGTTAGAAATTAAATGAAATATTAATTATTAAATAATTTAGAGATATAAGAATGAATTTATAAAGGAGGATTTGGGGAATTGTTTCAGAAAACAACGACGTCATTTCGATGTGAGATGTAATTAGAACTGGATAACACCATTAGGAAATGGAACTAAAATTAAACGATATTGAATGTATTAAAGTAATTTATTTTTTAGAAATTATAACGTGATAGGATAGTAAATATTTGATTTTAAACCAATAAATTATAATAGGATATGAAGACCATATTTAGTTATAAACTTGATATTGATTTAATAAGAACCTGACTTAGAAACACTTTATCAAGTGGAATGGGAATATAAATTATAAAAGGGAATTTGGTAAATAAGATATGAACCTGTAAGGGTATTTATTTCTTGAATAAAGAATTTGCAGATTGAAATGATTAAATTGGAATTGGAAATGTTTTCCAAAGATTAATAATGTATATGTTTTCTAAAGTGCAGAAAATATGAAATGATGAAAATTACAGGAATGTTTTCGAACATAAATAACATATAATTTCTGGGATATGGGAGGTTGGAAAATATAGATAAATTATAAGGGTCCAGTGATTGTGTGATGACTCGTTGTACATTTGAATGGATGTTGTTTTTACTTCGATAGTTAAATAACCGACTATCGAAGTGTTTTGACCATCGTTGTCAATACGGAAAGATCGGTTGGATATATTATCTGAAAACCACTCCGTATAGGCATAAGCGCTGCGAATTATATTATACTGAAGAAAATTGAAGACGGAGTGTAATGCAAGGGTCGTCCTATTCCAGAATTGTGCTTTTTGTTTGTCCAATCCCATGACAACTTGTATGGATGAGTGTCTGAAGGATCATACCTAACAAATCACGTATGGTTGATCTCTTAAAGGTATTACGTCTGGTGGCGGAGGAATTCATTCCTCAGCTTTTTATACCCGTGATATTTTTGGAAATCGATTAGTGAATTGACGGTTTTGATGATGTGGCATTCAAAATGAACGGTGATCAGATGTTCTGAAGATAGACGTAGCCTCTAGCCTCACAATCGGGAAATGATAGAAATCGGGCGGCCAACATAGCTAGTTTGGTCATACCTAAGCAGGGTGTATTGTTACCAATCTAGAGAAAGTTCGTATTTGTTCTTCTTACGTTTCTATATCTTCGGATTACGGTTGGTGGCCAACAACTGTGGGTGACAATATATTCGATACACACAAGCTAAATGAGTGGTCGGTCATGTGTGGCTGGGTTGCAAGATGTTCTTGTTGAACCCCAGGGTATACCCTCTAGAGTATACTGATTGGTAGGTGCTCCCATACCTTGTATGTTGGAATCCAATCTCCAATAAGCGCTCCGTGGTTTATGATTTTGTACTATATATATGTGGAGCGTGGGATGCAAGCGTTATGCTACTTGGTTATTTATATGATTAGACATTATCATAATATCACTGGATTTTGATATCAAAATGGTTTGGGTTATAGTAAGGTAAAAACCGTCCATGTTTATGTGTGGGCTGGTCTTACTATTATCCTTTCGTTTCAAAAGGATTTTCAAAGTTAAACAGTATGGTTGAAATTTACTCACACTAGTCCCATGACTGACCCAGAGTTTATTTTTTTGTGTTTTCCCTAAACTCTTGGGTGCCCAAATTTGTACGGGTTGTCAAGTGTTTCAGGCTTTTACAAATACATTTGGAGGGGCTCGAAGAAGGATACTTCACTATTAGTTATTTAGAGATTATTTCCGTTGTGATGTATATGAGTTACACTCTGATATGATATGTAAGTACAAATTCAGATTTTGTATTTCAAAGTTATGTTATAATATAATTTATTCTTTCCGCTGTGAGATTCATGTTTACTCTGATTATGTTCAGTTGTCTTCTTCTATTCTATTAGTTCTATCTTTTTTATCTCATCCTCTAATTTCTTTCTATTAATGATCTGATTTTTCGTGCACTTTGAGTTGAATGTGTTGGATATTAG
The DNA here is from genome assembly GCA_030737875.1 of Allium sativum. NCBI lineage: Eukaryota > Viridiplantae > Streptophyta > Magnoliopsida > Asparagales > Amaryllidaceae > Allium > Allium sativum. The sequence goes on from CM060919.1 coordinate 205,208,588, forward strand.
TTAGCTCAAATTGGTACGGATTTTCGGGCCACTACAGTTGGTATCACAGCTGAAGGTTAAGTGATTGCCTTGGCTCTGTGGCATAACTCAATAGAGATGGAGTTAGTGATACTCTAAATTGAGTTGAGTGTGTATATATATGAGCGCGTATTTGTAAATCGATATAAAAACTGTTTTATATTATGTTGATTGATCTGGTGAGTGGTATATAAATTCCAGATCGACGCGTTTAGCTGACGAGGTCGATAGGGATTTATAAATGCTTAAATAGAGAAATTCAACACAATATTGTTTTAAAAAGCTAGGTAAATAAAATAATTTTGCCCAATATATATTTTGATATAAAAGAAGTATATATCTTGAAATTATTATAGGTATTGGATATGTTGATAGTTAAAAAGATTATAATTGAAATGGTTATATAAATAACCAATCGGGATTCAAATAAGTGTAAAATATATCAATCAGATGAATTAAATCTGAAATTTAAACCAGAATTGGAATTAAATTCTAAAACATAAAAATGTTTGTAAATGAAATTTGAACTTAATATATGGAATTTTAAGATCCTGGGGAAATTCTGGAATATTATCCAAGTGTCGAAAAGATATTTTTGAAGTAATTTCTAAGATGAAGTGTTTAAATGGTTTTGAAAGTGATATAGTATTGAACTCACTTCAGCCGCTGGAAAATAATTTTGATGATGACTGCAACATCATCAATGTTCATTTTCGAGTTCTAAGTGACGGATTACTACCAAAGATTTTGTTTTGAATTGTTTCCAAAAGTTTTGAATTCATTATATATATGATTTCAAACTGATTGGAAATAAAACCCAGGAAATTAAATTCTGAAATTTTAATTCAACTTATAATGTTAAATATATGGAAATGGTAAAATGGATAAAATTGAATTGAACTTAAGAACTTATTAAATGGGAAATTTATTTGAAGCCAGTTAAGTGAAAATCGTATTGGAATAGAATTGAAGTGTGAAATAAGATTTTGGATTGGAACCGAGCTTGATTATGGAATTGGATTATTGAGTAAGAATTTGGAATTAAAATGGAAACTGGAATTGAATGGGAATTGGCTTAAGCATAAGCCAATGATTGGAACAAAGAATAAGTTGATTGGAGATCAAATGGAAATGCATCTGTATATGCTAATAGGGCAACAAATGGAATAGTAAAGAGTTGAATGCCCGACAAAAAGATATAAGTTTACATTATATTTGGGTATGGGTTTATTGGCCAATTTAACAAGCCACTTGGCTGTTTTATTTTCTTTTGGATTGGAGAAGGCCCAGAGAGGAAAGTGTAATAGTACTGGTGGAGCCGTGCAGAGGAGATATTGGCAGAATTCCTCGAAAATTTACGGTGTTAGAAAATTTTCAGAATTTTTGAATTATTTTGACAATAAGAATAAATTTGTATGTAAATTAAAATTAAATTGATTGATAATGAGTAATACAAATTATTTAACCTAGTTACGATAGAGTTCGTAGCATTTTTCCATCTTAGTGATTTCGGGGACGAAATTTTTTTAAGGGGGAAGGAATGTAACGTCTTGCATTTTTATCGGATTGTATTTGAATATTTATATCGGTTTAAATATTGAATTCGTAATATAAGTGGATTTATATATTAACTAAAAAGAAATTGAACGTATAAAAATATATATTAAATATAATCAAGCCCATAATATCGCGGCAGTTCGTAATTTAACGTTTTGAAATTCAACTGAGTGTACAGGATTCGTTATAATCCGGATTTCCTCGAAAAAAGAAACGTTCGAATCTGTTGAACTGTATTTTTCTAATGGAAGTGAAAAATCGAGATTCTGGATTATATATTGTAAGTTATGTCCAAATTAAATATTCAGAAAAGTAGCGGTATATTCGTTTGCGCACATAACAGTTATTTAAATATATTTAAATATCGGATTCGAATTTAGACAAGATTCTTTTGAGACATAGTGATAATTTAATTTTTAGAATTTTACTGTAATTTTTAATTAATTAAATACGCAATTTTTTATTTGGAGTATTTTGCACCCTATATCAGCATTTTGGGGTTTCACATAATAAGTTAACCTACCGATATTATTATATTTTTGGGATCGTAGCGCCTCGCTGGACACGGTTGTATTTTTATCTTTGTCGTTTACGGTCTATAAATGGACGAAATTTTACGTAATGGGAACCCTTATTAAATACCTAAAATAAGGCAGACCATACATACAAACAAATATAGCGTGCGACTTTCTTTCTACCTATTGCTTTCTACTTAAGCGAGGAACCATACCCTAAACCATAACTCTAGCCTAACCTACATTGAAAAATCACCATCAGTTAATGCAAAATGTACAAGTCTACTGACTATACTATGTGACCCTATTACGTGCATGGAAAGTAATCAAATTCTATAAATATTTTACTCCATTATCTCCTTCTACAAATATGAAGCACACAACTCATCTACCCTATTTTAGAATACATCCCGGGCATTTTAAATGGCTTGAGGAAAATAGAAAACATTCCAAACAAATCAAAACAACCGAACCTTATAAACCCACTGAAAACCCAAAACAAGTACAGTTGGATTCCTAGGGAGTTGGTCTTCGTTCCTATATGTTTTGTTCTGGGTTCGAAGCATGCTTGTAGGGTTGGTGTTCGGTGTCAACAGTGTTCGGTGGTTTCATGGATCTGGCGTGAGTTTCCTGGAAGCCGCAGCAAGGTAAGAGATGCAGTCGCGATGACAAGAATGATGGGGACGAAGTTTATTAGTTGAAAAAGAAGACGCAGTGTGGGGATCGTTTAACAGAAGGGAGTGGGAGGATAACATGGCTGATGTAGTATGCGAACGAACTGTGGACGCGGATGGTAGAGATTATATAAGAGTTTGGATTGTTTTATTTTATGAGAAACCAAAACTGGAAGCTTGCGTTAAAACTGAAGGGGATACATATTGGAAAGTTTGAATAGAAATTTATGTTTGGAGGATGATGTGTGAAGTCTTGAAGGTGGAACAGTGAAAACGTGGTAAAGTGGAGGTGCATTCCAGGGAGGGGCAGGTGAAGGAAGCTTATCAGTTTATTATGAAGACGCCTGTGTCAAATTAATGCAGCTATTTGGCAAACTTTGGAGTATAGGTGTCACGGGTTGGTATGAAGGAAATCAAGTTTGTATGTTACTGCAAATCATGGTGACGTTATAAAGGTGGAAGTGGGTGAAATAGCATGGCAAGTCCAGTCCAGACGTGTTAAAAAGGATGGAGCATGAGTTATGAAGTGTGGAGGTGGACTGATTTAAGAAATGCAGAGTGTTTGGCAATAGTAACGATGATTCCGAAATGGATATGAAAATAATATGGAGCAACATAGCTGGTCCGGGTTACACGTGGGCTTGAATGGACTGAGAATTGGGAATGGTCCGATCCCTTGAGATCATACGAAGGCAGGCTGCGTTACAAAGCTGGTTCAGAACCATTTGGAGCTCGCTAGAAAATTGTAGCATTGTTGAACGCCTAGTTTAATCAATTGACGCAAATCGTTATTTAATGGCTATGTGCAAAGGTGAGTAAACTCACTAACTCTGATCTTTTTTTATAATATTATAATCGTTATTTAATATTGATAAATAATGATTAAATGATGCGTGATGGTTGTTTGGATAAATTGCTGATGAATTGGTTGAAATAATTATATTTGTTGTTTTCATATATTGCATTATCTGATGTGATAGATAATCTGTTATTTATTGTTGTTTGTTGGGGATGAGGATTACACTAGCTCTGAAATAACTGGTATGTAAATACCGTAAATTATATTTAATATGAATAAAAGTGAATGTGGGTTTCGAAAAAGTGAAAATCTATTTTGAAATGGTATAGGATAACCTGTTTTAATTACATTAAAACAAATAGTTGATTTATAAATGATGTTAGAAATTAAATGAAATAATTATTATTAAATAATTTGGAGATATAAGAATGAATTTATAAAGGAGGAACTGGGGAATCGTTTCAAAAAACGACGATATCATCGATGTAAGATGTAATTAGAACTAGATAACACCATTAGGAATTGGAACTAAAATTCAAGGATGTTGAATGTATTAAAGTAATTTATTTTTTAGAAATTATAACCTGATAGGATAGTAAATATTTGGTTTTAAACTAATAAATTATAATAGGATATGAAGACAATATTTAGTTATAAACTTGATATTGATTTAATAAGAACCTGACTTAGAAACAGACTTTATCAAGTGGAATGGGAATATACATTATAAAAGGGAATTCGGTAAATAAGAGATGAACCTGTAAGAGTATTTATTTCTTAAATGAAGAATTGCAAACTGAAATGACTAAATGGGAATTGGAAATGTTTTCCAAAGATTAATAAGGTATATATTTTTTAAAGTATAGAAAATAAGAAATGGGGAAAAATGACAGGAATGTTTTCAAACATAAATAACATATAATTTCTGGGATATGGGAGGTTGGAAAATATAGATAAATTATAAGGGTCCAGTGATTGTGTGATGACTCGTTGTACATTTGAATGGATGTTGTTTTTACTTCGATAGTTAAATAATCGACTATCGAAGTGTTTTGACCATCGTTGTCAATACGGAAAGATTGGTTGGATATATTATCTGAAAACCACTCCGTATAGGCATAAGCATTGCGAATTACATTATGCTAAAGAAAATTGAAGACGGAGTGTAATGCAAGGATCGTCCTGTTCTAGAATGGCGCTTTCTGTTTGTCCAGTCCCAGGACAACTTGTATGGACGAGTGTTTGACATAGTATACCTAATAAATCACGTATGGTTGATCTATTAAAGGTATTACGTCTGGTGGTGGAAGAATTCGTTGTTCTTAGCTTTTTATACCCGTGATATTTTTGGAAATCCATTAGTGAATTGACGGTTGTGACAACCCCAAACCCCGTACTGACGGTGGCAAGGGTAATCTTTGGAATATAACACATAAACATAAAATAGCAGAACAAAATTAAATAAATACACCAGATAATGTACAAATAATACACTAGATAAACATAATCATCAGAGTAACGCAGTATACAGGATTATACTTAGTACTAATACAGTTCAGCTATACGTAAATGTCTACAGCGGAAAACAAACATAATATGTACAATAGGAGCAGACCAGCATAAAAAGAGGTAAATGAAAGAATCCATCTTTAGCTCCAACTATCCAGAAAGAGTCTGCTAAAACCTGAACACAAGGCTACCCATGTAGAAATAAGGGCACCCGAGTTTGTAAGTGAAACAAACTACGAGTCAGTCATGGGACTGGTATGAGAAATCTACTTAACACATTTTGTAATATGGCTAATCACAGGACCACGCCACTTTCGTGGAACGGGTTTACTCCATTGGATTTCCAGTGCTTTACAACAAGTAAATCTTTTAAACATCGCAATGCTTTTCATAAAAATGAAGCCATTATAAGACTCAGTTCCCATCACACAATGCAACGCAAACCGGAGGATAGAGTTTTTACCTTATAATGGCCAAAATATGCTTGATACGAAAAAAATAAAAGCATTTGATATTATTTCTAGTGTTTACATGTTTCAAAAACAATTTCAAATCATAAGTATCAGTCATAGACGACATGAGCGTCCCATGCCACTATGTCGCCAAATATAGGTTCACAATCAAAACCGCACGGTGTTGTATTTGGAAATTGGATTTCCGTCATGAACCAAGGCAAAAGATAGTCCTTACCAAATTCGAGATTGTCTAGCCCGAGTCTCAGGATCAGAACGCATCAACCCTTGGAGTAACAAGGTCGGTCCACCGATGTGAATTAAAATGCCTGAACACTACGTTTCCCTGCCCTTTGGGGCGTAAATGAGCCAACGAGTGACTCCATCGACTTCACATAGTCACCGATATATCCGAGGCGCCTCGCAACAGCAACAACCACATAGCTGAAAAATAGTATAAATGTCAGCTAGTTTTAAGCACTGACACCACCTCTAGCTAGAAGGAAACGCATGCCCTCCCTGAGGTCCTCTCCCGTTTCTGGTTCATACCGGGGTGTGAGGCTCGCGAATTCACGTTATACACAAAAGCCACACCACACAGGCGGTGCTTTGATCATCACCACAAGACTCCGCTTTTCAACAGAAGCCTTGATCACTACATCATAGCATGCCAGACAGGAAATTCACACCATGCAACTGATGGCTATCAATCACACAGAATGAATTCCAATGTCAGACACACAGTCCATTTACAAGTTCGTTCTGGGTCTGAACGAAACCGGAGGCACTATATACCTCGCATACCTATTGACCTCCACGTACGTCTGGACGATCACCACTCATTATCCATATTTCAGGATGCCTCCCAATCAGGACATCAGTTATCATCCAACCGAGGTGAAGATCTCCGGTCTTCAACCATCATCTTCATCTTTGATTTCTTATCGTCGATTCAGTTATTCAGAATGGGATAAACCCGGTCTTTCTAAGCAACTTGCGTATATAATAAACAAGTGCTACACAAACACAACATACGCCTTATTCCAATTCATTAGTCGCTAACCGTAAATCAGTAAGAGAACGATTTCCCAAATATTAACCTCGAAGGCCGAAACCAACATCAGATCAAAACCCAGGAAACCATTCGACTTAGCTAACCATTAGCTAGTTTCTAAATTTCACATTCCATATCGTTTATAATATTTTGTAACGATTTATCGCAATTTTTATTTATTTATTTATAGCCAATTCATTAAAACGACGCTTCGGGCCATAACTTGGCCGTGGCGCTATATTTTTCAGATTTGATTTACACATATCTGAAATTCTAACCGTTGGATCTTCACAAATTTTATATCATTAGAAAGATCTTTTCAAAATGAATCCAATGATTCTAGTTTCGGGAAAATCTGATGGTCGGATCTCCCGATACACCCGTTTGTAGTTTCGATTTCAAAATACGAACTGCAACATCGTTATTCGATTTAATTTAATTATATTTATATATATATATATAATTGATTCTGGCGCTTTTTTTCTTCAGATTTGAATTAAACATTCCAGACAATCCAACCGTTGGATCTTCACAAAGTTGGTGTCGTTGGAAAGATATTTCCAAAGCGAACCCAACGGTTTCGGTTTCGGGAAAATCCGATGGTCGGATCTCCCGCACTAATCGTTTGAAATCACGGTTTCAAAACAATAACTGCAGCTTTGTTATTCAATATATATTGATTATATATATATATAATCGTTTCTTCGTTTTCAAAACCATATTCTTTTCATACATTTGATAAAAATGATATTTTTATCCAACAGACATTTATTTCGACACTTCAGTATTTTTAACAATTCATGTATATAATAAAAATGTGATTTTTATTGTGAAGCAATTTGTTTCAAAACACGACTATTTTATATAGTTCATATAGGTGATAAACGTATGATTTTTATTATAAAACAGTTTATTTCAAAACACGACTATTTTATATAGTTCATATAGGTGATAAAAATATGATTTTTTTTATAAAACAATTTATTTCAAAACACGACTATTTTATATAGTTCGTATAGGTGATAAAAATATGATTTTTATTATAAAACAATTTATTTCAAAACATGACTGTTTTATATAGTTCATATAGGTGACAAAAATATGATTTTTATTATAAAATAATTTATTTCAAAACACGACTATTTTATATAGTTCATATAGGTGATAAAAATATGATTTTTATTATAAAACAGTTTATTTCAAAACAAGAATACCATTCAACACATGAATTTCTATTCAATGAATGAATTTCTATTCAACACATGAAGGTTTTCTATAGTTCGTATATATAATAAAAATGTGATTTTTATTGTTAAAACAATTTATTTAAAACATGAATACCATTCAAAACTTGAATTTCTATTCAACGAATGAATTTCTATTCAACACATGAAGGTTTTCTATAGTTCGTATATATATAACAAAAATGTGATTTTTATTGTTAAAACAATTTATTTAAAACACGAATACCATTCAACACATGAATTTCTATTCAACACATGAAGGTTTTCTATAGTTTGTATATATATAATAAAAATGTGATTTTTATTGTTAAAACAATTTATTTAAAACACGAATACCATTCAACACATGGATTTCTATTCAACGAATGAATTTCTCAACACATGAAGGTTTTCCTATTCAACACACGAATATAGTTTTAGCACATGAAAATAATTCTAACACATGAATATTATTCAAAAATTTCGGCAGCATAACGGCAGGGTAGTAAAAACCGGGGCCGTCAGACGGCTCCTCGCTCTACCTTAAAGCCTCGTAGCTTTTGACAATGGGGATTTCATGCATCTAGTTCGCACGCATGCGACATGTATATTTTTTTTCATTTCCACAAACTAATCCTATATGGTTTCAACCAAATAATTCTCAACCACAAACAGGTATTTTTCAACCACAATCAATCAATTTCAAGCACAAAAAATTCTAATCAACCATTCGCTATCAATCAATTTTCACACCAATCACAACCAATAAATATCGTCCATGGTTTATGGACGAGGGGTGTGTGTATATATATATAAGTATATTTCACTTCCATTCAACACATATATAATTTTTACAACACATATATAACTTATACATCGAACGTACAACTTATACAACACTTATACATGAGGTGTGCAACGCTTGTATAACTCATACATCGACCATATAATTTAGACATCGTCGTTTTCCATATCGTTTATAGTTTAGAAATCTCACATTGGGTTCCACTCCACCAAAAATAGCAGGAGGCTCAGAAAAATATGCGGTCTCTTCTAGAATGTAGAAGACGTCCACACGAGTCCACTATCTCTTGTTTCACTGAATTTCGTCAACAAACGAAAAAGATATAATTTTACAGTGAAATCAAAAACCGTTGCACTTTAAAGTGCTATTAAATAGTTTATATAATTTTCAGTCATTACCTCGCTGAAGGGTTCGAAAGTAGGTCTTCATTTTTCTCGAAATCCGTGCCACTTCAGGATGATCGGCCAGCGCCATGACGAAGAAGGAGGAGGGGCGCCTCCGCGCGTGGTGGTGGGGGCCTACTCAGTGGTCCCTGCTGATGGCGGAGGCGGTTGGAAGTTCGAAACTTCCTGACGTCGACTCGAGTGATTTAGGCGACGAAAAAATCCAAACCTGCCATGGATTTGAAGATCTTGACGAGCTCTACAAAATCCCCAACGGGATGGAGGCCTAATTTTGGGTGGATTGAGTGGAATCGAGGAGGGAAGGGAAGAACGTATTTCCGCCATGCGCGATATGGATTATCGGGGACAGAGAAAGTGTTTTGACCAATAGGATTTTTATTTATTTATTTATATATTTTTAAATTTCCAAAATACCCTCTTTCACACACGACCCCCAATTCAAACCCAATGACTGTCGTCCCCAGCTAAATACCCTCATTCCGAACACAATGGGATATGTTTCGTAGGCCCGTTCGACTGTTTCAGTTAGTTTTTCTTTAAATTAAAATATAAAACATTCAATATTTAATTTGAACGTACATTTCAATTTGCCAGGGCAACATACTGATTCTAAAAATTCCCAAAAAATAAATCTAGCTATGTTTTGATGATACGTCCCAACAAAACTAGTTTCGTCGAATTCTGAGACCACTTGAAAAATGGCCCTTTTCTGGTCGATCCGATTTTACAGAAATCGACCAAAAACATTTTCCTTTGCCACGCTCACATACTAGCTTCAAAAATTATGAAATTTGAAACCTAGTAATAATTAGACTTCCTAGATCCAATAATAGTGGTTTTGTCGAATTCCGAGGTCGTTTGCAAAATGGTCATTTTCACGGGCTATATAAACTCTATAGCGACCTTTCTGAAAATTCATTTGGCCATAACTTTTGCTTCCCACTATGAAACTTCGATTTTTCAGATTCGTTAGAAAGATATTCACCAACAGGTTTAAATAATTTTGGTTTCACTAAAATCTATTTTGTTTTGCGCTCGGTATAGTCATCCAAAGTTTGAATTCAAAATTTGAAACTACTGTGCTATTTCAGGCCTCGTTTATAATTAGAAATAATTATATTCGTTTTCAAACATCGATTCAAACTTACTTTTCGTCGTTATCTTTTAAAATGTTTATTTTAAATATTTAAAATCCATAAAATAGCCTATTTAAAAATATCAAACTGGTTCAGATTTTCCGGGTTGTTACAATGTCCTCCACGTAAAACTTTTCGTCCCCGAAAAGGAACAAAGTCGAAAGTGGATTAATTAATCAACTCTATTTTCAATCTAGCTTCCATTATCCAACATTTCAGTTTCTGAGAATTTTAAAATTCTTCAAAAATTTGGTTAACACCCTAAATTTTCGAAAAATTTCGCCATAAACTCCTTTGTACGGGGAAGGGTTTGGAAATTTATTGGGCCGTATTAGGTACCCAATAAATCCTATAAAGCATACACATATTTATTGTGATATATTTTGGTGTTTACAGGGAAGCGTGTATAGATAATAACTCCAGAGAGTAAATTCTCGTCCCCCTGTCTAAGCCTGAGGGAGTGTGTATTTTTAATTACTCTAGAGAATAAATTCTCGTCACCTCGTACCGTGTGGGAAATAAATAATCCATGTGCCGTATCTAATAAATAGAGAGACGTGATTATTGTCAACTCCAGACCCGTGTGGGTTTTTTTTTATTAATCTGGCAATTTACCATTATATTTTATACGGCCCATATCAGTCATCAGTTCAACCTATAATATATATTCATCGCCATACAAGCCTCTCGCTTGTATGGTAAATCTTCAACCTCATCACACAAGCTCCAAATGATTATGTGGTATATGATGAAGTATGCCTATCTTCAAGAAGTATGCCATGTAGCGTAGTTCAAAATTTATTGTTACTATCCTATGGCGACGTTTATTATTACACACTGAACAACCAGCACTCCGCATCCAATGGCATTCACAGGAGTTGATATAATAATAAAATTGCGCATCCAACTCATTAAGGTTTACCTATTTGTCGGGAACGCAAAAAAATTCTAAACTCAACAGCTAATCCATTTACCTGTTGAAACATATATAATGTACATGTATATATTTCTATCTATTTTTAAATCAGTTTAATGTGTGATTTAATCGAATAAATTCTACCATTCATTCTCTTATTGATTAAATTAAATATCTTTCTAATAATTTAATTTACCAAATCCACTATTACACAACACAAACAACAATTAATTTTATTTTTAACTTTTCAAAAATATACTAATCGATTCATATACTCTTTTACTTTTCAAATATATATCTTTTATATATTCAAAAATTATATTTCTAAAACCAGACTATATATATAATCACAAATACTTTATTTATAAACATATAACTCTCAACTCGTTCTGGGGCACTTCTGACCCCATCTTTAACGAGTTATTCTGATTCTGCTATACTCATACTAGGACATTGCTGATTCTATCTGTAATGAGTTATTCGTCCTAGAACACTACTGGTTCTATCTCTGATGAGTTCGTTAATGTGTTATATACCAGAACTAAGCTTAACCAAAGCTCTGATACCACGTGTGACGACCCTAAACCCCGTACTGACGGTGACAAGGGTAATCTTTGGAATATAACACATAAACAGAAAATAGCAAAACAAAATTAAATAAATACACCAGATAATGTACAAATAATACACTGGATAAACATAATCATCAGAGTTATGCAGTATAAGGATCATACTTAGTACAAATACAGTTCAGCTATACATAAATGTCTACAGCGGAAAATAAACATAATATGTACAATAGGAGCTGAACAGTATAAAAAGAGATAAATAATAGAAACCATCTTCAGCTCCAGCTATCCAGAAAGAGCCTGCTAAAACCTGAACACAAGGCTGCCCGTGTAGAAATAAGGGCACCCGAGTTTGCAAGTGAAACAAACTACGAGTTAATCATGGGACTGGTATGAGAAATCTACTTAACAAATTTTATAATATGGCTAATCACAGGACCACGCCACTTTCGCGGAATGGGTTTACTCCATTGGATTGCCAGTGCTTTAAAACAAGTAAATCTTTTAAACATCGCAATGCTTTTCATAAAAATGAATCCATTTTAAGACTCAGTTCCCATCACACAATGCAACGCAAACCGGAGGATAGAGTTTTTACCTTATAATGGCCTAAATATGCTTGATACAAATAAAACAAAAGCATTTGATATTATTACTAGTGTTTATATGTTTCAAAAACAATTTCAAATCATAAGTATCAATCATAGACGACATGAGCGTCCCATGCCACTATGTCACCAAATATAGGTTTACAATCAAAATCGCACGGTGTCGTATTTGGAAATTGGATTTCTATCATGAACCAAGGCAAAAGATAGTCCTTATCGAATTCGAGACTGTCTAGCCCGAGTCTTAGGATCAAAACGCATCGACCCTTGGAGAGACAAGGTCGGTCCACCGATGTGGATTAAAATGCTTGAACACTACGTTTCCCTGCCTTTTTGGGCGTGAATGAGCCAACGAATGACTCCATCGGCTTCACATAGTTACCGATATATCTGAGGCACCTCGCAACAGCAACAACCACATATGTGAAAAATAGTATAAATGTCAGCCAGTTTTAAGCACTGACACCACCTCTAGCTAGAAGGAAACGCATGCCCACCTGAGGTCCTCTCCCGTTTCTGGTTTATACCAGGGTGTGAGGCTCGCGAATTCACGTTATACACAAAGCTACGCCACACAGGCGGTGCTTTGATCATCACCACAAGACTCCGCTTTTCAACAGAAGCCTTGATCACTGCATCTTAGCATGCCACACAGGCAATTCACACCATGCAACTGATGGCTATCAATCACACAGAATGAATTCCAATGTCAGACACACAGTCCATTTACAAGTGCGTTCTGGGTCTGAACGAAACCGGAGGCACTATATACCTCGCATACCCATCGACCTCAACGTACGTCTGTATGATCACAACTCATTATCCGTATTTCAGGATGTCTCCCAATCAGGACATCAGTTATCATCCAACCGAGGTGAAGATCTCCGGTCTTCAATCATCGTCTTCATCTCCGATTTCTTATCGTTGATTCAGTTATTCAGAATGGGATAAACCCTGTCTTTCTGAGCAACTTGCGTATATAATAAACAAGTGCTACACAAACACAACATACGCCTTATTCCAATTCATTAGTCGCTAACCGTAAATCAGTAAGAGACTGATTTCCCAAATATCAACCCCGAAGGCCGAAACCAACATCAGATCAAAACCAAGGAAACCATTCGACTAAGATAACCTTTAGCTAGTTTCTAAATTTCATATTCCATATCGTTTATAATATTTTATAACGATTTATCGCTATTTTTATTTATTTATTTATATCCAATTCATTCAAATGACGCTTCGGGCCATAACGCGGCCGTGGCGCTGTTTTTCTTCAGATTTGATTTACACATATATGAAATTCTAACCGTTGGATCTTCACATATTTTATATCAATAGAAAGATCTTTTCAAAATGAATCCAACGGTTCCAGATTTGGGAAAATCGGACGGTCGGATCTCCCGGTACACTAGTTTGAAGTTTCGATTTCAAAATACGAACTGCAGCGTCGTTGTTCGATTTAATTTAATTATATTTATATATATAAATATAATCGATTCTGGCGCTGTTTTTCTTCAGATTTGAATTAAATATTCCAGACAATCCAACCTTTGGATCTTCACAAAGTTGGTGTCATTAGAAAGATATTTCCAAAGCGAACCCAACGGTTTCGGTTTCGGGAAAATCCGATGGTCGTATCTCCCGCACTAATCGTTTGAAATCACGGTTTCAAAACAGTAACTGCAGCTTCGTTATTCGATATATTTTGATTATATATATATATATATATAATCGATTCTTCGATTTCAAAACCATATTCTTTTCATACATTTGATAAAAATGATTTTTTATCCAATAGACATTTATTTCGACACTTCACTATTTTTAACAATTCATATATATAATAAAAATATGATTTTTATTGTAAAGCAATTTATTTCAAAACACGACTATTTTATATAGTTCATATAGGTTATAAAGATATGATTTTTTTATAAAACAATTTATTTCAAAACACGACTATTTTATATAGTTTATATAGGTGATAAAAATATGATTTTTATTATAAAAAAAATTATTTCAAAACACGACTATTTTATATAGTTCATATAGGTGATAAAAATATGATTTTTATTATAAAACAATTTATTTCAAAACATGAGTATTTTATATAGTTCATATAGGGGATAAAAATATGATTTTTATTATAAAACAATTTATTTCAAAACACGAATACCATTCAACACATGAATTTCTATTCAACGAATGAATTTCTAATCAACACATGAAGGTTTTCTATAATTCGTGTATATAATAAAAATGTGATTTTTATTGTTAAAACAATTTATTTAAAACACGAATACCATCCAATATACGAATTTCTGTTCAACGAATGAATTTCTATTCAACACATGAAGGTTTTCTATAGTTCATATATATAATAAAAATGTGATTTTTATTGTTAAAACAATTTATTTAAAACACGAATACCATTTAACACATGAATTTCTATTCAACGAGTGAATTTCTATTCAACACATGAAGGTTTTCTATAGTTCGTATATATATAACAAAAATGTGATATTTATTGTTAAAACAATTTATTTAAAACACGAATACCATTCAACACATGAATTTTTATTCAACGAATGAATTTCTACTCAACACATGAAGGTTTTTCTATTCAACACATGAATATAGTTTCAACAAATGAAAATAATTCTAACACATGAATATTATTCAAAAATTTCGGCAGCATAACGGCAGGGTAGTTAAAACCGGGGTCGTCCCTTGTATGGCTCCTCGCTCTACCTGAAAGCCTCGCAGCTTTTGACAATGGGGATTTCATGCATCTAGTTCGCACGCTGGCGGCATGTATAATTATTATTTTTTTATTTCCACAAACTAATCCTATGTGGTTTCAACCAAATAATTCTCAACCACAAACGGGTATTTTTCAACCACAATCAATCAATTTCAACCACAAACAATTCTAATCAACCATTCGCTATCAATCAATTTTCACACCAATCACAACCAATAAATATCGTCCATGGTTTGTGGACGAGGGTCGTGTGTATATATATATATATCACTTCCATTCAACACATATATAATTTTTACAACATATATATAATTTATACATCTAACGTACAACTTATACAACACTTATACATGAGGTGTACAACGCTTACATAACTCATACATCGACTATACAATTTAGACATCGTCGTTTTCCATATCGTTTATAGTTTAGAAATCTCACATTGGGTTCCACTCCACCAAAAATAGCAGGAGGCTCAGAAAAATATGCGGTCTCTTCTAGAATGTAGAAGACGTCCACATGAGTCCACTGTCTCTAGTATCACTGAATTTCGTAAAAAACGAAAAAGATATGATTTTTACAGTGAAATCAAAACCGTAGCGCTTTAAAGTGCTATTAAATAGTTTATATAATTTTCAGCCATTACCTCACTGAAGGGTTCGAAACTAGGTCTTCATTTTTCTCGAAATCCACGCCACTTTAGGACGATCGGCCAGCGCCATGAAGAAGAAGGAGGAGGGGCGCCTCCACACGTGGTGGTGGGGGCCCACTCGGTGGTCCCTGCTGATGGCGGCAGCTGGAAGTTCGAAACTTTCTGACGTCGATTCGAGTGATTCAGGCGACGAAAAAATCCAAACCTGCTATGGATTTGAAGATCTTGACGAGCTCCACAAAATCCCCAAGAGGATGGAGGCCTAATTTTGAGTGGATTGAGTGGAATAGAGGAGGGAAGGGAAGAACGTATTTCCGCCGTGCGCGATATGGATTATCGGGGAGAGAGAAATTGTTTTGACCAATAGGATTTTTTATTTATTTATTTATATAATTTTAAATTTCCAAAATACCCTCTTTCACACACGAACCCCAAATCAAACCCAACGACTGTCGTCCCCAGCTAAATAACCCCATTCCAAATACAATGGGATATGTTTCGTATTCCCATTCGACTGTTTCAGTCAGTTTTTCTTCAAATAAAAATATAAAACATTCAATATTTAATATGAACGTACATTTCAATTTGCCAGGGCCACACACTGATTCTAAAAATTCCCAAAAAATAAACTAGCTATGTTTTGACGATACGGTCCCAACAAAACTAGTTTCGTCGAATTCTGAGACCGTTTGAAAAATGGCCCTTTTTTGGTCGATCCAATTTAACAAAAATCGACCAAACACATTTTCCTTTGCCACGCTCACATACTAGCTTCAAAAATTATGAAATTTGAAACATAACAATAATTTGACATCCCGGATCCAACAAAAGTGGTTTCATCGAATTCCGAGGTCGTTTGCAAAATGGCCATTTTCACGGGCTATATAAACTCCATAACGACCTTTCTGAAAATTCATTTTGCCATAACTTTTGCTTCCTGCTATGAAACTTCGATTTTTTAGATTCTTAGAAAGATATTCACCAACAGATTTAAATATTTTTGGTTTCACTAAAATCTGTTTTGTTTTGCACCCGGTACAGTCATCCAAATTTTGAATTCAAATTTTGAAACTACCACGCCATTTCAGGCCTCATTTATAATTAGAAATAATTATATTCATTTTCAAACATCGATTCAAACTTACTTTTCGTCGTTATCATTTAAAATATTTATTTTAAATATTTAAAACCTACTAAAATAGCCAATTTAAAATTTTCAAACTGGTTCAGATTTGCCGGGTTGTTACAATCTCCCCCACTTAAAACTTTTCGTCTCCGAAAAGGAACAAAGTCGAATGTGGATTAATTAATCAACTCTATTTTCAATCTGGTTGGAAATTCTCCAACTTTTCAGTTTCTGAGAATTTTCAAATTCTTCATAAATTTGGCTAACACCCTAAATTTTCGAAAAATTTCGCCATAACCTCCTTTGTACGGGGAGGGGTTTGGAAATTTATTGGGCCGTATTAGGTACCCAATAAATCCTATAAATCATACACATATTTATAGTGATATATTCTGGTGTTTACAAGGGAGCGTGTATAGATAATAACTCCAGAGAATAAATTCTCGTCACCCTGTCTAAGCCTGAGCGAGTGTGTATTTTTAATTACTCCAGAGAATAAATTTTCGTCACCTCGTCCCGTGGGGGAAATAAATAATCCATGTGCCGTATCTAATAAATAGAGAGACGTGATTATTGTCAACTCCAGACCCGTATGGTTTTTTTTATTAATCTGGCAATTTACCGTTATATTTTATATGGTCCATATCAGTTCAACCTGTAATATATAGTCGTCACCGTACAAGCCTCTCGCTCGTGTGGTAAATCTTCAACCTCGTCACACAAGCTCCAAATTCTTATATGGTATATGATGAAGTATGCCTATCTTCAAGAAGTATGCCATGTAGCGTAGTTTAAAATTAATTGTTACTATCCTATGGCGAAGTTTATTATTACACACTGAACAACCAGCACTCACATCCAATGGCATTCACAGGAGTTGATATAATAATAAAATTGCGCATCCAACTCATTAAGGTTTACCTATTTGTCGGGCACGCAAATAAATTCTTTACCCAACAGCTAATCCATTTACCTGTTGAAACATATATAATGCACATGTATATATTTCTATCTATTTTTAAATCAGTTTAATGTGTGATTTAATCGAATAAATTCTACCATTCATTCTCTTATTGATTAAATTAACTATCGTTCTAATAATTTAATTAACCAAATCCAATATCACACAACACATACAACAATTAATTTTATTTTTAACTTTTCAAAAATATACTAATCGATTCATATACTCTTTTACTTTTCAAATATATATCTTTTATATATTCAAAAATTATATTTCTAAAACCAGACTATATATATATATAATCACAAATATATTATTTATAAACATATAACTCTCAACTCGTTTTGGGGCACTTCTGACCCCATCTCTAACGAGTTATTCCGATTCTGCTATATTCATACTAGGACATTGCTAATCCTATCTGTAATGAGTTATTCGTCCTAGAACACTACTGGTTCTATCTCTGACGAGTTCGTTAATGTGTTATATACTAGAACCAAGCTTAACCAAAGCTCTAATACCACGTGTGACGACCCCAAACCCCGTACTGACGGTGGTAAGGGTAATCTTTGGAATATAACACATAAACAGAAAATAACAGAACATAATTAAATAAATACACCAGATAATGTACAAATAATACACTGGATAAACATAATCATCATATTTACGCAGTATACAGGATCATACTTAGTACAAATACAGTTCAGCTATACATAAATGTCTACAGCGGAAAACAAACATAATATGTACAATAGGATCTGAACAGCATAAAAAGAGATAAATGATAGAATCCATCTTCAGCTCCAGCTCTCCAGAAAGAGACAGCTAAAACCTGAACACAAGGCTGCCCATGTTGAAATAAGGGCACCCGAGTTTGCAAGTGAAACAAACTACGAGTCAGTCATGGGACTGGTATGAGAAATCTACTTAACACATTTTATAATATGGCTAATCACAGGACCACGCCACTTTCGCGGAACGGGTTTACTCCATTGGATTTCCAGTGCTTTACGACAAGTAAATCTTTTAAACATCGCAATGCTTTTCATATAAATGAAGCCATTGTAGGACTCAGGTCCCATCACACAATGCAATGCAAACCGGAGGATAGAGTTTTTACCTTATAATGGCCAAAATATGCTTGATACGAATAAAACAAAAGCATATTATATTATTACTAGTGTTTATATGTTTCAAAAACAATTTCAAATCATAAGTATCAATAATAGACGACATGAGCGTCCTATGCCACTATGTCACCAAATATAGGTTTACAATCAAAACCGCATGGTGTCGTATTTGGAAATTGGATTTCCGTCGTGAACCAAGGCAAAAGATAGTCCTTACCGAATTTGAGACTGTCTAGCCTGAGTCTCAGGATCAGAATGCATCGACCCTTGGAGCGACAGGGCCGGTCCACCGATGCGGATTAAAATGCCTGAACACTACGTTTCCCCGCCCTTTGGAGCGTAAATGAGCCAACGAATGACTCCATCGGCTTCACATAGTCACCGATATATCCGAGGTGCCTCGCAATAGCAACAACCACATAGGGGAAAAATAGTATAAATGTCATCCAGTTTTAAGCACTGACACCACCTCTAGCTAGAAGGAAACACATGCCCTCCGTGAGGTCCTCTCCTGTTTCTGGTTTATACCGGGGTGTGAGGCTCGCGAATTCACGTTATACACAAAGCTACGCCACACAGGCAGTTCTTTGATCATCACCACAAGACTCCGCTTTTCAATAGAAGCCTTGATCACTGCATCTTAGCATGCCAGACAGGCAATTCACAACATGCAACTGATAGCTATCAATCACAAAGAATGAATTCCAATGTCAGACACACGGTCCATTTACAAGTCCGTTCTGGGTCTGAACGAAACCGGAGGCACTATATACCTCGCATATCCATCGACCTCCACGTACGTCTATACGATCACCACTCATTATCCATATTTCAGGATGTCTCCCAATCAGGACATCAGTTATCATCGAACTAAGGTGAAGATCTCCAGTCTTCAATCATCGTCTTCATCTTCGATTTCTTATCGTCGATTCAGTTATTCAGAATGGGATAAACCCTGTCTTTCTGAGCAACTTGCATATATAATAAACAAGTGCTACAAAAACACAACATACGCCTTATTCCAATTCATTAGTCGCTAACCGTAAATCAATAAGAGACCGATTTCCCAAAATATCAACCCCGAAGGCCGAAACCAACATCAGATAAAAACCCAGGAAACCTTTCGACTTAGATAACCTTCATCTAGTTTCTAAATTTCACATTCCATATCATTTATAATATTTTATAACGATTTATCGCTATTTTTATTTATTTATTTATAGCCAACTCATTCAAACGACGCTTTGGGCCATAACGCGGCCTTGGCGCTGTTTTTCTTCAGATTTGATTTACGCATATCTAAAATTCTAACCATTGGTTCTTCACAAATTTTATATCATTAGAAAGACCTTTTCAAAACGAATCCAACGGTTCCAGTTTTGGGAAAATCAGACGGTCGGATCTCCCGGTACACTCGTTTGAAGTTTCGATTTCAAAATACGAACTGCAGCGTCGTTATTTGATTTAATTTAATTATATATATATAATCGATTCTGGCGCTGTTTTTCTTCAGATTTGAATTAAACATTCCAGATAATTCAACCGTTGGATCTTCACAAAGTTGGTGTCGTTGGAAAGATATTTCCAAAGGGAACCCAACGGTTTCAGTTTCGGGAAAATCCTATTGTCGTATCTCCCGCACTAATCGTTTGAAATCACGGTTTCAAAACACTAACTACAGCTTCGTTATTCGATATATTTTGATTATATATATATATATAATCGATTCTTCGATTTCAAAACCATATTCTTTTCATACATTTGATAAAAATGATATTTTTATCCAATAGACATTTATTTCGACACTTCACTCTTTTTAACAATTCATGTATATAATAAAAATGTGATTTTTATTGTAAAGAAATTTATTTCAAAACACGACTATTTTATATAGTTCATATAGGTTATAAAGATATGATTTTTATTATAATACAATTTATTTCAAAACACGGCTATTTTATATAGTTCATATAGGTGATAAAAATGTGATTTTTATTATAAAACAATTTATTTAAAAACATGACTATTTTATATAGTTCATATAGGTGATAAAAATATGATTTTTATTATAAAACAATTTATTTCAAAACACGAATATTTTATATAGTTCATATTGGTGATAAAAATATGATTTTTATTATAAAACAATTTATTTCAAAACATGAATACCATTCAACACATGAATTTCTATTCAACACATGAAGGATTTCTATAGTTCGTATTTATAATAAAAATGTGATTTTCATTGTTAAAATAATTTATTTAAAACACGAATACCATTCTACACATGAATTTCTATTCAACGAATGAATTTCTATTCAACACATGAAGGTTTTCTATAGTTCGTATATATATAATAAAAATGTGATTTTTATTGTTAAAACAATTTATATAAAACACGAATACCATTCAACACTTGAATTTCTATTCAACGAATGAATTTCTATTCAACACATGAAGGTTTTCTATAAATCGTATATATATAATAAAAATGTGGTTTTTATTTTTAAAACAATTTATTTAAAACACGAATATCATTCAACACATGAATTTCTATTCAACAAATGAAATTCTATTCAACACATGAAGGTTTTTCTATTCAACACACGAATATAGTTTCAACATATGAAAATAATTCTAGCACATGAATATTATTCAAAAAAATTGGCAGCATAACGGCAGGGTAGTTAAAACCGGGGCCGTCCCTAGTACAGCTCCTCGCTCTACCTTAAAGCCTCGCAGCTTTTGACAATGGGGATTTCATGCATTTGGTTCGCACGCAAGCGACATGTATATTTTTTTCCATTTCCACAAACTAATCCTATATGGTTTCAACAAAATAATTCTCAACCACAAACGGGTATTTTTCAACCACAATCAATTAATTTCAACCACAAACAATTCTAATCAACCATTCGCTATCAATCAATTTTCACACCAATCACAACCAATAAATATCGTCCATGGTTTGTGGACGAGGGGCGTATGTATATATATATATATATATAAGTATATTTCACTTCCATTCAACACATATATAATTTTTAACACATATATAACTTATACATCGAACGTACAACTTATACAACGCTTATACATGAGGTGTGCAACGCTTGTATAACTCATACATCGACTATATAATTTAGATATTGTCGTTTTCCATATCGTTTATAGTTTAGAAATCTCACATTGGGTTCCACTCCACCAAAAATAGCAGGAGGCTCAGAAAAATATGCGGTCTCTTCAAGAACGTAGAAGACGTCCATACGAGTCCATTGTCTCTTGTTTCACTGAATTTCGTCAACAAACGAAAAAGATAAGATTTTAACAGTGAAATCAAAAACCATAGCACTTTAAAGTGCTATTAAATAGTTTACATAATTTTCAGCCGTTACCTCGCTGAAGGGTTCGAAACTAGGTCTTCATTTTTCTCGAAATCCGCGCCACTTCAAGACGATCGGCCAACGCCATGACGAAGAAGGAGGAGGGGCGCCTCCACTTTTGGTGGTGGGGGCCTACTCGGTGGTCCCTACTGATGGCGGCGGCTGGAAGTTCGAAACTTCCTGACGTCGATTCGAGTGATTCAAGCGATGAAAAATCCAAACCTGCCATGGATTTGAAGATCTTGACGAGCTCTACAAAATCCCCAACATGATGGAGGCCTAATTTTGAGCGGATTGAGTGGAATCGAGGAGGGAAGGGAAGAACGTATTTCCGCCGTGCGCGATATGGATTATCGGGGAGAGAGAAAGTGTTTTGACCAATAGGATTTTTATTTATTTATATATATATTTTTAAATTTCCAAAATACCCTCTTTCACACACGAACCCCAGTTCAAACCCAACGACTATCGTCCCTAGCTAAATACCCCCATTCCGAACACAATGGGATATGTTTCATAGGCCCATTCGACTGTTTCAGTCGGTTTTTCTTCAAATTAAAATATAAAACATTCAATATTTAATTTGAACGTACATTTCAATTTGCCAGGGCCATATACTGATTCTAAAAATTCCCGAAAAATAAATCTTGCTATGTTTTGACGATACATCCCAACAAAACTAGTTTCGTCGAATTCTGAGACCGTTTGAAAAATGGCCCGTTTCTGGTCGATCCAATTAAACAAAAATCGACCAAACACATTTTCCTTTGCCACGCTCACATACTAGCTTCAAAAATTATGAAATTTGAAACCTAGCAATAATTTGACATCCCGGATCCAACAAAATATTTTCGTCGTATTCCGAGGTCATTTGCAAAATGGCCATTTTCACGGGCTATATAAACTCTATAGCGACCTTTCTGAAAATTCATTTGGCCATAACTTTTGCTTGCCGCTATGAAACTTCGATTCACCAACAGATTTAAATATTTTTGGTTTCACTAAAATCTGTTTTGTGTTGCAACTGGTACAATCATCCAAAGTTTGAATTCAAATTTTGGAACTACCGCGCCATTTCAGGCCTCGTTTATAATTAGAAATAATTATATTCATTTTCAAACATCGATTCAAACTTACTTTTCCTCGTTATCATTTCAAATATTTATTTTAATTATTTAAGATCCACTAAAATAGCCAATTTAAAATTTTCAAACTGGTTCAGATTTTCCGGGTTGTTACAATGGTTTTGATGATGTGGCATTCAAAGTGAATGGTGATCAATTGTTCTGAAGATAGACGTAGCCTCTAGCCTCACAACCGGGAAATGAAAGAAATCGGGCGGGCAGCATGGCTAGTTGGGTCATACCCAAGCAGGGTGTATTGTCACTGATCTAGAGAAAATTCATATTTGTTCTTCTTTCGTTTCTGTATCTTCGGATTACGGTTGGTGGCCAACAACCGTGGGTGAAAATATATTCGATAAACTCAAGCTAAATGAGTGTTTGGTCATGTGTGGCCAGGTTGCAAGACATTCTTGTTGAACCCCAGTGTATACCCTCTAGAGTACATTGATCGGTAGGTGCTCCCATACCTTGTATGTTGGAATCCAATCTCCACTAAGCGCTCCGCGATTTATGATTTTATACTATATATATGTGGAGCGTGAGATGCAATCGTTTTGCTACTTGGTTATTTATATGATTAGACATTATCTTAATATCACTGGATTTTGATATCAAAATGGTTTGGGTTATAGTAAGGTAAAAACCGTCCATGTTTACGTGTGGGCTGGTCTTACTATTGTCCTTTTGTTTCAAAAGGATTTTCAAAGTTAAACAGTATGGTTGGAATTTACTCACACCAGTCCCATGACTGACCTAGATTTTATTTTGGTTGTATTTTCCCTAAACTCTTGGGTGCCCAAATTTGTACGGGCACTCAAGTGTTTCAGGCATTTACAGATACATTTAGAGGAGCTCGAAACAGGAGACTTCACTATTAGTTATTTAGAGATTATTTCCATTGTGATGTGTATGAGTTACACTCTGATATGATATGTAAGTACAAATTCAGATTTTGTATTTCAAAGTTATGTTATAATACAATTTATTCATTCCACTGTGAGATTTGTGTTTACTCTGATTATGTTCAGCTGTGTTCTTCTTTTTCTATTCTAATATTTCTATCTTTTCTATCTCAACCTCTAATTTCTTTCTATTAATGATCAGAATTTTCGTGCACATTGAGTTGAATGTGTAGGATATTAGTCAGCTCAAATTGGTACGAATTTTCGGGCAACTACACTGCCTTTCATTCTTTAGGGTTTTAAGGTGAGTTTCGACTCACGATTTATCCTGAATTCAAGTAATTTAATTTCAACACAAACTGGATATGATAGTCTTCCTTTGTTTCTCTTTCACTGTTGGGTTGTCTTGTTATTCCGAAATGGTGTCTTGGGCTTGATATACATTGCATGATTGTATGTTTACTTGTATTTCATTTGTCTGTGCTTGCTGTTTACCAAAACTGGAATTGGAACTGAGATAAGTGTTCATTTTAAGGAACTCAAACTACAAAATTAGATGGGATATGTCAGGGACTTCGATCACAAAAGGATACTTAATGGGTTCTATGTAAATATGTTTATACCAGTTAATAGAATTTATTGTATACTTTTTTTCAATTTTCCTCATGTGACTGAATAAATAAAGAATTGTAAAGCAACGTTTATTTTAATAAAAAATGCAACTTGTCTCATTTATTTATTTCACATTTGTTATTCTTGGCATTGCTGGGTTAGAAACATATTATTATCCACTTATTAACTTGAAATAAATAAATTAGTAATACTGGGTTATTTTTTGTCATGGTTGGAATCCAAAGTTTCTATTGCTATGCCCATTTATTTTGGTTCCCTGTAATTTAAGTTATTTGGTAAGTTGCTTTGCGAAACCATGTCTAGTGAAGTATACATACTTGTTCGCTTGGCATATTTGTTTAAATTATTCAGCATGTGGGATACTCATTTAAAATAGTTAGTTGAAATTATTCCTAAAAGTGTTTGCCGAAACTTTCCAACTTAATATACCACTCCAGGTGATCATTTGGATATTGAGTAATATGTTGTACTGGCCCAAAAAGAGTTTTTTTTCATAAAATCTAGAGAAGAGAAAAAAGATAGAAATGCAGAACTGAATAGAAGCAGAGACTATTTGTTTGTTTGGTTCAATTAATTCATCGTTTTAAATTAAATAAAGTAACAGATCTGCATTTGTCAAGGCCTATGATCTAATCTTTTTGCCTCTAACGTTCTTTACTCTTTTGTGAGTGTCTTTCAGTATTTGCATAAATGAACCAAGAAAATTATGATTATAAAGGCCTAGTAGAATTTGCAGAATATTGTTTTCTGCTATGTTAGAATTTTTGAGCTTTTAATATGTAACGAGGATTTTTATACTCTAAAATCAGAAATTTTGGAAGGGTGAGAAAAGCAGCAAACAAGGTTCAATGTTATTATTTTCTAAACCATGTCGTGGATGAAAACATGTGATATATAGTAAAAATATGTTCAGTTTATAGTGATCCATGTTTGTGTTTCATTCTGGAAATCGCTGAGTAACTTCAACATTAGTTTACTTCTTCTTGATAACCTGGGTGTGTTTATTTTCCATGAAATTTGCGAAATCTCTAAACAATCATAAGCGTGTTTTGTGGTATACTACAATTGTTGAAATTTATATCTTATGTCAAGTAAAACTGGTCCATCGGGGACAAGAAACATGGAACCTGCTCGGCTCCAAGTGGTGCTGTACTTACTTTTTTTTTCCAGTTTCTGGTTCACCTTTCCAGAATTATGATTGAGGGATTTAGTTGTGTCTTGAACAACAGCTAGTAGTTCTTGAACCCATAATACAAATTTGTTAGTTATATGCTCGGAAGGCTGCATGTATGTACGCGTATCATATTCTATTTAGTTCTGGTCAGACTTCCCAATGGCTGCTACTTAATTACGTTTTGATTCATGCATCCTGCTTTAGGTTAGTGAGATAAATAAAAGGAGAGAAAGATGGAAAGAGTATTCTACTTCAGTGCTAATTACTAGCTGTTGTTAGTTAGCGTTCCCATAGATTCTATCAAACAGATACTACATTGTGTATGTTAAAATATATTTACCTAAGACTACATTGTTTCATTTTTATCAAGCTGAGACTATATTGTTTGGTTAAATTTTATTTAAAGATGTTCCCACATATATTTTTGACAGAAAATGATGCTATATATTTTGTAACCCAAATTGTATCGGTAAATTAATCCATGTTTGCTTGGGTTTGAGATCCTCATTTATTTAGCATCCATCCTATACATGTTATGCCCTGTTACCTATTTGTTTGCGTCCTCATTTTGCAAATACGTGAGGAGTTTGACTGTTTAGCGTTAAATTGTGCACTGGTTCATTTGTGCATTTCTTGTTTGGTCGAAGCATGATTTTGATATATATATATATATATAAATACATGGTGGTCGGTGTATATGTGTATTCATATACTATCGTATGTGTATACACATATCATTGGCATACGTGTATACATAAATACACATACTGTCCGAATTTGTTTAGTCCCAAGTTACTATGTTATAATCTCATGTTCGGTAGGGAAGCTGAGGCCGTCCACATGTGTATACACATGTGGATAGGCAAGCTTCCATGTCCACAGGTCCCTGAAAATATGATTGATATGAACAAATACCACATCTGATATCATTATTGGCTAAGATAGGATTAACCATTATATTTCAGTATCTACTGAAATTAATTTACTTGATCTATGATTAATCTTTACTCGATTTTTTGCATGGAACGCTCGGGTCAGACGCGAGTGTTACAGATTTTAAAGATCACAGCTTAGGATTCAAAAATTGAAGAAACATGTAGCTCGATTTATATCATATAGATAAATTAACATTTAACTTCAATTTTATGAAACGAAATAAATATTAAAATTCATTAATATTCCAAGTCCAATATTTAAATTAATTAATTAAATTAAATATTAGACTACCAAAAATACGCGACATTACAATCTTCCCCTCCTTAAAAGAATTTCGTCCCCGAAATTGCTAAGGTAAGAAAAACATCACAAACCCATAGATTTTCAAAATCAAATTATTTATAAATCGAAAACCAATTCATTATTGTAAAATAAAATTTTCAAAAATATCGAAAATTTTCTAACACTTTAAATTCTCGGAAAAATTCGATAGAGTCTCCCCTGTACGGAGTGACATAAGCGATAACGCAGGAACAAATAATATATATATATATACATCGACCCACACGGTCGTAAAACAAAATTCAAAACCCAAAATTTATATTTTCGCGTAGGCATACCTTTTGAGAGCGCTATTGAGTATACTACTCAATTCACGTGCAATCTACACAACTAAAATCAATCCTCAAACCATCTGGCACCTGTACTTAACTCAATATAACACTTGAGTAACAAATACATGAAATTCTTAAATAATACTTCATTTATAAACAAGTAACTACACCTGTTAGATCAAAATTTGGACCTAACACCCAAATTGTTCTGATTCGTAAAGAATTATAACTGGAGAATGAAGAAAAAGCAGAGAACACACAGAATTTATAGTGGTTCGGCGTTAACGAGCCTACGTCCACTTTATATGTTATCGATTATACTTTGAATGCTAGTACAATCAATGATTTCTCTCAAACTCATTCTTACAATTATGATTTCTCTCAGTAATCTCGAAGTAAAACTGATAAGAAAAAGTGGTATGACAGCAATGGTGGAATCAGTGCTCAATACTGCCAAAAGATCCTGAAAAATGCCAGTCTCTGGGCTATTTATAGCTGATTCTGTCAGGCGGTTCGCGGTCACACGTGGTGCAGATCCCGAGAAAATCGGATCGGATCGAGCGTTGAGGAGGAATTGGTCAATATGACAGTTGTGGACAGGTCCGTGCATTTCAGATCGCTGAAGACCCGCTCGTGGTTTGAACAAGTCAGAAGTTTTGCCACGTAGCAAGGGATCGGATCGGAGTGAGGTGGTGACATAGGTGCGGATCGGGTCGTGCTTCCCTGGGCGGATCGATTCGTGCTCCCTTGGATGGATCGGGTCGTGCTCTGCGCTGGCGATCTGAAAGGCGCGATCCGCGTGTGCGATCCGCTCTTTGAGGAATGTAGTTCCATACTTTCTTCTTGTGTGTGAACCTTGGTGGCTTGGTCAAAAAGCTAGCCAACATTTTGCCCCCTCGACGTATGTTTTATCGAGGATGGAACATGCTTCGTAATTGCGAACTTATCTTTTCACGGAACGGTGTGAATTAGTAGTCATGTCTGTTTGAAAAGTCAGGTTGCTTCGGAAAGTCGCGTTCTTTGACCGATATAAGTATCAGTATAGTCTTCAACCATTTCCTTGTCCACCGAATAATTTTTATTTGGAATTTTTTTTGCAAGTATTTCTGGAGGTTCGCTTCTTTTCATCCTTGGTCGGTTCGGTTCGCAGCAACGCGCCATGGTTCGCGGGAGCATTCTTTGTCATGGTCCAGTGAGACGAGATGCTCGTCTCGTTCCAGCCTTTGTGTGGGTCTTAGGTATGGTGGCCCATCCTTGGTAGCGAGTCGATCTAGGGATCGGCCTCTTTCTTCTCTGCTGGGCCCAATGGGCTTGCCCCTACGATCCACCGAAGCCCACGATTCGTGTGGGACAAAAAAGGGGAGGCCAACGTTCACCGTTTTCTCTATATAAATCGAACCGAACTTCACTTTTCTCCTTCTTCTTCTTCCTTCAGCAACGCGCCGCCAAGTCTTTTCGAGAAAAACCCTAATTTTTTCTTCCAAAAAACCCGATTGTTCTTCCCAATTTAAGAAAGGTAATCTCGTCGAAATCATTCTCATGCAATTTCTCACTCGTTTTTCTGGAATTTAAGAAGAGAAAATGGGAAAATTGGTGATGTTTGAGACCGCACCCGCGATGGATGATGGGTTCAGGTGCTCGCGTGACGGAGCAAGGAGGGGTGATGAAGAAGAGGTGAGGGAGAAGAAGAAGGACGAATCAGATCGGATAGGAGCATCGGTTCGTGGTGATGCGAGGTTCAGGGGGGAAGTCATGGTGTGGAATCCGATATTGGGCCGGATCGTGTCCGAGGTCAGGGAGCGGATCGCGGTGATGGCAGGAGTACGGTTCGCTATGAACTTACGGCGATCCGAACCGATACATTCTCATGAGTTAGCGTTTCAGCTGCGGATCCATATTTGCCTCGCGACCCTCGAATATGCCACGATCCGAACCCCAACATGCGATCGGAAGGGGTACCACGAACCAGATAATGAACAATCCAACGAACTTGTATAGTAAGCAGTGCAACTTAATTCCAGTACATCAATGGACAGTTAGGTTAGAGCCTTTGAGACGAACTTTCTGGACTGACCAAATGCATAATTTAACAACGAACAATGACTGACATCTTGATGATCTCGTTCACATTTATGTTTTTCTTTAATGCATGCATAGGCACACACCGGCACTTGCACACACAGGGGCGATGGGTAATGATAATCTTATTTCTCATGTTTACTCGCCTAAACAGTAATGTCGGATAATCATTCCCCTTCAAGATCTGACACAGAGACGGATTCCGAGGTGTATGAGCATCTCAACCCCGAGGTTCTTCCATCTAATCCAGAGGGCGTGGATTCTAGATCCGAATATGAGGCAGAAACAGAATTAAATCCGTCTAAGAGTACCTCGCTTGATTAAGAGTCGGAGGTAGATGGCCGAGCTCCCGACGAAGTCCCTGGTGCAATAGAAATAGAGAAATTCACAGACTCTCTAGCTTCCAAACTTGATGACATAAAGCTTAAGAGAATTTGCTTGAGACATGGGATCCCCTGGGATGATGTGAGGACACCCAGCAGCGAAGATAGACCTCACTTAGCTCCGGAAGGGTATATGACAGTCAGCCGACTCATGTGCTGGGTAGGAGCTATTCCTCCGTTTCCTCCAATCGTCATTGAGACCTTAAAACGATTGGGTATTGCTCCGATGCAGCTTCATCCCAATGCCTACGCGGCTCTATACACTCCATATATCGCATAAGCGGAAATCCTGCATACCGAGCTCACATTTAAAGATTTAAAATTCTTTTATCTTTTCAAGCATCGCTCCTCGTCAACCCCAAATTTCTCTTTCTTTGAATCAGTAGCAAATAGGAAGGTTCTTTCTGACAGATACAGCAACATAGGGGATCCCAAGGCCGATTGGTTCTATATAAAGAGACAGGCTGGGTGTTCAAGAAGATGGCTTAAATCAAGTAAACTTTAATCTTTTGACTGAATAACTTGCCTAAGAAATTGAAGCATTAACATGCCCTCTTTTTTTTTAAGCAGATCACGTCTTTCCCAAGACGGAAGGCTCGGTATACAATAATCGACTGTCTCTTCTTCTACAAAGCAAATCCGATTTTCTAAAGATCAAGAAGTGCATTACTGACGAGAATCTTCACAAGCATCGCCTTCTGGATTTAAGGTTTGGACTTGGTGCAGGCGGCAAACCCTACAAATACGTGCCCCCAACGGAGGGAGAAGGAACGTCACGGGCAGCAGAAACAATTAAATTCCGTAAGAGTCCTTCGCCAATAATCATCCAGGACGACGAGGACCTAAACATATATAGAGGAGATGAGGTCCGTGGTGATAAGTCTATAGAAATCCCAGTTTCTCCGGGGGGTTTCCCCTCAAGGGCCTCTCTTCCGATTGAACCTGCTGCTCCCGATGATTTAACAGAAGAACAACTATTTAAAGAGCTGAGCAAAATTCCTTTGCCTGATGATGTATACACACAGGGGGACTTTGAAGGGGATCCATTTTTCCCTGTTTTTGAGGAAACAACTGTTCCAGCTGGAGGACAAGAAACTACTCAGATGAGCCTGATTTCGGGCCCTGGTCTGTTAGGGGGAATTATATGGGATGCACAAATCACACGCACTGCCTGACCCCACACTTTTATATCAACAGTATTCAAGGTTGTAATATGCTCTTTTTTCTTTTGCAGGAAAGATGTCTTGCAGGCAGTCTTATTCTTATCTCTCTCTTCGTGAAGGCACACCTAGCCTTCATCCAAATCCTGAGCGTTCTCGCGGTCTTTCTCACAAGCCTACTTCTTCACAATCCCGGTCTCCATCAAAACTAACCTCTGGCAAGCTTCCCAGTTATTCGGTGCCACCTACAGGGGGAAAACAACTTCCCAAAGAATTAACCCCTCCAAAGAGTGCACCCTCTCACAGCAGGTTAACAAAAAGACACTACGAGCCCAAGGATATAAGCAAGGATCCAATCAAGGATTCTGAGAAGGAGAAAATTGACATTGTCCCTTCCAGCCAGCAAGATTTGGTTGCCCTCGGGTCACGAGATTATATCCATGGTCCTGAGACTCAGGCTAAGCTAGAAAAGTTGCGAGAAAAATTCCCTGACATCTTCTTCGAAAGGATGATGTTTGTTCCAACCTTGGAACCAGTCCGTAGGAACTGGGATACTGAGGTCATCGGGCACATTCGCCATGTAGCCAAGCAGTATGAAGCGATGAAGAAACATGTTGTTAATCTTTCAGAGGTCATCCGAACGCTTGAGATGGAAGCACATAGATCCAAAGTGAAGATAGATAACAATGAAAGAGCCAGGGCAAAAATGGAGAAGGACTTAGAGGATGCACAATCTCTGCTTGCCTTGGCCTAACGAGACGCTAGAGCTTACAAAACAGAGCTGGAGGAGGCCAGGCAACGTTTCCATAACGAGCTTGATTCTAATAGCAAAGAGCAAGTGTTATTGAAGCAAGAGGTGGAAGATCTCAGGATGGCTAACTCCGAATTGAAAACAGCACAGGATCACTTCGAGGCCGAAATAGCTGCTTGGGAGAAAGAAAGGGCAAGTTTGAAGGAGAGTTTAGCTTTGACCGAAGGAGAGAAAGTAATTCTGAATGAGAAAGTCGCGGATGTAGAGAGGCGCGCGGCTCTCGCCGAAAAGAATGTAGAAAGTGCCATTGAAATGGCTACTGCTTCTAACAACAAGCTCCTCGAGAGAGAAAAGGATATCGAAGGGTTTGAAGAGATGATATTTGACTTCCTCGGCCACGTCCTCAAAACCCGTAACATCTCGTGGATCCTGGACTACCACGCCACTTTAGCAACATATGGGACTCCATCGTTGAGAGTGAGAAGCGGAGATTAGGAGTTGAAGAGATTGACGAAGATGAGCTGATGAGGACCATTCTGAGGGATAACGAGCCTGAGGATTTGGCAGAAGGCCGGCGCCTAATTCAAGAAGAAATGGAAAAGGAGAGGGCCCTGGCTAAGGGCAAAAACAAGATTGACGAAGGTTCGAGCTCAACTGTAGAGCCCAAGGCCTCCGGAGTTGAGGAATACAATCCTGATGGTCCATTAATTCCTTTGGGCCTGACTCCTGTGGTTGTCGGAGCTTCTGCAGCTAGCCTGGATGGAGGATCAGCGGAAGGTATCTCCATTTTTTCCCCACAATTTGTCAAAGCAATTGTGAGTTGTCATTGTCTGGTGGAGCAACCAATCGAATTAATAACATGTGTTCCTCATAATACAGGTGGCGGGCCCGTCTACAAGGATGTCGAGAGGAGGACAGAGGCGGAGAAGATTGATGTCTCGCCTAGCGCCGGTGCTGATATACCGAAGCAGTCTGAAGGTACAACAGCGGAGAAGGGCGTCCTGGAACCCAGAGCTAATGCTCCCAAGGATGACGAAACCATCGATGCCTTGAAAGATATGGACGGGCGCCATGTAGATGATGAGGAGGATATCATTAGTACCAAAGAAGTCAAAGGCGATGACGACGAGACTTTGGTTAAAAAAAGGCTAGGCAGGAAAAGCAGCTGGCTTTAAAGAAGGTGGGGCAAGAGCCTTTGAACGTAGCTCCTATCTCGGAGTTTGACCCCAAAACTGGGATGGTTCTGAAACTCCAGCCCAAATCAATCACTAAACAGCTTCATTTTTAGAATCCCGATGATTTCCCAGCTTCCCTTACTGATAAAAGAAAGAGAAAGAAGGATGAGGAGGAGTCTTCGGATGAACCTTCTGCTCCTCTTATAGACAAAAGGAAGAGAAAGAAGGATGATCAATCTGATACTAACAAGGCGGAGCTAGAAAAGCAGAAGAAGGAGAGAAAGTCCAAACGTAAATAGGATACTTCCGCTTGTCTATGTTTTGTTTTTAAGATTCCTACTGGCAATGAAATGTAGTTGTGAGATTGGCCCTCACTTTTGTTTTAGGTTGCCTTTTACGTTTAGGCTTGCATTTCATGAATGAAAGTTTATTTCTTTTGCATCATCGTGTACCTGCATTTAATAAACTTTTCATGTTCAGTCATAAATTATTTACTTATAACCACAGATCATTCAAGCAACAAAAAGACTTTTACAGCATTGTATCGCATCAAGATACACGTATGCATATATCTATCCCAAATCAATCGTTAAAGATTGATTAGAGTTGCATGCACGTTTCCCCCTGTTTCTGAACATGGGGGACTTGGAAATTTTTGTAGGGTTAGAGTTCTTGCGGTGCCCGGCTTTTGGCACTTCGGTACTCTCCCGATTCATCTACGGGTCAGAGTTCGAACTCGTGTCATAGTCTACGCACTGATCCTTCAGCGGGATAGAGATCATGTGGGTGCTGAGTCTCTAGCACCGTTCTCAGCGCTTAATCATAGACGCTTTTATACTCTCCTAGCAGTCGCCGAGGTTAGAGTTCGAGCTCAGCAGTTCTGTCGCTCCCCGATCCTTCAGCGGGGTAAGAGCTCTTTCTCAGCGCTCAGTCGGAGACGCTTTTATACTCTCTTGGCAGTCGCCGAGGTTAGAGTTCGAGCTCAGCAGTTCTGTCGCTCCCCGATCCTTCAGCGGGGTAAGAGCTCTTTCTCAGCGCTAAGTCGGAGACGCTTTTATACTCTCCTGGTAGTCACCGAGGTTAGAGTTCCGTCAAGGCGGTTCCGATCATGGTACACCGCCATGACTTACGGACATCACCTTCATGTCCGTTATGCTCTCTCTCGGCTCTGGAGAGTTAGAGCGCTATCAATGATATGATTTACTTTATCACACCCTCAGAGTTTTGACTGGTGATTGCATTCCATTCTGATGGAAGGCACCTATAATTATACGCTTCTGTGATCGTTGCATGGTTCACAGCAATTTCCATAAAAATAGAAAGGCAGATAAATAATAGTGCAATAAAGGTAAACGACACACAATATTTTTATAGTGGTTCGGTCGAATCATGACCTACGTCCACTTTATAATTTTTTGCTTAAGAAATTGGACTATTCTAGGCAAGTCATGCCTTGTACATGGTCCTTAATAAAGCAAAAGAACATATCTGACATCTTTACGTTAGATACGGCCGTAAATGTTCGGCATTCCACACTCTGGGGATTTCCTTTCCATCTACGGTTGCTAGCTTGAAGGTTCCATTATCAAGCTTGCACAGAATGGAGTACGGTCCTTCCCACTTCGCACCCATATGAGTTGGGACTGGAAAGACGCACTTCAGAACCAAATCTCCGGGTTCAAAGGTTCTGGCTTGAACCTTTTTGTTGTAGTATCGGGCGACCTGTTGCTTGCATCTCAAGGCACGCAGGTCTGCTTTGTCCCTCTTTTCTTCGATCATATCCAGGGATTCAAGGAGCAATTCGTTATTAGTCATCGGATCGTCATAATTCACTCGGTGAGAAGGTACTTTTATTTCAACCGGGATGACTGCTTCTGCTCCAAAAGAAAGGGAGAAGGGGGTATGTCCTGTTGCCGATTTATACGTTGTCCTGTAGGCCCATAGTGCTAAGGGTAATTCATTAACCCATATGGCTCTGGGCCGTTTCAGTCTTCTTTTCAGAATGGACTTAATCACTTTATTCGCCGCTTCGACCTGTCCGTTCGACTGCGGATGCGCCACAGAGGTGTACCGTTTCTCAATGTGGTATTTCTGGCAGAAGTCTCTGAATTCAGTGCTATCGAACTGAGTTCCGTTGTCAGTTATAACAATCTTTGGAATCCCAAATCGACAGATGATGTTCCTAACGACGAAGTTGATCACTCGTTTGGTTGTGATTGTAGTCAATGGCTCAGCCTCGACCCACTTAGTGAAATAGTCTACAGCTACAATAGCGAACCTCGCTCCGCCCTTAGCTATGGGGAGACTTCCGATGATATCAATTCCCCACATAGAGAAAGGCCATGGGCTTGTCATCATTTTTAACTGACTAGGAGGTGCCCTAGGTATCTTTGAAAATCTTTGGCATGCATCACACTGTCGTGCGTACTTCGCCGCATCTTTGTTTATGGTAGGTCAGAAATAACCATGTCGCAACACCTTTTTCGCCAAAGTTTGCCCTCCAGTGTGATCGCCGCATTCACCTTCATGTACCTCCTGCAGCATATGCTTGATGTCGTCATGAGCTATACACCGGAGAAGGGGCATCGAAAATCCCTATCTGTAAAGAACTCCGCTTTGCAGAATGTATCGGAAAGCTTTACGAATTACTTTACGCCTCTCGCTTTTCTTGGTCGGAAGTGTTCCATTTGTCAAGAAATTCTTTAGAGGGGTCATCCATGACTCCCTTTTTGGTTTCGTCTCTAGAACCGGATCAATTTCCATCTGATCTATACTAGGAGACCGAAGTACTTCAACTGGGGCTAGCCCAGTCTCTTCAGGATCGTCGGAACTAGCCATCTTTGCCAACTTATCCGCCTGTTGATTCTCTAACTGCGGAATATGAGATATGTTGTAGTGATCGAAGCCGTTCAGCAACTCCTTCACTTTCTCCAAGTATAAAATCAATCTTGGGCTTTTGGCTTGGAATTTTCCAGTGACCTGGTTCACAACTAACTTGGAGTCGCAAAATATGTCCAGCTTTGTGATTTCCAACTCCTTTGCGATCCTTAGCCTGGCTATCAGGGCTTCATATTCGGAGTCGTTATTAGTGGCGTGAAACTCCATCCGGATAGCATAGGATATCAGCCGTTTCTCAGGAGTTTCAAGCACTACTCCAGCGTCGGATCTCTTGTCATTCCTAGCGCCATCAGTATACAATCTCCAGGCACTGGGATCGAGAAGTAACTTTGAGGGGTCAGCTTCTTCGTTCGCTATGTCTTCCTCCGGGACAGTAAATTCTGCTATGAAATCGGCTATCACTTGCCCCCGTATTGACCGCCGGGGCTGAAAGTTCAGATCAAATTGACTCAACTCACTGTTCCATTTGAGTAGTCTTCCAGACGCTTCTGGTCTCTATAGAACTTGCTTGAGTGGATGATCAGTGTACACGGTAATCGGATGAGCCTGGAAATAATGTCGAAGCTTTCTAGAGGCAGTCAGCAAACTGTATGCCAACTTTTCTATCCTTGGATAATTACTCTCTGCTGCCGCCAACTTTTTGCTCACGTAATACACTGGTCTTTGAACTTTATCTTCTTCTCTCACCAATGCTGAGTTGATCGCGTGGGACGACACTGCCAAGTACACGAATAAGTCCTCGTGATCCACCGGCTTAGATAATATCGGAGGTTTCTCCAGGCGACTCAGCAAGTTCTGAAACGCTTCTATGCAGTCAGGCGTCCATTTGAAGTGGCATTTTCCTCGCTTTATCAATTCGAAGAATGGGATGCATTTGTCTGTAGCCCTGGAGATGAATCTGCTTAGTGCGGCTACTTTCCCTGCAAGGCTTTGCACATCTTTAATCTGCCTAGGCTCCTGAATGTCTCTGATTGCTGCGATCTGGTCTGGATTAAACTCAATCCCACGAGAACTGACGATGAATCCCAAGAATTTTCCGGAGGCGACCCCGAATGAACATTTTGTTGGGTTGAGTTTCATCCCGTACTTTCGAAGAATGCCAAACATCTCTGCCAAGTCCGTAGTGTGATTGGAGGATTGCCTGGAATTAACCAACATGTCGTCGACGTATACTTCCATTGTTTTCCCAATCTGGTTATAGAACATTCTGTTCACTAACCGTTGATATGTAGCGCTTGCGTTCTTCAAGCCAAAGGGCATTACCACGTAGCAGTATAATCCCAGATCCGTAATGAAGCTAGTGTGTTCTTGATCTGGAATATGCATTGGAATCTGGTTATATCCTGAATAAGCATCCATAAAGGAGAGAAGTTCAAGACCCGCCGTTGAGTCCACCAACTGATCGATCCTGGGTAACGGAAAAATGTTTTTCGGGCAGGCTTTATTCAAATCCGAGAAATCGATACATGTTCGCCACTTCCCGTTGGCCTTCTTTACCAGAACTGGATTTAAATCCAGTCAGGGTAGATTGAGTCTCTGATAAATCCATTACTCTTTAGCTTTCCAACTTCTTCTTTCAAGGCAGCGGACCTCTCTGGGCCCAGCATTCGCCTTTTTTGTTTTACCGGAGGATGCTTAGGGTTAATGCTTAATGAATGGCTCATGACTGATGGGGATATCCCGCACATGTCTGCGTGGGTCCAAGCAAATACATCCAAATTATCTTTTAAGAAATCCGTCAGTTCTTTAGCTAAATTCGGATTTAACTGGGATCCAATCTTAAGGACCTTCTCTGGGTCACTATCATCGATCGGTACATCCACAGTTGTCTCGTTGGGAGTCGCCATTCTGCCCCCAGGTTCTTTGTCCTCTCTGGGATCTATATCCGCGGGCAACTCTCTGGGTGACTCTCCTACAGTTATCCTCTTTAATTGCTATGAGGTCTCCGCCCTTGTAGGGGGAGAAGCGCCCTTGGTTTTTATGTCTCCTCCGTTGCGGAGTAGCTTTAGCTCTGCAATATAACATGCTCGTGCGGCAACCTGATCTCCTCTGATAATACCAACACCAGCTTCTGTAGGAAACTTCAATAACAAGCACCAGGGGGCTATACAGGCTCTAAACTTTGCGAGGGCCAGTCGGCCCAAGAAGGCATTATAGGGTGATTCAATACCCAAAACCACGAGGGGAAGAATTCTCACTCTCTGGCGTTCTCCTTCCCCAAGTGTAACTGGTAGCTCTGCATAACCCATTGGAGCGGTGGATGCTCCGTTAAATCCACGGATCCATCCCTCACAGGGTTTCAAGTCTTTTATCTCGAGATTCATCTGGTCGAATGTATTTTTGAAAAGAATGTTGACGGAACTCCCGTTATCCACCAAGACTTTATGAACAGTGGCCGGGCCAATAGGTACTGTGATTACAAATGGATCTTCGGTTGGAGCATGGACTCCAATGCTTTCTCGTTCGTGGAAAACGACGTCGTCGGACATCATCTTTTGTTGCTTTACCGGGACGTTGTCCTTAGGGTTGCTACACTCCCCTACCCCGAGGTGCTGCTTGGCTGCATTGACATACTGATCCAATGCCTTGGAACCGTGCCCGGCGAGATAAAGCCCTCCGATTATGGTATTGATAACAAGGTCCTTTCCCTTTTGCTGGGTAGTTGGCCTGACAGCAGGTTGATTTTGGTTCTGATTTGGGGCCTATATGGCTTGCCCCCTGTCTCTGGGTGTCACTCTGTATTCATCCAATTTTCCTTCTCGGAGAAGCCTCTCGACCACATCTCTTAGGTGACGGCATTCATTTGTCGAATGGCCATGAATCTGATGGAAGAGACAAAACTTCCCCGTTTCACGTTCTTTCTCCGTCGACTCTCTGGGAGGAGGCCTTTCATTTTGAAGGACGTTGTACGAATCCATGAAGATATTCTCCAAAGTATCGTTTATTGGCGTATAACTCTCAAAAGACCTGGGACGAGTCCTTCTCCGGGAGTCGTTCCCTCGATTCCTCTTCCGGTTGTTGCCATTATTGTTATTACCATTGTTTCCTGACTGACGACCACCCTGATTCCGGTTTCCGACATTAACCTCGACCTTCCCCGAGCTGTCTTCTGTCTGCTTAATGGCGACATTGCTCTGGATTTCGTCTTTATCGGCCATTTTTGCCATTCGGTTAGCATATACTTCCTTCCGGCGTAAGTGCACGTTAGCTTTTTCGTAGAATAATTCTCTAGTATGAGGTGGCTTGCCGGCCAGGTATCTCCCAAATTCGGTGTCTTTATCTACCTCATCAATTAGGGCTGCCACAACAGTTGGCTCATGAGGATCTTTGACTTCAGTAGCGGCTAGGTTGAAGCGGTCTAGATACACCCTCAAACTCTCGCCTGGTCGTTGCTTGACAAGGAACAAGTCAATCACACTCTTCGTCTTTTGTGCATAGATGCGGAACTGTTCCACGAACCTTTCACTCAACTCCCTAAAGCTGGAAATTGATCTTGCTTGTAAGCGAGTAAACCATAATAATGCTACATCCTCCAGGAATATGGGAAATGCTTTGCACTTGACAGCGTCAGAAGCTGCGGCAGCGGTCATTGACCAAGAATATCTCATCAGATGTTGGACGGGATCAGATCTACCCGCGTAACGGTTCATCTGCGGCGTGTTGAAGTGCCTCGGGAACGTCGCATCTAAAATGTCATCAGTGAAAGGGGTATGACTGCGGTCAATTCCACAATCTTCATTCCGTTGTCCACGGCTATCTACCAGAATTTGATGGATCATAGCTGCAACATTTGCACTGGTCAGCGGAGGCTCGGGGTCAGCGCTTCTTGCTCGGTGGGATTCTCTAATCTCCCTTCCAGGAGCGGCCACGAAATCCGGCGCTCGGATTGGGCTTCGATGCCCCCTGTTACCATGAGCATTTGTATGGCGAAGGGGCTGAGGTAGTCTATTCTGAACAGGGTTGTCCACACCTCGAGCTCTGGGAGTTGCGGCACGATCATTCACATTGCGGTTTGAGGGCCCTGCACCCAGTTCCTCTTCTTCCCGTGATGGCA
The DNA here is from genome assembly GCA_030737875.1 of Allium sativum. Taxonomy (NCBI): domain Eukaryota; kingdom Viridiplantae; phylum Streptophyta; class Magnoliopsida; order Asparagales; family Amaryllidaceae; genus Allium; species Allium sativum. Next base: position 205,248,735 of record CM060919.1, read on the forward strand.
GGGTTCCAAATCGAAGCTGCTCTATGTTTTCAGGCCTCTCATATGGTCGCCGCAGAGGTCTTGGCGATTCCTCTGACGAAGAAGAGTACTCTGGGGTGAGCGGACGAACTGGGGGCGTCGTTTGCCTTGCGAGATCATTGAGCCTTCTATCCATAGCAGTCAAGTTCTGTCGCAGAACGGAACTCTCCTGCCTTTGAGCAGCCAATTCATCAAACAGCCTCTCCCACATTTCAGAAAAGCGAGAAAGATCTCTCTCAGTAACGGGAGCAGAAGGGTCATATTGATCATCATCATTTTCTCTTATGTGCAAAGAGCTTGAGCCAGGTCGAGCGGAAGGGCCAGGACGGTAGGAGCGAGCCATAGGCTCCTTTCCAGGTCGAGTCGTAATCTAGTCATCACTTCAGATCGTGGTGGATCGGTGCCTGTGATTCGGTACGCCCCCTTGGGGTTGGTTCATGGTCACGGTATGCGGAGGATTCATGGCGTTTTCATGGGATCGAGTAACAACCCCTCCAGCTTCTCGGTTCGCAGCGCCACCCTCAAGTCGGATCATGGCACCCTGATTGGTTCGGGTCACCCCCCTGTCCTCGCGATCTGCGGTCCCCTCGACGACCTGCTCGTGTGCACTTTCGCCAACCACTTCATTCGCGACTTCATTCGCTTGCGAAGCTCGCACTTCCTTAGACTTCTTTCCAGCCATGATATCAGATGTCGCTGGAATCTTCAGAAATCTGAACAGTGAAGTTTTGGGACTGTTTTCTTCGGACTTTCAAATCCAAATAGTAGAATAGCAATCCGGTAGGCTGAGAATTCCATTCTCAGTGAAAGAACCAAAATGTTAGATCAAAATTTGGACCTAACACCCAAATTGTTCTGATTCGTAAATAATTATAACTGGAGAATGAAGAAAAAGCAGAGAACACACAGAATTTATAGTGGTTCGGCGTTAACGAGCCTACGTCCACTTTAAATGTTATCGATTATACTTTGAATGCTAGTACAATCAATGATTTCTCTCAAACTCACTCTTACAATTATGATTTCTCTCAGTAATCTCGAAGTAAAACTAATAAGAAATAGTGGTATGACAGCAATGGTGGAATGAGTGCTCAATACTACCAAAAAATCCTGAAAAATGCCAGTCTCTGGGCTATTTATAGCTGATTCTGTCAGGCGGTTCGCGGTCACATGTGGTGTAGATCCCGAGAAAATCGGATCGGATCGAGCGTTGAGGAGGAATTGGTCAATATGACAGTTGTGGACAGGTGTCGCGAGATCCGTGCATTTCGGATCGCTGAAGACCCGCTCATGGTTTGAACAAGTCAGAAGTTTCGCCACGTAGCAAGGGATCGGATCGGAGTGAGGTGGTGACATAGGTGCGGATCGGGTCGTGCTTCCCTGGGCGGATCGAGTCGTGCTCCCTTGGACGGATCGGGTCGTGCTATGCGCTGGCGATCCGAAAGGCGCGATCCGCATGTGCGATCCGCTCTTTGAGGAATGTAGTTCCATACTTTCTTCTTGTGTGTGAACCTTGGTGGCTTGGTCAAAAAGCTAGCCAACAACACCAATTTCAAAAATCAATAGGTAGTATCAATTCATTTTCGAATACAGGGTTAAATAATAAATTTCAATTCATATGCAGTTTAATTCCTGTTATATAATATTGGAATTCTTTTCTCTTGGTTTCCAATTCGTTAAACCATTGATGAATATATTCCAACAATCTAACACACAATCAATAATCAATTAATCAACCAATGCACAACCAACTCAGTCAAATCAGTTGAATTTACATTCAACATTAATATTTACTTAATCAAGTTAAGTATCATTTCATATTCAATTACTGGTTAATTTCCAAATTAGTTCACTTTTATTTCATAATCCAAATTATGATTTATTCAATCTTATTTTCAATTTTCATATTGAAGTTGTTAAACCATTTAAACTTCTTAATTCAATTTGAATTTTAAATCAATCAAATACATTAATATCTTAATAATTTTATAAAATTATTTCTATACTATACAAAAATATATTTTGAGTAAAATTATTTCATTTATCCTCTTTAAAAACAATACTACGTTCATTACCAATTCAAATGCTTCTTAACACTTAAATCGATCAAATAACACAATACAAAATGTTTGTATATAAAATCTACGAATACGCTCTCACGTATATGCACTCAACTCAATCTAGGGTATTACTAACCCCATCTCTATCGAGTTACATTTTAGAGCCAAGGTTATTACTAAACCATTAGCTCTGATACCACTGTAACGGCCCAAACTAAATTTTACGGTATGACACAACTTGAATTTAAATTCAAAATCCTTTTGAAAGAAAAGGATAATCGTAAGACCAAATCCACACATAAATACAGACGGTTTTTACCTTACGATAACCCAAAACATTTTGAAATCAACATCTTTTCTGATATTATAATAGTGTCTAAATACAAATAAATATCAACCTAGCAAAACGTTTGTATATCACGCTCCACATATATAGTATACAATCAAAACCGCGGCTCTTATTGGAGAACGAATTTCCTGGCAAGGTAAGGGACCACCTTCCCAACAACGTACGTCTGGAGATGAATACATTGGGGTTTAACAAGAACATCTGCAACCCAGTTTAAACATGACTGGCCCCTCACTTTGCTTGAGAGTACCGAATATATCATTACCACGGTTGGGGGCCAGCCAACCGAATCGTTAGCATACATACAAGAAATTAAAATGGGACAACTGAAGGCATTTGATTTCACCAGATCAGGTAATAATATACCCTTTTGATTGGTGCGACCTACCCGATTTTATGTCATTTCCCCGTTGATGAGGCTAGAGGTTAAGCTTATCCTTCTGAACAACACACCTCTATTCACTTTGAATGCCACATAGTCAGATCCGCTGGATATCACTTAATTGATTTCCACAAAAAATACTCTGAGCGTTAAGCTAAGAGAAGTGTGTACTTCTTCGCCACCAACAAAAATGCGTTTGTAAATATTCAATGTATGTAACACCTTTGGAAATACTCTGTCAAACACTCGTCCATACAAGTCATCTAGGAAAAGGATGAATCGAAGGCACCCTCCTTCCACATCCTATATAGGTATCACCCCCAGTGTAACGACCCAGATTTCTGTCGATTTATTTTTGAATATTTAATATTTTTTTATTTATTATTTTATCAATTTAAAAAAAAAATTAATTTGTTTCGAATATATTAAATTATCGAAATGCAAAATATAATTGAAATCGAAGTTAAAAACTGAATCGGTACAATTCAGATGATCGGTATGAATTATATTTGAATATATACGATGGTAATAATTATTTATTATCGAGGGACTGATTATTTCTGAATTTTTAATTATATTATATTAATTTAATATAGTTATTTTATATTTACGTTCGAATTAGAATTTTTAATTGTTTCTGTTCAGTTCAGAACAGTGTTATAGTTTTGGAATGACGGTCGGTATTCTGAAATAGCGGTTCACGATTTTTAATTATGAACCCCGAGATATTTGTAGTGGATAAGCATGAGATCAAATCGATATCTGTTTAAAATAAAGTGAAAATCTCTTTATATCAAATCAATTAATTGTTTTCGTACTTAATCTATACCTATAAAGTACCACCTACATAGTTAACTCCTTTGTTGTTAAGTTTACTTCATCTTCTATAAATCGCAATCTATCGCTGGTTAATTCTTCTGTTGAAAACGAACACCCATAAAGCTTCAAACAAAAAAAGAAATGGTTGTTCTTTATATAGTCGTGGCTTGTGGATTCCATCTCTTCTACAATCATAATCAAAATAAAAGCCGCTCCTCATTCTTTCAAAGCAAAATCGAGAGCTTCAGAAATTCAAAACAAATAAATGGCCTCTCCTCATACTCAAATTAAAAATCGAATCCCTCATCTTCAGTAATTGTAAATTATACCGCAAGCTTCAAAATCGTTCTCTTTTCATTTCCCATTTTAAATCGAAACCAGTTCAATCCTTGAAATCAAAATCAACCGCGATGGAAACTAGGGGTTGACATAACAACGAAGGTGCTTGCGTCGCAGGGAGGAGGTCGTATTGGCTCTAGCAGGTGCGATCCAATTTGGTATCGCCCAATTTGTTTGAGCGATTTAGGGTTGAACCACGCTGATGGAGTTCGACCAAGGTATCGAGATGCAGAAGAAGTCATGGATACCATGGCAGTAGTTTAGGGTTGTTTCACGCGATGGCTTTCTTATGATTCGGGGTGGTTTAGGACATTGATCGAGAGGAGGCTGGTGGGTACACGAATACTGGTAACACCAACGGTCAACATGGGGACGTGGGATCAGGTTTTTACAAGCCTAGAAGTCAAGAAAATGGTGCAGAAGGGTTCGCACTTTTGATGGTGGTTGCTGTGTCGAATTTGGCATTTGCAATTGGGATAAAAGGTAATAAGCTTTAACTAATTTTGATTAAATAATTTAACTTAGTTTAATTTATTAGTGAATAATTGAAATAAATAATTAATGTGATAATTAATTTAATATATAGGAATTAGTTTATATAGTTGGAAATTTAATTTATTTAAAGAAAATGGAAAAGGTAATTAAAGTTGTTGTTTATTTATTTAAGTAAGTATTGAAAATATATATGGTTAAGTGTTTGAAAATACATAGAATAAATTAATTTATAGGATAAGTTAGTTTAAATTAAAAATCATTTAACCATTGAATTAAATTAATGGTAGGTACAAAATTAATTTATTCAAGATGATGCATACCTGAGATGAGTTGGAAATTTACACAGGATATTTCAGCAAAAATCATGGTGAGTAAATCTCACTCGCCTTTTATTTAAAAATAATTTTTATCAGTTAAAAATAATTGTATGTTGCTTGTTTGAATGCTTTCTAGATGTTTTAAAATATATAAGTTATTTAGGCTTGGTGGTTGCTATTATATATATATATATATATATTGGTGGTTGGATTTCTCGCATTATCATTAGCGGATGCCCGCGGTACCATTAGCGAATGATTACCCTATACGCCCCACACTATGATATTGGATGACCTTCTATACCGCGATATCCTGTCTCGAAGCAGGATGGGTATTATTTATGTTGACTAACGTCTGTGGATGCAGGAAAAATGGGTTGGAGGGACCCAACTGGATTCCTCAAAAATATATTATCTGTTTGTTTATTTGCTTGCACATATACTATCATATATGATGTGTTAGAAAACCAGAAATAAATAATTGGTTGTGTGATGTTTAAATATCACTAGGCTTAAATGTTGATATTTTAAAAATATCGAAAAAGGAAATTTCCAGAGTTAAAAGGGGAAATTCTATTTTTCAAAAATAGAATTTGAAATTTGAGTAGAATAAAAATATTAACTTGTTTTAAGAGAATAAAAACAAGTATTTCTTTTATAAACGAAGTTTATAAATGAAGTGAAAAGAATTATCATTGGATAATTCAGAAATAAAAATACGAGTGTGAAATTGAAAAAGGGAAATCTATTTCCCAGAAGTAGAAATATCGATTTAAAAAGAAATTGAAATCGAGACTTGTTTAAGAATGAATATAGAATTTAAATAGAATTTGAATATAGAATTTGAATATACAGAAATTTGAATTCAAAGGAATTGAAATAGAATTTGAATTTAAAGGAATTCAAATAGAATTTGATTTTCAAAGGAATTCAAATGGATTTGAATAAAGAAAGTTCAAATGAAATTTAAAATATAGAGATTTGAAAATAGAATTCAAATGGAGTTTAAATATAGAGATTTGAAAATAGAATTCAAATGGAGTTTAAATATAGAGATTTGAAAATAGAATTCAAATGGAGTTTAACTATAGAATTTGAAAATAGAAGTGAAATGGAGTTTAAATATAGGAATTCAAATAGAAGTGAAATGGAGTTTAAATATAGAATTCAAATAGAGTTGAATTGGAATTTGAGTACAGGATTCAAGTAGGTATTTGAAAATAGAACTTTCAAATAGAAATTGAATATAGAAATTTAAAACGAAATGTGAGTATAGAATTTGAATAAGAGAAATTCAAATAGAATTTGAATAAGAGATTTGAAATAGAATTTGTATATAGAAATTCAAATGTAATTTGAATATAGAATTCAAATAGAATTCAAATGGAATTTGAATATAGCATTCAAAGGGAATTGAAAATAAAATAGAAGATCGAAGTATAAATAAATTTATTTAGGGAAAATCAACAATTTTAGAAGATCAGGAATATTATGTTGAATTGGAAAATTGGATTTGATATATATTAAAAATATATCAGAATGAAGTTGAAGTTATTATAAACGAAGTTAAAACATTCATATATATATATATAAATATAATTAAAACGAACTCATCGCAGCGCGGTAGTTCGTAAAATGGCGATTCAAACTTCAATTGAGTATACAGAACTCAATTGAAGTCAGAATTCTTTGAAACAAGGATCGTCCGAACCGATAAAATAATAGTTATCTAATGAAAGAGAAAAATATGGATTTCGTCCTATAGATTTTGAGTTATGTTAAAATCAGTTTTTCAGAAAAACAGCGCTATAATCATTTTAAAAACCATAATGGTTTATTTAAATAAATAAAGGGATTTTAAGGAAATAAAATCCGAATTGACATTAGAAAAATCCAGACTGGAGATACAAAATAAATATGAACTCCAATTAAGTAAGTGAAATGATTTTTGAGACAAGAATCATATTTTTAACTATCAAATAGAATTAACTAAATTGGAGAATAATTAGTTAAAGGAAATTTGAATCGAAAACTGGGATTTTGGAAAAGTGAAAGAGATTGAGAATTTATATTCGAAATCGAATATATAACTCGAGTTGAAAATAGAATTAGAATTGGGTTCATGAGTAGTATAAAATATATTGGAATGTGATATGTTCAAATAAATTAGTGAAATAGGCAAAGAGTTAATTAACGAATTGAGTTAAAACGATCAGGTGTAGTTGAAATAAATTGGACAGGTATAGAGATACAGGAGACAGGTATGGGATAAGGATAATGAAGATAATATATATAGAATGCTCGACAAAAAGGTATGTATTTATTTCATATATGAGATTTTATGCGCCATACCGGCAAGCCGCTTGGCTTTTTCTTTTTCTTTTGGATTGGTGAGGGCCATGGGAGGCTATTTGAAATATCTCGATGCTCTAGGTACAAAGGAGGTTATGGCGAATTTTTCCGAAAATTTAAGGAGTTAGAATATTTTTAAGAAGTTTGATAACTAGAATCTATATATCAATATATATAGAAGTCGATAAGAAAAACGAACTTAAAAATAGAATAGTATAATCAAAAAGGAAGACTAGGAATAAAATCTCACAAGAATAGAAAGAGAAAGTGTATACGTGTTTAAAAGTGAATAGGTAGTTGTATGGTATTGATTTTTCGAGTAAGTAGTCATATCTGTTTTGACGTTATAAATGTTATTCAGTCAAGGTCTGAGAGGTAGTTATACCCCAACTTGATTGATTTCATTATTAACAAATAAATAGTAATATTTCAGGCTTGATGATCAATGTTGGATAAGAGTTAGTTGAATATAATATTTGGGTTGTCATAACGGTGTTTTACACAACATCCGTTTTAGCCCAAATAAGTGTAAACTTGGAAATAGAATAATAAATATTTCCTGAGTATAGAAATAAATGAGATCGGAAAAGAGATAAGTAATTGGAATATTTTCCAATTATAACTTGCATACATTTTCTAAGTTTAAGAAAATAAAGGAAGGCGATATTCAGAAATGTTTTCCAAATAGCGTAAAAGGTCAATATGGGTATCGTAAATATTTGGTTAACAAATATTCATAAGGAAATGGAGACTAGATTTAATTAATGGAATATTAATTAAAGAGCCTAGTGATTTGTTTGATATGTCGAATGAAAACTTGTTTTCTTCGATAGTTAAATTATCGACTATCGAAACATTTGTTTTTATTTGATAGTTAAATCATAGAATATCGAAGTTTTGACCATCGTTGTCAATATGGAGAGAACGGTTGGATTATTATCCGAAGAACCACTTCGTATTGGCATAAGCATTGTGAACCAAGTATGCTGAATATATTGAAGACGAAGTAAAGTGCAAAGGCTTTTTCTATTTATAGAAATTGTTCCTTCGGTTTCATTCAGTCCCAGAACGAACGTAAATGGACGAATGTCTGACAGAGTATTTCCAATGATCGAATATATTGGTATGTATAAATATATATATATATGGTGGCAACGAATTTATTTCCTTAGCATAATATCCAGAATGTTTTTGTGCAAATCAATGAGTGATTAACGAATTTGACAATGTGGCATTCAAAGTGATCGTGCTATCAATGAATGGCAAGTAATCGTAGCCTCAGGCCTTAACAACCGGAAAATGACAAAAATCGGACAGGCAACATGGGTATGTGGGTCGCTCCCATTAGGGTGTATTATCACCTATCTAGAGATTCATTTGATTTCTTATTCTATTCAATGCTGTCCCATTCGGGAAACAGTTGCTGATCCCAACCGTTGGTGATATACATTCGATACACTCAAGAGAAATGAGTGGTCGGTAATGTGTGGTCCAGGTTGCAAGACGTTCTTGTTGAACTCAGTGTATTCCTCTCTAGAGATACACTATTGGAAGGTGGTTCCATACCTTGTCATAGCTAGAATTCAAATCACCAAAACCCCCCGCGGTTTTTGATTTTATATTATATATGGAGCGTGAGATGCAAGCGTTCCGCTAGATTCTATTTATTTGATGTAGACGTTATTATAATATCACTGGATTTTTGTATCAAAGTGTTTTGGATTATAGTAAGGTAAAAACCGTCCATATTTATGTATGGGCTGGTCTTACTATTATCTTTCCTTTTGAAAGAATTTTGAAAGTTAAACAAATGATTGGAGTTTACTCACACCAGTCCCATGACTGACCCAGAGTTTATTTTGTTTTGTTTCCCTAAACTCTTGAGTGCCCAAATTTGTACGGGCAGTCAAGTAGTCGGGATTTTACAGATTCACTTGGAGGAGCTTGAAGCAGGAGACTTCACCAGTTAGCTATAGACTATCATATTTCCATTGTCTATTGTGTTGTATCTGGAAACAGGTCTGTATAACTGTTCCAGGAATAACTGTTGTGCTCTGATGATGGTATGTATATAAAGTTACTGATTTGTATTTCAAAAGTTATGTTATATAATATATTTTATTCGTTCCGTTGTGAGATTTGTCTTCTTTGTTTTCTTCTATTCTAACATTTCTTTCTTTTTCTTTCTCATCCTCTAACTTCTTTCTAATAATGATTCGTATTTCTATGTAATTTAGGTTGGACGTGTGGTGTTATTAGTCAACTCAGATAGTACGGATTTGCTGGTGGTTACAGTTGGTATCAAAGCTTAGGTTGAGCGAATACCAAGGCATTGGGATGTGCTCATTAGAGATTAGGTCAGTAGTACCCTAGAATGAGTTGAGTGTATATACGAGAGCGCATATTTGTAAATTGATATAAAAACTATTTTATATTGTGTTGGCTAGTCTGTTGAGTTGTTTATGAATTCTGGTCGAATCGTGGGATGCCACGACGTCGATAAGAGTTTGTAAATACTTGAACAGAAGATTGAACACGATATTGTTTTAAAGTGGGTGTATGAAAATAATTTTGCCCAAAATTCTATTTTTATAGAAAAGGAATAATTCTCTAGAGTTATTATATGGATATGTTGGATGTTGATATTAAAATCAAGTTAGATTAAAAAAAATCGAATGGTTATTTATAACCAAGTAATTTTTTTATGTGAATGAAATATACAATTGAGACGAATTAAAACTGATTCAAATCATAAATTGGAATTTAAATTCTGGGAAGTTTGAAAATATTTTCGAAGTATATTAAAAGGATATAGCTTTGTTTGAAAAGGACCGTTTGAATAAAATTCATATTTGAATGGATTTTGAAATAGATAAAGCACTGAACTTACTTCAGTGGCTGGAAAATAATTCTAATGATGACTGCAGCTTTGTCAGTGTTCATTTTCGAGTTCTAAGTGATGAATGGCTTCCTTAGAAAAGTTTTTGATGGGAATTTGTTTGGAAGAAAACAAATTTTGTTGGAAATTTTGAATATTTTCAATTTGAAAAGATTATAAATATATGTACATGTTTAAGTGATTTCAAAAGGATTTGAAATGAAAACCCTGGGATTTGAATTCTGAAATTGGAATTTAACTTAAGCTAGTTAGATGGATTGAAGTGAATCAATCGACTAGAATCAATTTGAATAGGTTTATTGGAATATAGGTTGGATAAAAATGGATTGATCGTAGATCATTTGAATTAAATGAAGGAAGACCAAAAGTTTTGGTGGAATTAAATTTGTTGAAATATGAGGAGTTGAGTTTCAACATAAGGGAGATTTTGAAAAGTAATGGATTTGTACTATTTTTCCTACCTTAGCAATTTCGAGGACGAAATTATTTTAAGGGGGAAGAATGCAACGAACCAGATTTTTGTCGATTTATTTTTGAATATTTAATATTTTTTTTGTTATCGATTTAAAAATAAAATTTTGAGTTTGTATCGAATATATTAAATTACTGAAATACAAAATATAATTGAAATCGAAGTTAAAAACTGAATCGGTACAATTCAGATGATCGGTATGAATTATATTTGAATATATACGATGGTAATAATAATTTATTATCGAGGGACTGAATATTTCTAAATTTTTAATTATATTATATTAATTTAATATAGTTATTTTATATTTACGTTCAAATTATATTTTTTAATCGTTTATGTTCAGTTCAGAATAGCGTTATAATATAGGAATGAGGTCAGTATGGTGAAATAGCGGTTCACGATTTTTAATTATGAACCACGAGATATTTGTAGTGGATAAGCATGAGATCAAATCGATATCTGTTTAAAATAAAGTGAAAATCTCTTTATATCAAATCAATTAATTGTTTTCATACTTAATCTATACCTATAAAGTACCACCTACGTAGTTAACTCCTTCGTTGTTAAGTTTACTCCATCTTATATAAATCGCAATCTATCGCTGGTTAATTCTTCTATTGAAGACGAAAACCCATAAAGCTTTAAACAAAAAAAGAAATGGCTGTTCTTTATATAGTCGTGGCTTGTGGATTCCATCTCTTCTACAGTCACAATCAAAATAAAAGCCGCTCCTCATTCTTTCAAAGCAAAATCGAGAGCTTCGGTAATTCAAAACAAATAAATGGCCTCTCCTCATACTCGAATTAAAAACTGAATCCCTCATCTTCAGTAATTGTAAATTATACTGCAAGATTCAAAATCATGCTCTTTTCGTTTCCCATTTGAAATCAAAACCAGTTCAATCCTTGAAATCAAAATCAACCGCGATGGACACTAGGGGTTGACATAACAACGAAGGTGCTTGCGTAGCAGGGAGGAGGTCGTATTGGTTGTAGGAGGTGCGATTGTAGCAGGTGCGATCCAATTTGGTATCACCCAATTTGTTCGAGCGATTTAGGGTTGAACTACGTTGATAGAGTTCGACCAGGGTATCGAGATGCAGAAGAAGTCATGGATACCGTGGCAGCAGTATAAGGTTGTTTCACGCGATTGCTTTCTTACGATTCGGGGTGGTTTAGACATTGTTCGAGAGGAGGATGGTGGGTACAGGAATACTGGTAACACCAACGGTCAACATGGGGAAGTGGGATCGGGTTTTTGCAAGCTTGGAAGTCAAGAGAATGGTGCAGAAGGTACACACTTTTGATGGTGGTTGCTAAGTCAAATTTGGCATTTGCAAATGGGATAAAAGGTAATAAGCTTTAACTAATTTTGATTAAATAATTTGAACTTAGTTTAATTTATTTAGTGAATCAATGAAACAAATAGCTAATGTGATAATTAATTTAATATATAGGAATTAGTTTATATAGTTGGAAATTTAATTTATTTAAAGAAAATGGAAAAGGTAATTAAAGTTGTTGTTTATTTATTTAAGTATGTATTGAAAATATATATGGTTAAGTGTTTGAAAATACATAGAATAAATTAATTTAAAGGATAAGTTAGTTTAAATTAAAAATCATTTAACCGTTGAATTAAATTAATGGTAGGTACAAAATTAATTTATTCAAGATGATGCATAGCCGAGATGAGTTTGAAATTTACACAGGATATTTCGGCAAAATCATGGTGCATAAATTTCACTCACTTTTTATTTAAAAATTATTTTTATCAGTTAAAAATAATTGTTTGTTGCTTGTTTGAATGCTTTCTGGATGTTTTATAATATATTAGTGATTTAGGCTTGGTGGTTGCTATTTTATATATATATATATATATATATATATATATATTGGTGGTTGGATTTCCCGCAGTATCATTAGCAGATGCCCGCGGTACCATTAGCGGATGATTACCCTATATACCCCACGTTATGATAGTGGATGATCTTCTATACCGCGATATCCTGCCTTGAAGCAAGATGGGTATTATTTCTATCGACTAACGTCTGTGGATGTAGGAAAAACAGGTTGGAGGGATCCAACTGGATTCCTCAAAAATATATTATCTGTTTGTTTATTTGTTTGCACATATACTGTCATATATGATGTGTTAGAAAACCTAAAATAAATAATTGGTTGTGTGATGTTTAAATATCACTAGGCTTAAATGTTGATATTTTAAAAATATCGAAAAAGGAAATTTCCAGAGTTAAAAGGGAAAATTCTATTTTTCGAAAATAGAATTTGAAATTTGAATAGAATAAAAATATTAACTTTTTTCAAGAGAATAAAAACAAGTAGTTCTTTTATAAACGAAGTTTATAAATGAAGTGAAAAGAATTATCATTGGATAATTCAGAAATAAAAATACGAGTGTGAAATTGAAAAGGGAAATCTATTTTCCAAAAGTAGAAATATCGATTTCAAAAGAAATTGAAATCGAGACTTGTTTAAGAATGAATGTAGAATTTGAATATAGAATTTAAATAGAATTTGAATATACAGAAATTTGAATTCAAAGGAATTGAAATAGAATTTGAATTTAAAGGAATTCAAATAGAATTTGATTTCAAAGGAATTCAAATGGATTTGAATAAAGAAAGTTCAAATGAAATTTAAAATATAGAGATTTGAAAATAGAATTCAAATGGAGTTTAAAAATAGAGATTTTAAAATAGATTTCAAATGGAGTTTAAATATAGAGATATAAAAATAGAATTCAAATGGAGTTTAACTATAGATCTTGAAAATAGAAGTGAAATGGAGTTTAAATATAGGAATTCAAATAGAAGTGAAATGGAGTTTAAATATAGAATTAAAATAGAGTTGAATTGGAATTTGAGTACAGGATTCAAATAGGAATTTGAAAATAGAATTTTCAAATAGAAATTGAATATAGAAATTTAAACGAAATGTGAGTATAGAATTTGAATAAGAGAAATTCAAATAGAATTTGAATAAGAGATTTGAAATAGAATTTGAATATAGAAATTAAAATGTAATTTGAATATAGAATTCAAATGGAATTTGAATATAGCATTCAAAGGGAATTGAAATTTAAAATAGAAGATCGAAGTATAAATAAATTTATTTCCAAGTTAGGGAAAATCGACAATTTTAGAAGATCAGGAATATTATGTTGAATTGGAAATTTTGATTTATATATATTAAAAATATATAAGAATGGAGCTGAAGTTATTATAAACGAAGTTAAAACGTTCATATATATAAATATAATTAAAACGAACTCACCGCAGCGCGGCAATTCGTAAATTGGCGATTCGAACTTCAATTGAGTATACAGAACTCAATTGAAGTCGGAATTCTTTGAAACAAGGATCGTCGGGACCGGTTGAATAATAGTTTTCTAATGAAAGAGAAAATTATGGATTTGTCGTATAGATTTTGAGTTATGTCAAAATCAATTTTTCAGAAAAATAGCATCATAATCGTTTTAAAAACCATAATGGTTTATTTAAATAAATAAAGGGATTTTAAGGAAATAAAATCCGAATTGACATTAGAAAAATCTAGACTGGAGATACAAAATAAATATGAACTCCAATGAAGTAAGTGAAATGATTTTTGAGACAAGAATCATATTTTTAATTATCAAACAGAATTAACTAAATTGGAGAATAATTAGTTAAAGGAAATTTAAATCGAAAATTGGGTTTTTGGAAAAGTGAAAGAGATTGAGAATTTATATTCGAAGTCGAATATATAACTCGAGTTGAAAATAGAATTAGAATTGGGTTCATGAGTGGATTAAAATATATTGGAATGTGATATGTTCAAATAAATTAGTGAAATAGGCTAAGAGTTAATTAAAGAGTTAATTAAGGAATTGAGTTAAAACGATCAGGTGTAGTTGAAATAAATTGGACAGGTATAGACATACAGGAGACAGGTATGGGATAAGTATAATGAAGAAAATATATATAGAATGCTCGACAAAAAGGTACGTATTTAATTCATACATGAGATTTTATGCGCCGTATCGGCAAGCCACTTCGCTTTTTCTTTTGGATTGGTGAGGGCCATGGGAGGCTATTTGAAATATCCCGATGCTCCCGGTACAAAGAAGGTTATGGCGAATTTTTCCGGAAATTTAAGGAGTTAGAATATTTTTAAGAAGTTTGATAACTAGAATCTATATATCAATATATATATAGAAGTCGATAAGAAAAACGAACTTAAAAATAGAATAGTATAATAAAAAAGGAAGACTAGGAATAAAATCTCATAAGAATAGAAAGTGTATACGTGTTTAAAAGTGAATAGGTACTTGTATGGTATTGATTTTTCGAGTAAGTAGTCATATCTGTTTTGACGTTATAAATGTTATTCAGTCAAGGTCTAAGAGGTAGTTATACCCCAACTAGATTGATTTCATTATTAACAAACAAATAGTAAGATTTCAGGCTCAAAGATCAATGTTGGATAAGAGTTAGTTGAATATAGTATTTGGGTTGTCGTAACGTTGTTTTACACAACATCCGTTTTAACCCAAATAAGTGTAAACTTGGAAATAGAATAATAAATATTTCCTAAGTATAAAAATAAATGAGATCGAAAAAGAGATAAGTAATTGGAATATTTTCCAATTATAACTAGCATATATTTTCTAAGTTTAAGAAAATAAAGGAAGGCGATATTCAGAAATGTTTTCCAAATAGCGTAAAAGGCCAATATGGGTATTGAAAATATTTGGTTAACAAATATTGATAAGGAAATGGAAAAGAGATTTAATTAATGGAATATTAATTAAAGAGCCCAGTGATTTGTTTGATATGTCGAATGAACACTTGTTTTCTTCGATAGTTAAATTATCGACTATCGAAACATTTGTTTTTATTCGATAGTTAAATCACAGACTATCAAAGTTTTGACCATCGTTGTCAATATGGAGAGACCAGTTGGATTATTATCCGAAGAACCACTCCGTATTGGCATAAGCGTTGTGAACCAAGTATGCTGAATATATTGAAGACGGAGTAAAGTGCAAGGGCTTTTACTATTTATAGAAATTGTGCCTTCGGTTTCGTTCAGTCCCAGAATGAACGTAAATGGACGAATGTCTGACAGAGTATTTCCAATGATCGAATATATTGGTATGTATAAATATATATGGTGGCAACGGATTTATTCCCTTAGCATAATATCCAGAATGTATTTGTTCAAATCAATAAGTGGTTAACAGATCTGACAATGTGGCATTCAAAGTGATCGTGCTATCAATGAATGGGAAGTAATCGTAGCTTCAAACCTCAACAATCAGAAAATGACAAAAATCGGACAGGAAGTATGGCTATGTGGGTCACTCCCATTAGGGTGTATTATCACCTATCTAGAGATTCATTTTATTTCTTATTCTATTCGATGTTGTCCTATTCGGGAAACAGTTGTTAATTCTAACCATTGGTGACATACATTCGATACACTCAAGCGAATTGAGTGGTCGGTCATGTGTGGGCCGGGTTGCAAGACGTTCTTGTTGAAATCAGTGTATTCCTCTCTAGAGATACACTATCGGAAGGTGGTTCCATACCTTGTCATAGTCAAAATCCAAATCTCCAATAAGCGCCCACGGCTTTTGATTTTATAATATATATGGAGCGTGAGATGCAAGCGTTCCGCTAGATTCTATTTATTTGATGTAGACATTATTATAATATCACTGGATTTTTGTATCAAAGTGTTTTGGATTATAGTAAGGTAAAAACCGTCCATGTTTGTCTGTGGGCTAGTCTTACTATTATCTTTCCCTTTTGAAAGAATTTTGAAAGTTAAACAAATGATTGGAGTTTACTCACACCAGTCCCATGACTGACCCAGAGTTTATTTTGTTTTGTTTTCCCTTAGCTCTTGGGTGCCCAAATTTGTACGGGCAGTCAAGTAGTCGGGATTTTACAGATTCACTTAGAGGAGCTTGAAGCAGGAGGCTTCACCAGTTAGCTATAGACTATCATATTTCCACTATGTATTGTGTTGTATCTGGAAACAGGTGTGTATAACTGTTCAAGGAATAACTGTTGTGCTCTGATGATGGTATGTATATAAAGTTACTGATTTGTATTTCAAAAGTTATGTTATATGATATATTTTATTCGTTCCGCTGTGATATTTGTCTTCTTTATTTTCTTCTATTCTAACCTTTCTATCTTTCTATTTCTCATCCTCTAACTTCTTTCTAATAATGATTCGTATTTCTGTGCAATTTGGATTGGACGTGTGGTGTTATTAGTCAACTTAGATAGTACGGATTTGCGGGTCGTTACACCAAGGATCGATTACTAGTAGTCCTTGCAATCCGTAGATTCCAATCACGACAGAATCACTGCCAAAATATCTCTAACCGCTGAACCAAAGAAATTCAACCAGTGGTTCTTCCGTCTACGAATATCCACGGCCTTCGGTGCTCCATATTCAATCAATATCTTCCACGTATTTGCTGGTTGGAATGGTTTTCGAATATAATTCGACCCCGGTCTTTCCATATCAACAATCATATTGACCAGATTTGATAGTCAGTTATTTAACTATCAAATAAATAATCATGAGAATGAAATGAGTTTAGTGATTCAGTAATCGGCATTACTTGGCATTTTTAATTAAATATCTGTTAATTATATTATTAAAATTTTCCAATATTTTGAATTTATCTTTTATTTCTTAAAATAAATAAGAATATTCTTAAAATAATTTCATTCACTGATGAACTTTTCGAATAGAACTTTTAATATTATTTGCGAAAATCATAACTTATGTTTCCCTCAATTGTCTCTCGTTTATAAACTAATACCATTCCTAGATAATCGTTAAGTCATTCAAGTTAAGGTATTTATTTACCTCTCAGACCTTGACCAACAACATTCATATCTTTAGAATAGATAGAAGTTTATTAACCACCAGTTTTCCTTTGAAAACCTTATTTAAATCTCAGCAGCGTTTACTTAATTAATTATTAAGTACACTATTATTATACTTTTCTATCAATCCTTAATAATCAACGTTATACTCGAGCTTCGATTCCATTGTAAATATAATTCTTTATAAACTTTCTTCAACATCTCATTATAAATATTCTAACTTGTTTGTAACAACATTACTATATTTTGTTTAAATCATATATAAATATCTTTACAAATCTAGTATAAATATTTTTATCAATACAATTCAATTTATCATCTGTAACAAACGTTACAGATTTGATCTCAAAACCTTTTCAGTTTCCTTTATTTATACTCTTTTCAAATCATTGAGACAACTTATGCGTTGCTGAAAATACCATAGCGATCTTTTTAAGGATCTACAGTTATAAATAAAATGGTTTAATTTATCATTTGTAACAATAATTACACATTCATTTTCCAAAACTCTTACTTCATTTACAAATCCCATTTGTAAATTATTATCGACAACTGATATTTTGATTACATTTCTAAACTCTTAATTTCCATTTACAAAATCGTTTGTAAATCATTTACGACAATTTATATTCCTTACTATTTCCAAAAACTTTTACTCATCTTATACTTTTGCCTTTTATTAACATTCTGAACTTCGGAATAAATCTCACTTTGTTAATCATTCCGAACTTCGGAATATAACATTTTGAACCTCGGAATAACCATCATTTAACCATTTCGTACCATTTCCCCAATTCCTAATTTCCTTTTTCTAATTTCAAATATTAAATAAATATTTAATTTAAGCTACCATATTCGTTTAAAAATCCTTTTTATAACTTCGTTATAAAATTCAGTTTTAACATAAAACCTGTTAACTCCATTCACAATTCAATTCAATTTCATTCAATTTTGATCACATTTTAAAGTAATTAAAAAGTAATCTCCATAATTATTATTAATTAAAATAATAATTTAGGTCAATCATTAACTACAGTAACAGTAGTTAATTTCTTAATTAACAAAAATAAATAGTAAGTTTTTTTTTAAAAATCTTATTAAAATTAAAATAATTATTCATAAAACTATTTTATTAAATTAATTCAAACAAATTAATTTAGTAATTATTCTAAGTTAAAAACAGTTGATTTAGTCAACTTAGTACATGATTAATTCGTTACCCAAATTCAATTGGCTCTTCCTTTAAATTAATTAATATCATAATTAATTAAAATTATTCCATTTAATCGTTTCTTAACAAAAATAATTATCCAATTCTTAAACGTTAGATTAGTTTCAGTTCATTTGCTTATACATCTGATTAACATAAGCATTTACCCTATAAAATGATTTATTAGTGGCTTATAAATTTAAATAATAAATAATGAATATTTATTTTCTTTTCTAAACTTTTATTCAAAATAATAGATTTAAATAAATTTATCTCCAGTTATAAAAATAAATTTTATAACTTCACTTTTTTCAATTTATCTGACAGTAAATCAATATTTGGAAAACGATTGATTTATAGGCCATATACTGCAAAATTACAAAACCAATATCTCCCATTTGTTTAAACAAAACAAATGTTGAATTTCAGGTCAACGGTCAACAACCAAATCAATCATTTAATCAGAATAGTTCATATAATGAAAATAAATATTATTGAATTTATTTGAGGAATCCCGTTGGATCCCTCCAAACTGTTCTTCCCTGTATCAGAATAGATCATCTCACATAAATTCATTACAATTCAATTTAATTGATAATTTCTATAACAATAAGTAAAGGCTATTTAACACTACCAATCAACAAACAATTCAAACAATTTAAAACATTTATTTTATAACCGTGACCAACAAGGTAAGTTACTTTAATTGGGACCAATCGTTAAAATAACGATTTGTTATTTCATTGAAATTAAACAACATTTAATTTCATTGGTTCAATCAACATATGAGTATATAATTAACAAACAGTCAATCATTAGCAACTACAACAAACATTAGCAACCATAGCACACAAAATAAAAACCTGACTTATATCAAATATAAGTGGAAGAACTGTGTGAGCTTAACTCATCTTGATTTAATTTGTCATTGAAATGGTTCGTTTTAATTAAATTAAACAAGTGTTTAATTTAATTAAAATTCACAACTACGTCAAACTCTGTCCGAACCCACTCCAAAATGTTACACTTGTTGGTACGATTCCAACGTGATCAACCTTGTTAATTTCTGGTAATGCACAGCCGAATTATTGTATTAATAATATTGTATAAACAAATATTTAAACTAAACTTTAGTTGCAAAGTAAATGGACCTTAAATTTTGTAATCAGCCCATGTCCATATCAAAGCACCTTCGCCACAGTATTGCATCTTCACCAAATACTAGTTCATCCCCTTTTGTTTGGCTTGTTCTATCTCTCCACTCCCCATTTTCGTTTTTTTTAAATCTGAAAGCAAACGGCCTAAGCCAAAGCTCGTGACAAAATAATTGCGCACCTCCCTAGACACTAATCCAACTTCACCTGAACCCTTCTCATCCGTAATGTTTGTTTCCCATTCCACCTTCTAATTTGCATTTTTGAAACCTGCTATCTTATTTTTATACTGTTGCATGTGTTGACAGTACATCGTGCACCCCCTCACCCACGCCACTTGTAATAACCCAGAAAATACGGGCCAATTTAAACTTTTTAAATTGGTCATTTCAAAGGAATTTGAATAATTGAAATAGAATATTTCAATAAAATAGTGAATTAGAAATAGTGAGTCTGTTTGAAAATTTGAATTCACACTTTGACTGACTGTGCAGGGTGGAAAATATAACGGATTTTAGTGAAACCAAAAATATTTAAATCTGTTAGTCAATACCTTTCTAACGAATCTGAAAAATCGAAATTTCATAACGGGAATCAAAAGTTATGGCCGATTGAATTTTCAGAAAGGTCGTTATATAGAATATATGGCGCTGGAAAATTGATATTTTGCAAACGACCTCGGAATTCGACGAAACCACTTTTGTTGGGTCCGGGATGTCAAACTATTGCTAGGTTTCAAATTTCATAATTTTTGAAGCTAGTATGTGAGCGTGGCAAAAGAAAATGTGTTTGGTCAATTTCTGTTAAATTGGATCGACCAGAAAATGGCCATTTTTCAAACGATCTCAGAATTCGACGAAACTAGTTTTGTTGGGATCGTAGCTTCAAAACATAGCTAGATTTATTTTTCTGGAATTTTTCGAATCAGTTTGTGGCCCTGGCAAATTGAAATGCACGTTCAGAGTTAAAAATTAAATGTTTTATACTTTAATTTGAAAAATAACTGACTGTAACAGTCGAATTGGCCAACAAAACATATCCCATTGTGTCCGGGATGGGGGTATTTAGCTAGGGACGACAATCGTTGGACTTAAAAAGGAGTTCGTTGGAGAAAACACTATTTAAAAATATAATATATATATCGGCCAATCAGAATTTTTCTTTCATAAATTAAAAAAAACCTCGTTCCTCTGAAACGAACGGCGAAACCCGTTCGATTCTTCCCGACGAGATTTCGACCGCCTCAGCCCTCTATCGCCGCCGCCGCCACCACCCAGAATCGAACCGCCTCCTCCTCCTCATCAAATCCGACCAACTCCCTCAACCCCTCGTCGCAGCCTCCGCCTGAATCGAGCCCAGGAAGTCGTCGACTTCCCAGCGCCGTCGATCACCATAGGAGCCACCGAGCCACCCCAAACCACCACCGACAGGACCGCCTCTCCTCCCTCTTCCACGTCAGCACCTCCGATCGTCCCCATGTGCCACGGATTTCGCAAAAACCGCAACCCTAGTTTCGAACCACTTAGAAAGGTGAGTCCTTTTTGATGTCCGCACTTTGAAAAATCATATCTTTTTGGTGTGTTGATGAAATTCGATGAAACAGGAAACATCGGGACTGCAAGGAAGCTCTCTACCACATAGAAGAAGCCGCAGATTTTTCTGAGTCATCTACGATTTTTAGCACTCCGCAAACCATGTGAGAAATCTAAATTAAATGAATTTGAATGGAAAATGTCGTGTATAAATTGTATAAGCGAAATATAAATTACACACGTGTTGTATACCTCATGTACATGCATGGTGTAAGCTATATAAGCGAAGTATGAAATATACATGCATAGAATAATTGATATATGTGTTGAAATGCAAGTGAAATATAGCAATAATATATGTATACTCCCCTCGTCCACAAACCATGGACGATATTTATTGTTGTGAATTGGTGTGAAATATTGGATGAAAAATACGAACGGTTGAATAATTGTTTGTGGTTGATATTGTTTGGTTGTGGTTGAAAAATACCCATTGGTGATTGAAATGAATTGGAAATATTTTTGGAAATAAAAATAAAACATGCCGCCTGCGTGCGAATTAGATGCATGAATCCCCATTGTCAAAAACCGCGAGGTTTTAAGGTAGAGCGAGGAGCCGTACTAAGGACGGTGCCGGTTTTAACTACCCTGCCGTTATGCTGCCGAAATTTTGAATAATATTCAAGTGTTAGAATTATTTTCATATGTTGAAATTATCTTCATGCGTTGAAATTAAAGTCATATATTGGTACTATATCCATGTGTGGAAATGTTCATGTGTTGAAAAGTGATGTGTGAAAATTAAATTCATTTGTGAATGAATGAAGTGTTTAAACAATAAAAATCACATTTTTATAATATATATGAAGTATGAAAAATATTCGCCTTATATAAATAGTTTCAACAATAAAAATTCCATCTTTCTAATATGGACAACATAAATAAAATATCCATGTGTGGAAATGCTCATGTGTTGAGAAGTGTGTGTAGTGGAAAAGTTCATGTGTTGAATAAAAAGATCGAACAATAAAAATTACATTTTTATTGAAACTATGAAGTGTTGAAAACATCCATTTGTCGAATAAATAATTCAAATGATAAAATTATCATTTTTATCATATATGTTATATGCTAGAAATATGCGAACGTTGAAATAAATATTTGTGAATGAAATATTATTTTTAACATGCATAGGAACTAAATAAAATAGGCATGTGTTGAAATCTGTTTTAGTTCGCTGAAATTATCATCTTTGAAATGTGAAGTGTTAAAAATAGCCACTTATTCAAATAAATATGCATGAGTTGAAATATACATTAATTAGCTAATGATATGATTTTAGCCTATGCATGCAACATTAGAATGAATGGTGTTTTTAAACCAAAATAAATCAAATATGAAGTTGAATGGAAAATGATAAGTGATGAGAATAGTATATATGTACATGCATATTTATTGAACAGGTTATAGCAAACGGGCTAGAGAAGAGGAATAAAATTTTGTGCCCGACAAATAGGTACACATTTACTGTTTTGTTTGGATGATGATTTTATGAGCCTGTTGGCTAGCCGCTTGGCTTTTTCCTTTTCTTTTTGACATGAGACGCCCGTGTGGCTATATGGGAATTTTCCCAGCCCCTCCCGTACAAAGGAGGTTATGGAAAAAATTTCCAAAATTTAAAGGCGTCAGTGAAATAATTGAAGTGAAAACGATATAGGAATTTTTGAATGAACTATATTTATATAAATATATAAATATAAATAAAATTAAAACGAAATGTGGCCGTGCAGTTTTTGTTTTGAAACCATGATTTCAAACGACTAGTGCGGGAAATCCGACCATTGGATTTTCCCGAAACCGCAACCGTTGGGTTCGCCTTGGAAATATCTTTCCAACGGCACCAAATTTGTGAAGATCCGACGATTGGATTGTTTGGAATGTTTAATTCAAATCTGAAGAAAAACAGCTCCAGAAACGATTATATTTATATATATATATATAAATATAATTAAATTAAATTGAATAACGACGCTGCAATTCGTAAATTGAAATCGTAACTTCAAATGGCTAGTGCGGAAGATCCGACCGTCGGATTTACCCAAAACTGAAACCGTTGGATTCGTTTTGAAATGACCTTCCTAATGATATAAAATTTGTGAAGATCCAACGGTTAGATTTTCAGATAAGTGTAAAACAATATTAGTGAAAAACAGCGCCAGTGCATCGGCACGACCTGAAACGTCGTTTAATTAAATATGGCCGTTTTAAATTAAATGAAAATGGCGATATATCGTTATAAAATACTATAGACGATATAGAGTGGAAATAAACCAATTTCGTTGTGTTTGCTTGATATGTGATGGTTGAATGTATTTAACATGAGAATTATAACTAAAGAACTGAAATGTGGATGTTGAATAGTCCAACCATGTGATTAATTGATTTGAAAATCTAAATTTACGTGGGTTATTTGAAAAGGCCGAGTTCATCTCATTCCAAATAATCGATCGACGTCGAGAAGTCGAAGTGTCGAAGACGGTTGAAGACCGACGATCTTCACATTGGATGGATGGGCGCTACTGATGCTCGTGATTGGAGTAGCTACCATGAAGGAGCTGAAGTAGTAGCCGTCCAAACATACTGTTAATTGTACGGATATGCGAGGAATTGGTGCCTCCGGTTTCGTTCAGACCCAGAACGGACTTGTAAATGGACTGTGTGTCTGACATTGGATTTTGTTCTATGCTGGTTGATCTCTGTTAAATATATATCTGTTTGGCGGCGGAGAATTTATTCTCTTGCTTAACGCCCTTTTCTGAGACATACGAGCTCATAGGTTATGTATTGATAGAAATCAGTCGCTTGGAGTGGATTGCATGTGTGGCACGCCTAAGTGGCATATGATTTAGGCTTCTGTTGCAAAACAAGGTCTTGTGGTTGATGATCAAAGCATGGTCTGTTTGACGTAGCTTTGTGTATAACGTGAATTCGCGAGCCTCACACCCCGGTATGAGTCAAAAACGGGAGAAGGACCCAAGGAGTGCACGACGTTTCGTTCTAGCTATGGTGGTGTCAGTGACCTCCCAGCCCTGACATTTATATCTACTTTTCACCTGTGTGGTTGTTGGAATGCGAGGCGCCTCGATTATAAGTCTGTAAGGACCGGGAAACGTGTGTTCAGGAATTGCCAATCCTCAAAAGTAAGAGAGGACCGGCCTTGGAGGATCCAGGGATTGCTGTGTGCGGTCCCGAGGCATTTGCTTGAGTGTCTCGAACGGAGAGGAGCTTGCCCCTTGCCTCGA
Source organism: Allium sativum (assembly GCA_030737875.1). Classification (NCBI taxonomy): domain Eukaryota; kingdom Viridiplantae; phylum Streptophyta; class Magnoliopsida; order Asparagales; family Amaryllidaceae; genus Allium; species Allium sativum. Next base: position 205,273,354 of record CM060919.1, read on the forward strand.
CTCATGAAGGAATCCAATTTCCAATACGAAATATGCGAATGTGATTGTATTACTAGTATGGCGACATGATATATGGTACCCATGCCGTCTAGGATTGATATTTATGATGGAATTTGCTTTTAAAACATATATGCACTAGTAATAATATCAAACACTTTTGTTTTATATGTATGAAGCATTTTTGGCCATTATAAGGTAAAACTCTATCCTCCGGCTTGCGTTGCATTGTGTGATGGGACCTGAGTCTTATAATGGCTTCATTTTATAAAAAGCATTGCGATGATTTAATCATTTACTTTATTTCATGCACTAGCACTCATTGGAGTAAACCCGTTCCGCGAAAGTGGCGGGGTCCTTTGATTTGCCCTATTATTGTTGTTAGTAAGTTAAGTAGATTTCTCATACCAGTCCCATGACTGACTCGTAGTTTGTTTCACCTTGCAAACTCGGGTGCCCTCATTTTCACACGGGCAGCCTAGTAACAGGTTTCTGACGCACTTTTGGCTCATGGCGAGGCTTGACTACACCATGCTGACTTGGATTTTCTCCGCCATTATTGTATCTATATTATGATTCCGCCATTGGCGATGTAGACTGATATTTATTTTGTATACTCCTTATGTATGATTCCGCCTCAGCGATGGTGACTGATTATGTATCATTATGCACTAAGTTGTATCCTGTACTGTGCTCTCTGATGTGATGATATCTATATGATTCCGCTGTCATATGTGTGTAAATTATTCTATTTTTTGTTTATGCTATTATCTGTGATCTGCTAATGATGATTAATGTGTTATATTCCAATGATTATCCTTAACACCGTGTCACGGGGTTTTGGGATCGTCACAGCTGGTATATAATTTTTTCAATGCATATATAACTTATACATCGAACGCACAACTTATACAATGCTTGTACATGAGGTGTACAACACTTATATAACTCATACATCGACTATATAATTTATACATTGTCGTTTTCCACATCGTTTATAAATTAGAAATCTCACATTGGGTTCCACTCCACCAAAAATAGCAGAAGGCTCAGAAAAATATGCGATCTCTTCTAAAATGTAGAAGGCGTCCACACGGTCACGATGTTTCCTGTTTCATCGAATTTCGTCAAGAAACGAAAAAGATAGGATTTTACAAAGTTTGCAGCACTTTAAAACTGTTGAAATCAGTTTATATAATATAAACCGTACCTCCTTCGTTTTGTTCGAAACTAGGTTTCCACTTTCCTCGAAATCCGCGCAGCTATATGACGATCGGCCTTCACCACCTTGAAGGGCTAGGAGAGGCGCTCCTATCGAGGTAGGCGCGGTGTCGTGCGATGGCGGGTCTGGCCTGGAATCGAGGTCGACGCGGCGCAGCTTTCGGGGGCCAGAACTCGATGACGGGGAAGAGATAGGCGGTGCGGTTGGTACTGATTTGAAGGGGAGAAGGAGGGCTTCAAGAAGTTCAACAGGATGTGGGGCTGAAGGTGGCTATGGCGATCGGAAATGGGGAGGGAAGCTTTGGAGGCTAGCCGCCGTTTAGGTCGGGAGAGAGAAAGGGATTTTTCTTTTCTTTTTTTTTATAAAAATTATGATTAGTCGGGGAAGTTTTAAAGGGATTTTCTGACACGACCACCAATCTAAACCCAATGGCTGTCATCCCTAGCATTTTACCCCCATTCTGAACACAATGGGATATGTTTCGAAGGCCCATTCGATTGTATCAGTCAGTTTTCCTTCAAATTAAAATATATAACATTCAATATTCAATTTGAACGTACATTTCAATTGGCCAGGGCCACAAACTGATTCGAAAAATTCCAAAAAAATAAATCTAGCTATGTTTTGACGATACGGTCCCAATAAAACTAGTTTCGTCGAATTCTGAGACCGTTTGAAAAAAGGCCCATTTCTGGTCGATCCAATTTAACTATAATTGACCAAAATGCGTTTTCCTTTGCCACGCTCACATACTAGCTTCAAAAATTATGAAATTTGAAACCTAGCAATAACTTCACATCCTGGATCCAACAAAAGTGGTTTCGTCAAATTCCGAGGTCGTATGCAAAATGGCCAATTTCACGGGCTATATAAATTCCATAGCGACCTTTCTGAAAATTCATTTGGCCATAACTTTTGCTTTCCGCTATGAAAATTCGATTTTTCAGATTCGTTAGAAAGGTATTCACAAACAGATTTAAATATTTTTGGTTTCGCTCAAATCCATTTTGTTTTGCACCCGGTACAGTCCGACAAAGTTTGAATTCAATTTTTGAAACTACAACGCCATTTCAGGCCTTGTTTATAATTATAATTAATTATATTCGTTTTCAATTGTCGATTCAACTCACTTTTCATCGCTACTATTTAAAATATTTATTTTAAATATTTAAAATCCATTATTTTAGCCAATTTAAAAATTTTAAATTGGTTCAGATTTTCCGGGTCGTTACAATCTCCCCCACTTAAAACTTTTCGTCCCCGAAAAGGAACAAAGTCGAAAGTGGTTTGATTAATCAACTCTACGTTCGATCTGGCTTCCATTCTCCAACTTTTCAGTTTCTGAGAATTTTCAAATTCTTCAAAAATTTGGCTAACACCCGGAATTTTCGAAAAATTTCGCCATAACCTCCTTTGTGCGGAGAGAGGTTTGGAAATTTATTGGGCCGTATTAGGTACCCAATAAATCCTAATAAGCATACACATATTTATAGTGATATATTCTGTGTTTACAGGGGAGCGTGTATTGATAATAACTCCAGAGAATAAATTCTCGTCACCCTGTCAAAGCCTGAGGGAGTGTGTATTTTAAATGCTCCAGAGGATAAATCCTCGTCACCTCGTCCCGTGTGGGAAATAAATAGTCCATGTGCCGTATCTAATAACTAGAGAGACGTGATTATTGTCAACTCCAGACCCGTGTGGGGTTTTTATTAATCTGGCAATTGAATCGTTACAATTTAAATAGTCCATATCAGTCATCAGTTCAACCTGGAAAATATAGTCATCGCCATACAAGCCTCTCGCTTGTATGGTAAATCTTCCACCTCGTCACACAAGCTCCAAATGCTTATGTGGTATATGATGAAGTATGCCTATCTTCTGAAGTATGCCATGTAATGTAGATCAAAATTAATTGTTACTATCCTTTGGCGATGTTTATTTTTACACATAGAATAACCAGCACTCCGCATCCAATGGCATTCACAGGAGTTGATATAATAATATTTCGCATCCAACTCATTAAGGTTTACCTATTTGTCGGGCGCGCAAATAAAATCTTTACTCAACAGCTATCCAATTACCTGTTCATTCATATATATATAATGCACAAGTATATATATTTCTATCTATTTTTAAATCAGTTCAATGTGTGATTTAAATGAATATATTCTACCATTCATTCGATTATTGATTAAATTAACTATTGTTTTTAACTTTTCAAAATCATACAAATCAATTTCTACATTCTTTTAAAATCATTCAGACTATAGAATTAAAAGTGCACATCCATGGAAGGAAAATAACAACAGAGTAGAGAACTAATTGGTAATGCAAAGTATGGTAAATGTACCTTGCACCGGAGTCAAACAGAGATATCCACTCGGCATCTAGGATAAGCTTTCTGAATGCTCTCCTCAGTTTCCCAAGTACAATCTCGCGGATCTCCACTCCATTGCACTTTGACTAAGTGAACCTTCTTGTTCCTCAGTTCTTTGGTTTCTTTGCCGATGATCTTTAGCGGTTCTCTTCTCATTCTGAATTAGATGGGGAGCAAAGTGAGAAAGTTCGTTGAACTTCTTATGATATTTTGGAATGGTCATATCCCCTTGTATGAGATAAGAAAATTCATCGCATAATCGCTCAGTCGCTTCTGGAGGAGTAAATCTTTTCATGAAAATCACTTTGAATCTATCCCAAGTGATATCATCTTCTGGATTATTCTTAATAACTGAATCCCACCAGAACAAAGCTTCGTCTTTGAGTGCACAGGAGGCCAGTAATCTTTTCTGGTCATCCCTCAGCTTTAATGCTTCGAAGATTTTCTCAGCAGAACGAATCCAGGCTTGTGTTTTAATAATTGACTCTTCCCCCGTGAAGGGTTTTCCACCCATATTTCTATATTTCATAAATAGAGCTTCTATATCCGGGTCAGTATTACTTCTTCTGTTTCTGGCACTCATTTTCTAATTCTTCTGCAAATAGCAGATCAAGTGTCAGGTCAACAGAAAAGATATTTCAAAATATAGAGACAAATACTTGAATGTAAATGCGTCTATCGAGGTGTTATTTCATTCTGCTACTCATACAAGGATATTATTGATCCTATCTGTAATGAGTTACTCATCCTAGAACACTACTGGTTCTATTTCTGACGAGTTCGTTAATATGTTATATTCCAGAACTAAGCTTAACCAAAGCTCTGATACCATGATGTGACGACCCCAAACCCCGTTCGGATGGAGTCAAGGGTTATCTTTGGAATATAACACAGAAACAGATAATAGCAGAACAGAAATAAATAAACACACCAGATAATGAACAATAGAATATACTGGATGAAAGTAATCATCAGAGTTACACAGTACATAGGATCTTACTTAGTACAATTACAGTTCTGCTATACATTAATGTCTACAGCGGAAACAAACAAAATATGTACAATAGGAGCTGAACAACATAAAAGAGGTAAATGATAGAATCCATCTTCAGCTCCAGCTATCCAGGAAGAGCCAACTAAACCTGAATACATGGCTGCCCATGCAGAAAAAGGGGGCACCCGAGTTTGAAAGTGAAACAAACTACGAGTCAGTCATGGGACTGGTTTGAGAAATCTACTCAACACATTTAATATATGGCTAATCACAGGACCACGCCACTTTCGTGGAACGGGTTTACTCCATCGGATTGCCAGTGCTTAAAAAAAACAAATCTTTCTTTTAAACATCGCAATGCTTTTTATAAAAATGAAGCCATTATAAGACTCAGTTACCATCACACAATGCAACGCAAACCGGAGGATAGAGTTTTTACCTTATAACGGCCAAAATATGCTTGATACGAATAAAACAAAGGCATTTGATATTATTGCTAGTGTTTATATGTTTCAAAAACAATTTCAAATCATAACTATCAATCATAGACGACATGAGCGTCCCATGCCACTATGTCGCCAAATATAGGTAAACAATCAAAACCGCACAGTCACGTAATTGGAAATTGGATTTCCGTCATGAACCAAGGCAAAGGATCGTCCTCTCCGAATTCGAGACGCTCTCGCCCGCCCCTCAGGCAAGCGCGCAGGCAAGCCTTGGATCGTCAGGGCCGGTCCACCGATGTGGATTATTATGCCTGAACACTGCGTTTCCCCGCCCTATGGGGCGTAAACGAGCCAACGAATGACTCCATCGGACCTGGATCGTCCGATCAAACCGAGGCGCCTCGCAACAGCGACAACCACATAAGTCAAACTCGTCAGGGCGTGTAAAACCACTGATGCCACTTCTAGCTAGAAAGAAATGCAGGCCCTCCCTGATGTCCTCTCCCGTTTCTGGTTCATACCGGGGTGTGAGGCTCGCGAATTCACGTTATACACAAAGCTATGCCACACAGGCGGTGCTTTGATCATCACCACAAGACTTTACTTTTTAACAGAAGCCATGATCATTTGCCACTTAGGCATGCCACACTAGCAGCTCATGCCATGCGACTGATGTCAATCGATATACAACCTCTGAGCTCGTGCGTTTCAGAGAAGGGCGTTAAGCAAAAGAATAAATTCTCCGTCGCCAAACAGATGTATATTTAACAGAGATCAATCAACACAGAATAAAATCCAATGTCAGACACACAGTCCATTTACAAGTCCATTCTGGGTCTGAATGAAACCAGAGGCACTATATACCTCGCAAACCCATCGATCACCACGTACGTCTGGACGATCACCACTCATTATCCATATTTCAGCATGCCTCCCAATCAGAACCTCGGTTACAATCCAAACGAAGTGAAGATCTCCGGTCTTCGACCACCGTCTTCATCTTCGACTTTCAATCGTCAGTCTATTATTTGAAATGAGAATTAACTCGGCCTTTTCAAATAATTCACGTATTTAGAATTTCAAATCAATTTATTTCAATGGTTAAATCATTCGACAACACCAATTTTGTTCTTTAATGTACTTTTCACACCAAACACATTCAACCATTAAACACCACATAAATCGAGCAAATTCAGTTTATTTCCATTCCATATCGTTTGAATATTTTATAACAATTTATCGCTATTTTTATTTATTTTAAACTAGCCAATTTATTCAACACGACGCTTCGGGCCATAACGCGGCCGTGGCGTTGTTTTTCTTCAGATTGGATTTACACATATCTGAAAATCTAACCGTTGGATCTTCACAAAATTTACATCATTAGAAAGATCTTTTCAAAACGCATCCAACGGTTATAGTTTCGGGAAAATCCAACGGTCGGATCTCCCGGTATAATCGTTTGAAGTTTCGATTTCAAAATACGAACTGCAGCGTCGTTATTCGATTAATTATAATTATATATATATATATATATATATATAATCGATTCTGGCGCTGTTTTTCCTTCAGATTTGAATTAAACATTCCAGACAATCCAACCGTTGGATTTTTACAAAGTTGGTGCCGTTGGAAAGATATTTCCAAAGCGAACCCAACGGTTGTGATTTAAGGAAAATCCGATGGTCTGATCTCCCGTACTAATCGTTTGAAATCACGGTTTCATAATACGAACTGCAGGGTCGTTTTTCGATATATTTCAATTCTATTTAAATACATATCGATTCTTCGATTTCAAAACCATATGAATTTCACACTTTTGATAAAAATGATATTTTCATCTAACTGCCTTCTATTTCAACACTTCACTATTTTTAACAATTCATTTATATAATAAAAATGTGATTTTTATTGTAAAACAATTCATTTCAAAACACTGTTATTTTATATAGTTCGTATAGATGATAAAAATGTGAATTTTATTATAAAACAATTTATTTCAAAATATGAACACCATTCAACACATGAATTTCAACTCAACAATGTTTCCACACATGGAGGTTTTCTATTCAACGAATAAATATAGTTTCAACAAATGAAAATAATTCAAACACATGAATATTATTCAAAATTTCGGCAGCATAACGGCAGGGTAGTTAAAACCGGGACCGTCCCTAGTACGGCTCCTCGCTCTACCTTAAAACCTCGCGGTTTTTGACAATGGGGAATCATGCATCAAGTTCGCACGCAGGCGGCATGTTTATATTTATTTCATTTCCACAAACTAATCCTATGTGGTTTCAACCAAATATTTCTCAACCACAAATGGGTATTTTTCAACCATAATTCACCAATACTAACCACAAACAATCCCAATCAACCATTCGCTATCAATCAATTTTCACACCAATCACAACCAATAAATATCATCCATGGTTTTTGGACGAGGGGCGTGTGTGTATATATATATGTATATATATAGCAATTCACTTCTATTTCAACACATATATAATTTTTACAACGCATATATAACTTATACATCGAACGCGCAACTTATACAACGCTTATACATGAGGTGTACAACGCTTATATAACTCATACATCAACTATATAATTTATACATCGTCGTTTTCCACATCGTTTATAAATTAGAAATCTCATAACGGTTAGATTTTCAGATAAGTGTAAAACAAAATTAGTGAAAAACAGCGCCAGTGCATCGGCACGACCTGAAACATCGTTTAATTAAATATGGCCGTTTTAAATTAAATAAAAATGGCGATATATCGTTATAAAATACTATAGACGATATAGAGTGGAAATAAACCAATTTCGTTGTGTTTGCTTGATATGTGATGGTTGAATGTATTTAACATGAGAATTATAACTAAAGAACTGAAATGTGGATGTTGAATAGTCCAACCATGTGATTAATTGATTTGAAAATCTAAATCTACGTGGGTTATTTGAAAAGGCCGAGTTCATCTCATTTCAAATAATCGATCGACGTCGAGAAGTCGAAGAGTCGAAGACGGTTGAAGATCGACGATCTTCACATTGGATGGATGGGAGCTACTGATGCTCGTGATTGGAGTAGCTACCATGAAGGATCTGAAGTAGTAGCCGTCCAAACATACTGTTGATTGTACGGATATGCGAGGAATTGGTGCCTCCGGTTTCGTTCAGACCCAGAACGGACTTGTAAATGGACTGTGTGTCTGACATTGGATTTTGTTCTGTGTTGGTTGATCTCTGTTAAATATATATCTGTTTGGCGACGGAGAATTTATTCTCTTGCTTAACGCCCTTCTCTGAGACGTACGAGCTCAGAGGTTATGTATTGATAGAAATCAGTCGCATGGAGTGGATTGCCTGTGTGGCACGCCTAAGTGGCATATGATCAAGGCTTCTGTTGCAAAGCAAGGTCTTGTGGTTGATGATCAAAGCATGGTCTGTGTGACGTAGCTTTGTGTATAACGTGAATTCGCGAGCCTCACACCCCGGTATGAGTCAAAAACGGGAGAAGGTCCCAAGGAGTGCACGACGTTTCTTTCTAGCTATGGTGGTATAAGTGACCTCCTAGCCCTGACATTTATATCTACTTTTCACCTGTGTGGTTGTTGGAATGCGAGGCGCCTCGATTATAGGTCTGTAAGGACCGGGAAATGTGTGTTCAGGAATTGCCAATCCTCAAAAGTAAGAGAGGACCGGCCTTGGAGGATCCAGGGATTGCTGTGTGCGGTCCCGAGGCATTTGCTAGAGTGTCTCGAACGGAGAGGAGCTTACCCCTTGCCTCGACTCATGAAGGAATCCAATTTCCAATACGAAATATGCGAATGTGATTGTATTACTAGTATGGCAACATGATATATGGTACCCATGGTGTCTAGGATTGATATTTATAATGGAATTTGCTTTTAAAACATATATGCACTAGTAATAATATCAAACACTTTTGTTTTATACGTATGAAGCATTTTTGGACATTATAAGGTAAAACTCTATCCTCCGGCTTGCGTTGCATTGTGTGATGGGACCTGAGTCTTATAATGGCTTCATTTTATAAAAAGCATTGCGATGATTTAATCATTTACTTTATTTCATGCACTAGCACTCATTGGAGTAAACCCGTTCCGCGAAAGTGGTGTGGTCCTTTGATTTGCCCTATTATTGTTGTTAATAAGTTAAGTAGATTTCTCATACCAGTCCCATGACTTACTCGTAGTTTGTTTAACCTTGCAAACTCGGGTGCCCTCATTTTCACACGGGCAGCCTAGTTACAGGTTTCTGACGCACTTTTGGCTCATGGCGAGGCTTGACTACACCGTGCTGACTTGGATTTTCTCCACCATTATTGTATCTATATTATGATTTCGCCATTGGCGATGTAGACTGATATTTATTTTGCATACTCCTTATGTATGATTCCGCCTCAGGCGACGGTGACTGATTATGTATCATTATGCACTAAGTTGTATCCTGTACGGTGCTCTCTGATGTGATGATATCTATATGATTCCGCTGTCATATGTGTGTAAATTATTCTATTTTCTGTTTATGCTATTATCTGTGATCTGCTAATGATGATTAATGTGTTATATTCCAATGATTATCCTTAACACCGTGTCACGGGGTTTTGGGATCGTCACAGCCTTCCTGTAGTTGCATCTTCCTCACTCTGGTCGCCACTACCTCTAACACTGCGCTTGTAACAACCCGGATTTTCAGAACCAATTTAGAACTTTTATTTTAGTTAATTTAATGGATTTAGTATATTTCAAATAATTTATTTTAAAATAATAATGACAAAAAATTTATTTACATCAAAGTTAGAACGAATAATTTATATTAATTATATTTCGAGCCTAAAATGTCGTGGTAGTTTCAGTTTTCGATTTTAAAATTTGAAAAATTATATAAAATTGATCGTAAGTCAGAATTGGATAAAACTGGACACGCCAGGATCGTATTGACAATATCTTTCTAATGAATTTTAGAAATTAAAATTTCAGTTTATATTTTGTGAGTTATGAAAAATTCAAAATCTCAGAAAAACGCTATGGAAATTATATATATAATATATAGGACCCAAAACGCTACTTTTTACATACGAATGAATTGGGACTCGAAATCACTTCCATTAAGTTCAAAATGATGTTTCTGCATTGAAAAAGTATAAACACTGATATATTTCGAGATTCGGAATTTATTTATTTACATATGTATTTTTTAATATAATTTATTTACGCCTTAAAAATAACCATTTTTCAAACGGTCTTCAAATTCAACGAAATTAGTTTTGTTGCGACCATATCCTCAAAACAAAGCTAGAAATAATTTTTCTGTAATTTTTAGAGCTAGTATAAGTAGTAATAAATTTTACAGTGAAAAACAGTCAATTTTCAGACTTTAAAAATTCGCTAATTATTCATACGGACTCGGAATTCAACGAAACTAGTCTCTATGGATTCGTAATGTCAAGAAATAAATATGTCTCAATTTTCATAAGAAATGGAATTCGTAGGTGTTAACACGGATTTTTACACTGAGAAAACTGATAAAATTTGAAGAAGATAAAATACATAAGAGATTAAAATAAGGGTATTGGGCCTAATTAAATTATTAACCCATATAAAATATCATAAGTGTTGTCATTAGCTGAACCCTAAGACAAAACATAGCCACCTTCTTCTTCCTCTATTCCATGGCGGCTCCCTCCTCTAAAATTTATTTTGCAAATAAGCCCCAGAAAACAAAATAATTTATATCTGTCAATCAGAAAAAAATCAGACCAAACCCTTTCTGTGTTTTGTTCATCTTCTTATCCTCTATCTACCACGAAAAATTCAAGAACTATCGTCGCACGAATTCGCCGGAATCTGAGTTTGAACGCAGAAAACTGATTTCAGATTTTGGCGAATAACTCACAAACCGTCAAGAATTAGACGGCGGCCAAGTTGGAGAAATTGCAGAGGAGACAAAGATCTACAACTTTGCTTTAGAAGGTTCTGTCTGAAAGTCGACGGAATTGCACGAAAATCGAGATGAACTGAAAAGCACCAAAACAGAAATTCCGGCGAAGCTGAAAACATAAATCAACAAATTCCGGCGAATCTAGGAAGTTTCAGGCGAGGGGCCGAACACGAAAGTTCTTCGTCTACGTGAGGGGAAGGTGCTCACCAATTTTCAGGGGGTTTGGATCAGCGAGACGACCTGCGGGACCCGCGAACAGATTTCCGTTCACGGCGAATTTCCCGTTGATCGGAGAAGCTCTAGGGGTGACGCTTTCTGGTGGTGGTGCGTCTCTCTAAGACGAAGAGGTTGGCGGTGGTCCGGTGATGTCAGGTGGCTCCAGGTGGTGGGAAACGGCGGTCAAAGGTGGTGAGGTGTCGTTTGATCGAGATTTGGTAGTAATTTTTTAATTTAAACTTTGAAATTGTAAATCTCTCTCATACGAACTCAGAATCTGACGATTTTGGATCCGCTGCGATCATGACGATGAGGGCTTCGCGTGGACACTAATTTTGTCCAATTCTGTGCAAGGTGAAAATTTGGGTAATTTTCATAATTTAAATTAATTATTTAATTTTTACCAACTTCGAAAATTCATATCTTGTTGATACGAACACGAAATCGCACGAAACTGGATTTGCTGCGATCGTGGCGTCAAGAGCTTCGGGTGTACATCAACTTTGTCAATTTTAGAGCATGTTAGATTTTGGGCTAAAATTTGACCTGAACCGTCAATCAAAAGCCTGACCAAGGTGAGAACTCTTTCTCACTCAATTATTTTGAACAGCTAATTATCTTAATAATTTAATGTAAATTAGTTGTTGGTAATTGAAATATGTGTTGATGAATTTCTTTTATTACATAGATGTTTGATGATTGCGATGTTATGTTTGGTTTTGTGGTTTGAGACATTTAACATGGAAAAATAATGTTATATTATTTATGATTATTTGAATATGTTTACACAGCCATAACAAGTTTCCTAACTTGTTTATGTTGATTGGATGATAAATTTTCACACATCGTTCAAAAGCACAATTAATAATATATTAATTGAATTTGTGTTGGTTGAAACCCCACACGGGTCTTGGTTGATATTTTGACTACACATCGCCCTTGTGATTAGCTAAAAATGCACTCTGGCTATTGTTGGATGATTTATCATTATTATGGAATTAATGCGATGTTTGAAATCCATATAATTAAAGTTATATGGTGATGGTTTAGTCTCATTCCAATTTGGAATTTGATGAATATTTAATTTAATATTCAATTCAAGGAATCAAATGATGTTTTGATGTTTTCAATTGAAAAGATAATAGCTTTATGGTTGAAGGTTTGAATTGAAAAGAATACATTTTCATGGACAATATGTTGAAATAAAAGATTTGAATTCAAAATTGAACATTTTGAAAAGATTATTATTATATTATTATAATAATATGGAAAGTGCAAATTTTTATCAAGAATTAGAATGTAAGTCAGAAGGTTTGAAAAACAAAGAATTTATGAATATTAATAACAATTTAATATGGAGACCCTTTATAGTATAAAGAGTATGTTAATTAAGATATTTTAAATTAGATGATATTTTGAAATTAAGTTATTTTAAAATAAAGGACATTTTAAGATAATACGTTTCAGTTAAACAACTATAATTATAAATTATAATTGTACTTGGACACGAGGTTCGGTTACATTGTGGTGGAATTCTGCCCGGACCCAACCAGCTATCCAGCGGCTACTAATGTCGAACCTAATGTGAGAGGTCCAAGTGCGTAAATACGAAACGGGCCATGACACAAGGTTAAGCCCAACTTGTGGGATAAGTATGCCCGGAACCAACCGGCATATCCAGCATCCACGAGTCGCAGGCTTATTGTGGGAGGTCCGGCCCAGTATAAAATAAAGAATGAATTGAAAATATTACATTTTTCAATGTAATAAAGAATGAATTGAAAATATTACTTTTTTCAATGTAATAAAGATTGATTTAAAATATTACATTTTCCAATGTAATAAAGATAAAATTGAAAATAAAGATTAGAATTGAAATGTTACATTTTTTCAATGTAATAAATATTGAATTAAAATATTACATTTTTCAATGTAATAAAGGTTTAATTAAAAAGATTACATTAAAAGATTTCATTTTTTATTTAAGATTGATTACATTAGAAAGAATACATTTTTATAGTTCATTTGTTTCATTAAAAAGATTAGATAATAAGAATGACATTTTCACTATAACATGGTTTTCAAGTACGATTTGCATTAAAAAGAATTTGATGCTAAAGTATGATTCGTGATTTAGAAATCCTTTAATTAAAATTTAACAGAAATTTCTAAAGAGAATTTTTCCAATTCAATATATATTAAATTGGAATTGAAAGAGAAAAATTAGATTTTGGGGTTGTCGTGAACAGTGTCTTTAATAACATTGTTCTTAAATCCCGATTAGAAAAGAATATATCTTTTAAATAAGATTTAATGGAATGTTCCAATCAATATTTAAAATAGTAAATATAAAATTGGAAAAGATAAATCTTATAATTAAGATTATTAGAGTTTCCAATTATATTTAGTAATTGGAATAAATTGAAATGAAAATTTGGTTTATCGTGAACTATGTTTTTAACGATATTCGTTCTTTAACCCGATTTACAATGAAAATACGATTTGGAATTTGTAAATCTTTTATCTAGATTTAATGAAAATTTTCCAAGGTAAAGTTTTCCAATTTAATATATTAAATTGGAATTGAATGGAATTCGATTGGTTATTAATTGAGATGAACTTCTGTTGATGAAGACTATTACTATATATGGAATTTAAAAGGCCTTGCCGTTATTCCATTTATATTATTAGTATGATACAGAAATTTATATCGATTATATGTTGATCTAATTTCAATGAAGATTCCATATTGTATGGAAGATGATTTTGGGTTTACCGTGAACTGTGTTTTAAATGACACTTGTTCTTTAACCCAGTTAAAGATAATAATTATTTCTTAAAATTGGTTTTCATAAAAAAATGATTTTTTATATTAAAACAGAATTGGAGTTTTAATAAATTCTTAATTGGGTTGAATATAATAAATTCAAAGGATTTTATCTTTGATAAAATTAATGGGAACCTTTCCCTAATAATAAGAATATTTTATTAAAAGAATATTCTAAATTGGAATAAGGCACTGGATGTGTTTTTATAGCATTTGATTATAAAATACGCGAATTAATCATAAACACTAGGTTTAACCCATTCTGAATAATTAATACATCGATCAAGAGTCGAAGATGAAGACGGTGGTTGAAGACCGGAGTTCTTCACATCGTTTGGATGGTTATTGCTATCTTGATTGGACCGTACACCCAAAACGATGGAAAAAGTGGTGATCATCCAAAATTACTTGGAGATCGATGGAAATGCGAGGAATAAGGTGCCTCCGATTTCGTTCAGACCCAGAACGGAATTGTAAATGGATTGCGTGTCCGACATTGTATTCCTTTATATTGTATTCGTTGATCTCTGTTTAACGTATAGCTGTTTGGTGGTGGAGAATTTATTCTTCACATAACAACCGATTATATATTGATAGATGATCAATGATATGGTATGGTCTGACAATGTGGCATGCCAAGATGCAAATGATCAAGGCTTTTATTGAAAAGCAGGGCCTTGTGGGATAACCAAAGCATAGCCTGTTTAGGCGTAGCTTTGTGTATAGCGTGACTTCGCGAGCCTCACACCCCGGTATGAGTCAAAAACGGGATGTGGACCGTAGGGAGTGCACACTTTTCTTTCTAGCTAGAGTGGTGTTAGTGACCTACCAGCCTTGACACTTTTACTTATGTGGATGATGGATTATGAGGTACCTCAGATTTCTAGGTTGTTAGTGGCCATATGGAGGTTCAGAGGAACTGGGAAACGTGTGTACAGGCATAACCAATCCACTACCGTTAGATGGGGACCGGCCCTACCGCTCCATGGGTTCACTGCGGGGGATCCTGAGGCATTTGCTAGAGTGTCTCGAATCGGAGAGGACGATCCCTAGCCTCGATTTCATGATGGAAAACCAAATTCCAATACGACATTACGGTTTTGATTGTAAACCCTATATATGGCGACATAGTGGGATGGGGCGCTCATGCCGTCTATGATTAATACATTTACTTTCAAAATTGATTTCTGCACTATGCACTTATAGTAATATTAAAAGATAAATTTCGCGTTACAAGCATATTTGGCTATTATAAGGTAAAATTCTATCCTCCGGCTTGCGTTGCATTGTGTGATGGGACCTGAGTCTTATAATAGCTTCATTTTCCTTTATTTAGCATTGCGCTGTTTATTTTTATGCACTAGTATTCTTGGGGGTAAACCTGTTCCGTGTCATACGGCGTGGTCCCTTGATTTACCAAACTTTAAAATCAATTTAATAACTGTTTTTGAGTTCTCATACCAGTCCCCTGACTGACCTGGAGTTTATTGTTTTAACGTAAACTCTGGGTGCCCCTATTTTCCACACGGGCAGCTAGTAGTTTTGGTTCTGCAAATATTATATTCACAGGATCCTGGTTACCGCTGAAGCGATATTCGGAAATCTCTGTATCCGTGTTTTCCTTTCGGTTGTATTTTGTATTATTTTTCCGCTGCTATTTAAATGTAATTTAGAACTCTGATATTATTGTATTTCCAATGTATATTATTCATTCATACTTTGGAATATTCTGGTACTCTGATGTAATTGTCGTAATAGCAATAAAATGTTCTCTTGTTTTGTGTTCTGATGCGTGTTGTTCTCAAAGCAATCCGGCTTTCCTTTACGGGGAAGTTTGGGTCGTCACATTTGGTATCAGAGCTTTGGTTTACAGAGCTCGAGAACTAGACACATTAGAACTGAACAAAAGAATTCATCAGAGATTGGATTAGTAATATCCAATAAGAATGACTAGTTAGAGATGGGATCAGTAGTATCCTAGAACGAGTGTGAAGAGTATTATTTTCTTTAAAAATGAAAACAAATTCAGTTTTGAAAATTTTATCTTAAAATACGTACTTGAGATATTATTATATTTTAATTTGGATAATCGAGTATATAAAGATTTTGAATAGATGAGTAATTAACGAATATTCGAAGTTTTAATATACTGCATGGATATAGAATCACACTCTAGTCGTCCGGAGATGATTCTGATGATGGGGGCCCCATCATCCTTATTTATGTTCGAGTTTCGAAAGTTGTATATCTATATATTTCCATTGACTGGTGTGAGAACCTAAACTAGATAGGTTCTATTGTTGTGATTTGCACTAAAAACATGATTTTTGATTATATATAAAAAATTGTATATGTTTGAAAAGTTAATCACCTAATTGATTGTTGGTTGTGATGTTTGATTATTAGTTTAATAAATTAAAATATTAGAGTGATAATTAAGTTAACCACTATATTAAAGAATGATAAATTTAACTAGCTCGAATTTAATATTGAACTGAATTGAAAAATGATTGGAATGAAATTTGAGTTAATTAAGCAAACAACTTTTAGCTTCGTTCCTTTTCGAGGACGAAAAGATTTTAAGTGGGGGAGATTGTAACAACCCGGATTTTCAGAACCAATTTAAATTTTTTATTTTAGTAAATTTAATGGATTTAGTATATTTAAAATAATTTATTTTAAAATAATAACAACGAAAAATTAATTTAAATCAAAGTTGGAACGAATAATTTATATTAATTATATTTCGAGCCTGAAATGTCGCGGTGGTTTCAGTTTTCGATTTTAAACTTTGAAAAATTATATAAAATTTATTGTAAGTCAGAGTTGGATAAAACTGGACACACTAGGATTGTATTGACAATATCTTTCCAATGAATTTTAGAAATTAAGAGTTAAGTTTATATTTTGTAAGTTATGACAAATTCAAAATCTCAGAAAAACGCTATGGAAATTATATATATAATATATAGGACCCAAAACGCTACTTTTTACATACGAATGATTTGGGACTCGAAACCACTTCCATTGAGTTCAAAATGATGTTTCTGCAATGGAAAAGTATAAACACTGATATATTTTGAGATTCGGAATTTATTTATTTATATATGTATTTTTTAATTTAATTTATTTATGCCTTAAAAATAGCCATTTTTCGAACGGTCATCAAATTCAACGAAATTAGTTTTGTTGGGACCGTATCATCAAAAAAAAGCTAGAAATAATTTTTTTGTAATTTTTAGAGCTAGTATGTGGTGGTAATAAGTGAAAAACAGTCAATTTTCAAACTTTAAAAATTCGCTAATTATTTTAACGGACTTGGAATTTTAACGGACTTGGAATTCAACGAAACCAGTTTCTATGGATTTGTAATGTCAAGAAATAATTATGTTTCAATTTTCATAAGAAATGGAATTCGTAGGTGTTAACATGGATTTTTACACTGAGAAAACTGATAAAATCTGAAGAAGATAAAATAGATAAGAGATTAAAATAAGGGTATTAGGCCCAATTAAATTATTAACCCATATAAAATATCATAAGTGCTATCATTAGCTGAACCCTAATACAAAACATAGCCACCTTCTCCTTCCTCTATTCCATGGCAGCTCCCTCCTCTAAAATTTATTTTGCAAATAAACCCCTGAAAACAAAATAATTTATTTCTCTCAATCGGAACAAAATCAGACCAAACCCTTCCTGGGTTTTGTTCATCTTCTTATCCTCTATCTACCACGAAAAATTCAAGACATATCGTCGCACGGATTCGCCGGAATCTGAGTTTGAACACAGAAAACTAATTTCGAATTTTGGCGAATAACTCACAAGCCGTCGAGAATTAGACGGCGGCCCTATTGGAGAAATTGTAGAGGAGACAAAGATATACAACTTGGCTTAAGAAAGTTTTGTCTGAAAGTCGACGGAATTGCATGAAAATCGAGATGAACTGAAAAGCACCAAAACAGAAATTCCGGCGAAGCTGAAAACGTAAATTAACAAATTCCGGCGAATCTAGGAAGTTTCAGGCGAGCGGCCGAACACGAAAGTTCTACGTCTACGTAAGGGGAAGGTGCTCACCAGTTTTCAGGGGGTTTGGATTAGTGAGGCAGCCTCTGGGACCCGCGAACGGATTTCCGTTCACGGCGAATTTCCCGATGATCGAAGAAGCTCTAGGGGCGGCGCTTTCTGGTGGGGGTGCATCTCGCCAAGACGAAGAGGTTGTCGACGGTCCGTTGACGTCAGGTGGCTCCAGGCTGCGGGAAACGGCGGTCAAAGGTGGTGAGGGGCTGTTTGACCGA
The DNA here is from genome assembly GCA_030737875.1 of Allium sativum. NCBI lineage: Eukaryota > Viridiplantae > Streptophyta > Magnoliopsida > Asparagales > Amaryllidaceae > Allium > Allium sativum. The sequence goes on from CM060919.1 coordinate 205,291,707, forward strand.
GATTTGGGGTAATTTTGTAATTCAAACTTTGAAATTGTATATCTCTCTCATACGAACTCAGAATCTGACGATTTCAGAACTCTGCGATCATGACGACGAGAGCTTCGCGTGGACACTAATTTTGTCCAATTCTGAGCAAGCTGAAAATTTGGGTAATTTTCATAATTTAAATTAATTATTAAATTTTTACCAACTTCGAAAATTCATATCTCGTTTATACGAATTCAAAATCGCACGAAACAGGATTTGCTGCGATCGTGGCGTCAAGAGCTTCGGGTGGACATCAATTTTGTCAATTTTAGAGCATGTTGGATTTTGGGCTAAAATTTGACCTGAACCGTCAATTAAAAGCCCGAGTAAGGTGAGAACACTTTCTCACTCAACTATTTTGAATAGTTAATTATCTTAATAACTAAACATAAATTAGTTGTTGGTAATTGAAATATGTGTTGATGAATTTCCTCTATTACATAAATGTTTGAAGATTGCGATGTTGGTTTTGTGGTTTGAGACATTTAACATGGAAAAATAATGTTATATTATTTATGATTATTTAAATATATTTACACAGCCATAACAAGTTTCCTGACTTGTTTATTATGACTGGACGATAAATTTTCACACATCGTTCAAAAGCACAATTAATAATATATTAATTAAATTTGTGTTGGTTGAAACCCCACATGGGTCTTGGTTGATATTTTGACTACACATCGCCCTTGTGATTAGCTAAAAATGCACTCTGGCTGTTGTTGGATGTTTTATCATTATTATGGAATTAATGCGACGTTTGAAATCCATATAATTAAAGTTATATGGTGATGGTTTGGTCTCATTCCAATTTTGAATTTGATGAATATTTAATTTAATATTCAATTCAAGGAATCAAATGATGTTTTGATGTTTTCAATTGAAAAGATTATAGCATTATGGTTGAAGGTTTGAATTGAAAAGAATACTTTTTTATGGACAATATGTTGAAATAAAAGATTTGAATTCAAAACTGAACATTTTGAAAAGATTATTATTATATTATTATAATAATATGGAAAGTGCAAATTTTTATCAGGAATTAGAATGTAAGTCAGAAGGTTTGAAAAACAAAGAATTTATGAATATTAATAACAATTTAATATGGAGACCCTTTATAGTATAAAGAGTATTTTAATTAAGATATTTTAAATTAGATGATATTTTGAAATTAAGTCATTTTAAAATAAAGGACATTTTAAGATAATATGTTTAAGTTAAACAATTATAATTATAAATTATAATTGTACTTGGACACAAGGTTAGGTTACATTGTGGTGGAAGTCTGCCCGGACCCAACCGGCTATCCAGCGGCCACTAATGTCGAACCTAATGTGAGATGTCCAAGTGCGTAAATACGAAACGGGCCATGACACGAGGTTAAGCCCAACTTGTGGGATAAGTCTGCCCAGAACCAAACGGCATATCCAGCATCCACGAGTCGTAGGCTTAATGTGGGAGGTCTGGCCCAATATAAAATAAAGAATGAATTGAAAATATTACATTTTCCAATATAATAAAGGATGAATTGAAAATATTACACTTTTCAATGTAATAAAGATTGAATTAAAATATTACATTTTCCAATGTAATAAAGATAAAATTGAAAATAAAGATTAGAATTGAAATATTACATTTTTCGATGTAATAAATATTGAATTAAAATATTACAATTTTCAATGTAATAAAGGTTGAATTAAAAAGATTACATTAAAAAAATTCAATTTTTATCTAATATTGATTACATTAGAAAGAATACATTTTTATAGTTCATTTATTTCATTAAAAAGATTAGATAATAAGAATGACATTTTCACGATAATATGGTTTTCAAGTATGATTTGCATTAAAAAGAATTTGATGCTAAAGTATGATTTGTGATTTAGAAATCCTTTAATTAAAATTTAACAGAAATTTCTAAAGAGAAATTTTCCAATTCAATATATATTAAATTGGAATTAAAAGAGAAAAATTAGATTTGGGGTTGTTGATAACAGTGTCGTTAATAACATTGTTCTTAAACCCCGATTAGAAAAGAATAAATCTTTTAAATAAGATTTAATGGAATTTTCCAGTCAATATTTAAATTGGAATTGAATAGTAAATTTAAATTTGGAAAAGATAAATCATATAATTAAGATTATTAGAGTTTCCAATTATATTTAGTAATTGGAATAAACTGAAATGTAAATTTGATTTATCGTGAACTATATTTTTAACAAAATTCGTTCTTTAACCCGATTTACAGTGAAAATATGATTTGGAATTTTTAAATCTTTTATCTAGATTTAATGAAAATTTTCTAAAGTAAATATTCCAATTTAATATATTAAATTGGAATTGAATGGAATTCGATTGGTTAATGATTGAGATGAACTTCTGTGGATGAAGACTGTTAATATATATGGAATTTAAAAGGCCTTGCCATTATTCCATTTATATTATTAGTCTGATGCAGAAATTTATATCGATTATATGTTGATCTAATTTCAATTAAGATTCCATATTGTATGGAAGATGATTTTGGGTTTACTGTGAACTGTGTTTTAAATGACACTAGTTCTTTAACCCAGTTAAAGATAATAATTATTTCTTAAAATTGGTTATCATAAAAAAATGATTTTTGATATTAAAACCGAATTAGAGTTTTAATAAATTCTTAATTGGGTTGAATATAATAAATTCAAAGGATTTTATCTTTGATAAAATTAATGGGAACCTTTCCCTAATAATAAGAATATTTTATTAAAAGAATATTCTAAATTGGAATGAGGCATTGGATGTGTTTTTATAGCACTTGATTATAAAATACGCGAATTACTCAGAAAGACCCGGTTTAACCCATTCTGAATAATTAATACGTCGATCAAGAGTCGAAGATGAAGACGGTGGTTGAAGACCGGAGTTCTTCACATCGTTTGGATGGTTTTTGCTATCTTGATTGCACCGTAGACCCAAAACAATGGAAAAAGTGGTGATCATCCAAACGTACTTGGAGATCGACGAAAATGCGAGGAATAAGGTGCCTCTGATTTCGTTTACACCCAGAACGGACTTATAAATGGATTGCGTGTCCGACATTGTATTCCTTTATATTGTATTCGTTGATCTCTGTTTAACGTATAGTTGTTTGGTGGTGGAGAATTTATTCTTCACTTAACACCCGGTTATATATTGATAGATGATCAATGATATGGCATGTTCTGACAATGTGGCATGCCTAGATGCAAATGATCAAGGCTTTTGTTGAAAAGCAGGGCCTTGTGGGATGATCAAAGCATAGCCTATTTAGGCATAGCTTTGTGTATAGCTTGACTTCACGAGCCTCACACCCCGGTATGAGTCAAAAACGGGATAAAGACCGTAGGGATTGCACATGTTTCTTTCTAGCTAGAGTTGAATCAGTGACCTACCAGCCCTGACATTTTTACTTATGTGGATGATGGATTATGAGGTACCACGGATTTATAGGTTGTTAGTGGCCATATGGAGGTTCAAAGGAACCAAGAAACGTTTGTTCAGGCATAACCAATCCACTACCGTTAGGTGGGGACCGGCCCTATCGCTCCAAGGGTTCACTGCAGGGGATCCTGAGTGTAACAACCCGAAAATCTGGGCCAGTTTAAAATTTTTATTTTGGCAATTTTAACGAATTTCGATTATTTAAAATGAATTATTTTAAATAATATCGGCGAGAAAATTTCTTTTGAATAAAATTCAATGGTATATAGTTGTATAGATTGACAATAGAATATAAATAATTATATATAATTATAAAAGGAATTGAAAATGGCGCGGTAGTTCGATAATTCGATTTCAAACTTCAATTGAATGTACCGGGTGCAAAACAAACCGGATTTTAGTGAAACCAAAAATAATGGAATCTAATAGTGAATATCTTTCCAACGAATCCGAAGAATCGAAATTTCATAGCGGGAATCAGAAGATATGTCCAGTTGAAAATTCTGAATAGTCGCTATGGAATTCAGGCCCTTAAAAATGGGAATTTTGCAAACAACCTCGGATTTCGACGAAACCACTTTTGTTGGATCCGCAGTGTCAAATTATTGCTAGATTTCAAATTTCATAATTTTTCGAATCAATCTGTGAGCGTGGCAAAGGAAAACGCTTTGACCAGTTTCAGTTGATTTTAATCGACTGGAAAATGGCCATTTTTCCAACGGTCTCAGAGTTCGACGAAACTAGTTTTGTTAGGACCGTATCGTCAATACGAAGTTAGAAAATATTTTTCTGGAATTTTTCTAGTTAGTATGTGACCCTGGTAAATTGAAATGTATGTTTAAAATAGAATATATAGATTTAAATGTAAATTCAATGGAAACTGATTGTAACTATCGAATCAGCTTGTGATACATATCCCATTGTGTTCGGAATGGGGGTAAAACGCTATGGACGACAGGAGGTGGGCCTCGTTTAGAGGTCGTTTGTGAAAGTCAACTTTTTGCAAATTAAATAATTAAATAAATTAAATAAATCAAATCTCCCTCCTCCTATAACTTCCAGGCCCCCCCTTTTATTCTTCGATTCATTCAGATAAAAAAAAAGGGAAGAAGAGAGAAACGAAGCCGCCACCTTCCACTGGTCGCCGCCACCCAGGACCACCATCGCGCCCTCTCTCCTTCGTCGCCTCCCTCTTCTCTCGCTCCCCCTTTCTCCAGTTGAACCCGTCACCGCGCCATCGTGGGACCCGCCAGAAGCTTCTGCAGCCGCCTGACCATGCTCCGCCACCCTCCTGCTCCGGCGCCCCACCTGCGAAGCGCCCCCACTCCACCAGCAATTCCAACGAGCCCCAGTGAGCTCCAACATTCGAAACCCTAGGTTTTTGTTAGTCCTCTGATTTTGTTTTATTTCTTTTTTTTATTTACCTTATAAAAAAATATGATTTATAATGATAGAAAGGTTGGATTTTTATTAACGATATAAAAGAAGAGATTTTTAAACTGAAAAAGAAGAGATTTTTAAACTGAAAAAGAAGAGATTTTTAAACTGAAAAAGAAGAGATTTTTAAACTGAAAAAGAAGAGATTTTTAAACTGAAAAAGGCGAGATTTTTAAATTGAAAAATACGAGATTTTTAAATTGAAAAAGGCGAGATTTTTAAATTGAAAAAGGCGAGATTTTTAAATTGAAAAAAGGCGAAATCTTTTTATATAGCAGCATAGTAAAAATAGGATTTTTATATATTGAATAGCAAAGTAAAAATTCGATTTTTTCATATTGAATAACAAAGTAAAAATTCGATTTTTATATATTGAATAGTATAATAAAAATTCGATTTTTATATATTGAATAGCAAAGTAAAAATTCGATTTTTACATATTGAATAGTATAATAAAAATTCGATTTTTATATATTGAATAGCAAAATAAAAATTCGATTTTTATATATTGAATAGCAAAGTAAAAATTCGATTTTTATATATTGAATAGTATAATAAAAATTCGATTTTTATATATTGGATAGTATAATAAAAATTCGATTTTTATATATTGAATAGTGAAGTAAAAATTCGATTTTTACATATGTAGTGGTTGCAGCAACGAAGATGACAAAGATGCGATAACGATGAAGATTTCTATAAATGAAGTGTCGTGAAGTTGGATAGCTATTGGTGAGAACTTCTCACTCAAAATTTCTTTTTCTAGTGAATATATATATACTACGATGCAGACGGTGTTTAGTAGCACCCGACACCCGTCTTCCACAGACCATGGATGGCTTGTTTGTTAAATTGTTTGGTTGTGTGGTTAGTTAGAATATTTTGTTTGAATTGAATTATTTGGTGAAATGAATTGATTTGATTGATGTGTGAATGGCGTGGGCCTTCACTAGACCGGGGATAAGGCTAGGCCTCGTCCCTTTTCTAGTATCGTGCCGTTATGCCGCCGAAATTTTCTAAAATAAGTTAGAAAAATAAAAATATCATTTTATTTAAAGAATGAACTGAATAGAAATTCATATGCTAAAATAAAATGTTTTATCGTTAAAAATATAATTTTTAACGTGAAGTGAATAAAATAAAATATTCATTTACAAACCGGACGGTTTGTTTATGTACACCTATTTGAAGGACATTGATTGGGACGATAAATTTTACACATCGCCCAACTGCATAAATAAAATCTGTGTTTGATTGTTTGAAACCCCACACGGGTGTTGGGATGAAATATGAAGTTCACTCATCCTGATTGATTTAATATGTCGATCGATTGATTGACAGGCTGTTATAAGCGTTAGATATCTATATTTGATGCTTATACAGTGTAGTGCACTTTGGGTGATGGTTGATTATTTTTCAATGCTATTATATACATGTGTTGTATGAAAATCCATATAATTAATTTTATATGGTGATTGATTGGGCCTCATTCCAATTTAGAGAATAAAGAAAATTATAAAGTAAAGGTTCATGTGTTGACTGTACTCATTCGTGAGATTAGTCATGTGTTGAACGTAATATTTTAACAATAAATTTTATTTCTTTATCACTATTAAATAAAGGTTCATGTGTTGACTGTACTCATTCGTGAGATTAGTCATGCGTTGAACGAAATATTTTAATAATAGAAATATTTGAAATAGAAATATTTGAAAAGTAAATATTTGAAAAAGAAATATTTGAAATAAAATATTTGAAAATAGAAATATATGAAGCCGTGTTGATTAGATTGACGCCATTTTGACGTGAACGATATTTATATTGATTTTATTCATTTTAAAATGAATATTGAAAAGTGATTTCGAAATCGAATATTTTGAAATGAATTGAATTTGAATTGAATAGGAAAATGATTTCGAATTGAATTGAAAAGAAAATGAATTCAAATTGAACTGAATTGAAAATAAAATGAATTCGAATCGAATTAAAATCGATTTGAATTAAAATCAAATAGAAATGAAAGTAAAAAGGATTTATAATAGAAAATTCAATTTCGATTTGAATTTGAAATAAAGGTTGAAATTGTTTTTGAAACGAATTCAAAACTATTTATAAAATTCATTTTAAATAGTAATCGATGAAATATATATTATATATATAATATAATGGCCTGAATAGAACGCGCCGCGCCGTGGCAGTTCGCGAATTTCGACCATTAACTTCGAACGGATATTACGGGAGATCCGACCGTCGGATTCTTCTAAAACCGGAACCGTTGGGTTCGTATCGAAGAGAGCTTTCAAACGAATATTAGAAATTAGAAATCTAACAGTTGGATTTGAAATTATGTTCAAATTAAATTTGAAAAAGGTCGCTGCAAGTGCAGTTCGATGACCGTTGGTGGAAATCGACTGTACGGGCCTTGATAAAATTATTAAAAATAGTAATAATTTGTGTAAAATCATAAGAAATGATTTAGAAAGGATTGGGATGAAAAACTCCATATTTGAAAAGATAAAAATAGATTTTTATCGAAATGAACTAGTTTTGAACTAGAATTATAATTCTATTTATTTTTAAATAAATAAATCGAATTTGAAATGGTTTTGAAAATAACCAGAATTTCGAATAATTATATTGGAATGGATCTGAATCGAATTTGTCTTTGGATTATTTCGATGTTGGATTTCGTGATGATACAGATATTGTTATGGGAATTTGAAAGATATAGATATATATATCGTTATTTCCAATACGATATTTGTTAGTCGTGGAATTTGATATTGAATATAAGCAGGTATATTTTCTATTCAGAGCCTTGTGTTTAATATCAAATGTGATTTGGGTTTGTCGTGAATGGTGTCTACATTAACACTGTTCTTGAACCCAGTTGAGAAAAGATTAAATCTTTTTATTTAGATTTAATGAAGTGTACCAATTAAATAATATTTAATTGGAATTGAATTGATATTGATTTTTGGGTTTATCGTGAACAGTGTTTTTAAATAACACTTGTTCTTTAACCCGACAATTAATGGAATGATATTTTGGGTTTACCGTGAACCGTGTTTTAAATGACACTGATTCTTTAACCCAGTCAAAGATTAAAACTAAGTGGAGTTTTAATGAATCTTTAATTAGATTGAAAAGATCGAGAATGGAGTATCACCAGTTTTACTCCAGGCGATAGTTAAATCTTTAATTAGATTTGAACGTGAAATAGTAATTGAATTTACCGATAACATTGTGGTGTTAGATATGAAGTATTACCAGTTTTACTTCATGGGATGAATAGGTTGGGATTGGGAAATTAAAACAAATGACTACTTCGGTAAGTTTCGTTAATCCCGACTAGTTGAATCGAAATTCAAAAGGATAGATTAAAGAATAAATATAAAGAATTTATCTTTGATAAAATTAATGAGAACCTTTCCCTATGAATGTGAAATTTAGAAACTAACTGTCGGTTAGCTAAGCAGAATGGTTTCCTGGATATTGATCTGATGTTGGTTTCGGCCTTCGGGGTTAATATTTGGGGAATTATTCTCCTGGTTAATTTACGGTTAGTGACTGATGAATTGGAATGAGGCGTATGTTGTGTTTGTGTAACACTTATTTAAAATATACGCGAGTTATACGGGAAGACCGGGTTTATCCCATTCTGAATAACTGATACGATGATAAGTCGAAGATGAAGACGATGGTCGAAGACCGGAGGCCTTCACGTCGTTTGGGTAATTACTGATGATCTTGATTGGGTTGTACACCCAAGAAGATGGAAACAGTTGGTGATCGTCCAGACGTACTTGGAGATCGATGGATATGCGGGGTACTAGGTGCCTCCGGTTTCGTTCAGACCCAGAACGGACTTGTAAATGGACTGTGTGTCTGACATCGGATTTCATTCTGTGTGACTGATATCAGTTGCATAGAGTGGTTTTCCCGTGTGGCATGCTAAGATGCAAATGATCAAGGCTTCTGTTGAAAAGCAAAGTCTTGTGATTGATGATCGAAGCACAGCCTGTGTGGCACAGCTTTGTGTAACGTGAATTTGCGAGCTTCGCACCCCGGTTGTGAACCAGAAACGGGAGAGGACCTCAGGGAGGGCATGCGTTTCTTTCTAGCTAAGGTGGTGTCAGTGACCTACCAGCCCTGACAATTATATACTTTTCACTTGTGTGGTTGTTGCTGTTGCGAGGCGCCTCGGTTAGATCGGACGATCCGGGTCCGATGGAGCCATTCGCTGGCTCATTTACGCCCCAAAGGGCGGGGAAACGTATTGTTCAGGCACTATAATCCACATCGGTGGACCGGCCCTGTCGCTCCATGGGGTAGTTGCGGCTGTTCCTGAGGCTCGGGCTAGAGAGTCTCGAATCAGTAGAGGACGATCCCTGGCCTCGGTTCATAGATGGAAACCCAATTTCCAAATACATGACTTTGCGATTTCGATTGTATAACCTATATATGGCGACTAGTGGTATGGGGCATTCATGCCGCCTATGATTGATACTTATGATTTGAAGTTGTTTTATACACTATACACTTATAATAGTATCAAATGATTTATTTTAGACGTATCAAGCATTCTTGGCTATTATAAGGTAAAAACCCTATCCCCCGGCTTGCGTTGCATTGTGTGATAGGACCTGGGTCTTATAATAGCTTCATTTTCCTCTATTTAGCATTGCGCTGTTGTTTTATGCACTGGTATTCTTGGGAGGAAACCCGTTCCGTGTTATACGGCGTGGTCCCTTGATTTACCGAATTTTAAAAATAAAGATTAATAACTGTTTTAGTTCTCACACCAGTCACATGACTGACCTGGAGTTTATTGTTTTGACCTAAACTCTGGGTGCCCCTATTTTGACACGGGCAGCTAGTAGTTTTGGTTTTGCAGATTTATATTCACAGGATCCTGGTTTATAGCTGGAACGATATCCGAAAAGCTTTGTATCCGTATATCTCTTTCTAGTTGTGTATTGTATTATTTTCCAATGCTATGTATTTAAATTTAATTTAAATCTCTGATATTTCTGTGTATATTCATTTATACTCTGTATATTCTTGTAATCTGATGCATTGTTGTAATATACAATGAAATGTTCTTTTGTATGCGTTCTGATTTTGTCGTGTTCTCAAACGATAGGGCGTTTCGAACGGTCTGGGTCGGTTTAGCGATCGGTTCGGACCGAGCGATACTCCTTTTCGTCACAGTTGGTATCAGAGCTTTGGTTTACAAAGCTCAGAGAACAGGACACATTAGAACCATACGAAAGGATTCATCAGATATTGGATTACTAATATCCAATTAGAATGACTCGTTAGAGATGGGATCAATAGTATCCTAGAACGAGTGTGAAGAGTATATTTTTAAAATGAAAACCAATTTTGTTTTGAAAATTTAAAATCAATTATTCGTATTTGATTATTTAGTTTATATAGATTTGGACAGTCCAGTATATAAAGATTTTGCATATACGCCTTGCAAACGTGTATTTGAAATTTTAATATACTGGATAGATATAGAATCACATTCTAGACACCCGGGGATGGTTCTGATGATTGATCGATCATCATCAGAACTTATGTTCGTGTTTCGAAAGTGGGATTTCTATATATTTCCATTAGACTGGTGTGAGAACCAAAAAAAAATTAGATAGGGCCTATTGTTGTGATTTGGCATCAAAAAATCTGATTTTTTAGACTATGTATCAAAGTTATGAATTTGAAAAGCTAATCAACTAATGGATTGATGTTTGTGTTGTTTATTTATTTGTTTGATAATTTTGAACCATTACGCCTAATTGTATCAAATATTGAATTGTATTGAAAATTGGTCGCATTTTCTTGCATATACATGTACTTACACTGAACAGGTCATAGCAAGGAGGCTAGAGCAGAGAATAAAATTTGTTTGCCCGACAAATAGGTACATGTTTATCATAATATACTGTTTTGTTTGGGTGATGATGATTTTATGAGCTGATTGGCTAGCCGATTGGCTAGCCGCTTGGCTTTTTCTTTTTGAGATCAGAAGGCATGTATGGCAATTTCGGGATTTTCCCGTGGCTCCCCGTGCAGGGGAGGTTATGGCGAAATTTTTCGAAAATTCTGGGTGTTAGCCAAATTTTTGAAAATTCTCAGAAACTGAAAAGTTAGAGAATGGAAGCCAGATCGAACGTAGAGTTGATTAATCAAACCACTTTCGACTTTGTTCCTTTTCGGGGATGAAAAGTTTTAAGTGGGGGAGATTGTAACAACCCGAAAATCTGGGCCAGTTTAAAATTTTTATTTCGGCAATTTTAACGAATTTCGATTATTTAAAATGAATTATTTTAAATAATATCGGCGAGAAAATTTCTTTTGAATAAAATTCAATGGTATATAGTTGCATAGATTGACGATAGAATATAAATAATTGTATATAATTATAAAAGGAATTGAAAATGGCGCGGTAGTTCGATAATTCGTTTTCAAACTTCAATTGAATGTACCGGGTGCAAAACAAACCGGATTTTAGTTAAACCAAAAATAATGGAATCTAATAGTGAATATCTTTCCAACGAATCCGAAGAATCGAAATTTCATAGCAGGAATCAGAAGATATGTCCAGTTGAAAATTCTGAATAGTCGCTATGGAATTCAGGCCCTTAAAAATGGGAATTTTGCAAACAACCTCGGATTTCGACGAAACCACTTTTGTTGGATCCGCAGTGTCAAATTATTGCTAGATTCCAAATTTCATAATTTTTCGAATCAATCTGTGAGCGTGGCAAAGGAAAACGCGTTTGACCAGTTTCAGTTGATTTTAATCGACTGGAAAATGGCCATTTTTCCAACGGTCTCAGAATTCGACGAAACTAGTTTTGTTAGGACCGTATCGTCAATACGAAGCTAGAAAATATTTTTCTGGAATCTTTCTAGTTAGTATGTGACCCTGGTAAATTGAAATGTATGTTTAAAATAGAATATATAGATTTAAATGTAAATTCAATGGACACTGATTGTAACTATCGAATCAGCTTGCGATACATATCCCATTGTGTTCGGAATGGGGGTAAAACGCTATGGACGACAGGCGGTGGGCCTCGTTTAGAGGTCGTTTGTGAAAGTCAACTTTTTGCAAATTAAATAATTAAATAAATTAAATAAATCAAATCTCCCTCCTCCTATAACTTCCAACCCCCCCTTTTATTCTTCGATTCATTCAGATAAAAAAAAAGGGAAGAAGAGAGAAACGAAGCCGCCGCCTTCCACTGGTCGCCGCCACCCAGGACCACCATCGCGCCCTCTCTCCTTCGTCGCCTCCCTCTTCTCTCGCTCCCCCTTTCTCCCGTTGAACCCGTCACCGCGCCATCATGGGACCCGCCAGAAGCTTCCGCAGCTGCCTGACCATGCTCCGCCACCCTCCTGCTCCGGCGCCCCACCGGCGAAGCGCCCCCACTCCACCAGCAATTCCGACGAGCTCCAGTGAGCTCCAACATTCGAAACCCTAGGTTTCTGAGGCATTTGCTAGATTGTATCGAATCGGAGAGGATGATCCCTAGCCTCAATTTGATGATGGAAAATCAATTTCCAATACGACATTATGGTTTTGATTGTAAACCCTATATATGGCGACATAGTGGGATGGGGCGCTCATGCCGTATATGATTAATACATTTACTTTCGAAATTGATTTCTGCACTATGCACTTATAGTAATATTTAAAGATAAATTTCGCATACCAAGCATATTTGGCTATTATAAGGTAAAATTCTATCCTCTGGCTTGCGTTGCATTGTGTGATGGGACCTGAGTCTTATAATAGCTTCATTTTCCTTTATTTAGTATTGCGATGTTTATTTTTACGCACTGGTATTCTTGGGGGTAAACACGTTCCGTGTTATACGGCGTGGTCCCTTGATTTATCAAACTTTAAAATCAATTTAATAACTGTTTTTGAGTACACACACCTGTCCCCTGACTGACCTGGAGTTTATTTTTTTAACCTAAACTCTGGGTGCCCCTATTTTCCACATGGGCAGCTAGTAGTTTTGGTTTTGCAGATATTATATTTGCAGAATCCTGGTTTACAAAAGCTCTGTATCCGTGTATTCCTTTCGGTTATATTTTGTATTATTTTTCCGCTGCTATTTAAATGTAATTTAAAACTCAAATATTATTGTATTTCAAATGTATATTATTCATTCATACTCTAGAATATTCTGGTACTCTGATGTAATTATCGTAACAGCAATAAAATGTTATTCTGTTTTGTGTTCTGATGTGTGTTGTTCTCAAAGCAATCCGGGCTTTCCTTTATGGGGAAGTTTGGGTCGTCACAGTGCTACTTTCTTCCCGATATCTGACTGGCCTGCGATCCTCCAACGCCCTGCGGCTGACCTCGAACCACCTCCTTCTTCTGCTGTAGAGAATTTCAGTGAGTATACATAGTTGTGGGGTTTTTAGGTTTTACGGTATGGAGATATTTTTTTTTCCAACGGTAATGAAGCTTCGACAAATGTTTAAATTCTGAAACGAGGAAATTTGTGGAGTTGGTGCATTTATTTATATGTGAAAAACTCCTTGGCATCAAAGTCTCTTAAATCCGTAGGTTTGTAGAGTAGTATAGACTGTCTGATGTTCACTTCGTCTGTGCATATACTGTTTGTGTACCTTAATTTACTTGGTTATGAAGGCATAGGGACATGTAAATATATACATATCTAGGTAGCTATGCGTTCGATGGACAAATTACATGCGTTCATTAATTTGATTTGGCAGCACGTGATGTAAATGTGCTTTAGTTATGAATGTTATATATACAAAAGAGGATTGGGAAAGATTTAATTTATTGTATGGAAACTTACACTCAGCTTTTCATAAAATTAACACCACAAATGATTTCAAATTTGAGATGAAACACTTAATCTTAGTATAAAAAATTATTCCGGGCCCAATGAGATAGGTTTTGTCGAATTCCGAGATCGTTTGAGAAAAGTCCTTTATAATTATCAGTGAAAAATCAAGCGTTTAAAATTCCTATAATTACAAAAAAAAAATCAAAAAAAATTGAAACCTTGATGTTCTACTAGACCTTTTCCTAATTTATCTAATGGAATTTGTTTCGTTAAATTTGGAGTTTGTTTGGCCAATCATCTATTCCTTTAAAGTTGCCCCTGTCCAAATTGACTAAAACAATATAAATTATTAAGGCGTTTATCATTGCCACGATCAAACGGTAAGTCCAATTGGCCCGAAAATTTGAAATCTTATAATAATTATTAAATACGAATCCAATGGCACCAGTTTCGTCGCATTCCGAGACTGTTTCCCGATACGCTATTTTTATGCGCACCCATTGCTATTTTGGACACCAAATTACCCGGTCTCTAAAAATAATAAACTATATATATGTATCTTGATTCTAAATGTCGATACGAACTCGTTTCATGGCTTAATTCGATCGTCTGCTCAAGTTATACACAAATACCCCTCTATTAAATTAAATAAATTTAATTACACGCTATAGAAAATGACTAGGCGTTTACGGCTGCCATTGTCACATATGACATTGGTTTGTCATGAAATTTAATACCGTACAATAACGTTACTGTTCCAATGAAACTATTTTCATTGAAAACTAAGACCATTTGCAAAATCGCTATTTTAAAGGCCTATAATAATATAAATAAAATATTATTAAATTCCAGAATAATCAAATAAAACAATAATAATTGATTATTATTGTATATACCCAACTGGAAATATCATATAGCTTCAAATATAAATTATACAACTCAATATCATCAATTTCGAGTTAAACGATGTCCAAATTATATTAAAAAGCTATTATATAATAAATAAACGTTATAATTTAATAATGATTTCCATAGCGATTATTTTAAATTTTGATTTGGACATAACTAACAATCTATAACACGAAATATGGATTTTTCTCTTTTATTAGAAAATTATAATCAACAAGATTCCAATGTTTCTTGTTTCAAAGAAATCCGACTTATATCGGATCATGTATATTCAATTGAAGTTCAAAACTCAATATTACGAACTACTATGCCATTACGAGCTCGATTTATATTATATATATAAATTAACGTTTAACTTCAATTTTAAGAAATGACATAAATATTAAAATTCATTAATATTCCAAGTCCAATATTTAAAACAATAAATTAAATTAAATATTAGACTACCAAAATGACTGGACATTACAACATTTTTTTTAAATTTTATAAAAAGTTTTCCCAAAGATTTGTATTCAAATTGGTGAATCTAAAACCCTGATCTCAAACATTTCTCAAAAACTGTTATAAAAAGCGTCGTAAAGTAGCTGATTTCCACTTAATGGGTTTTTATCATTCAAAACCATATATATTTTGTTCGGATGTCTTTCAGATCATTTATTATAATTTATAATAATTTTTCCCAATTTTTATTTATTTAAAAATATGTCACTTCAGTCCGATCCCGTTTCGGGTCATTTAGCTGCACTGACGCTATTTTTATTCAAATTTCAAAATATAACCATTGGATTTCAAAACTTTACACATCATTTGCAAAATATCTTTTTATTTTGGCCAAACGTTTTTTTATTTCGGGGAGATTCGATGGCCGGATCTCCCGGTACGTCAGTTTGAAGTTACAAGTTGAAATTTGAGAACTACCGCTGCGCAACGAGTTCTATTATGACCATACTTCAATTTATAATATAAACTATGTCGAATAACTTCAAAAATAGTTTATTTGTTATATAAAAAATATATAATAATTTTAGAAAACTATATTTTAATTTTTAAACTTCAAATTCAAATATTCAATTATTTTAATATCATAATATTATTTAAATCATTAAAATAGTATTATTTTTCAAACTTCATTATTTTGAACCTAAATTTTCCTAACATCCATTATAAAAATAAATAAGGCAATTTTGTAAAAATGAACCTTTTTAAATCATATAACACCCCGTGTTTCTGTTAACACTAATGTTCATAAATTAAAGAATAACTAATCCCAGACGTGAGAATTAAAGGAAACAGGTTGTGCCACTATGTTCGTCTCGGAATTCTGGTTGAGATAGAGTCCGAGTTTGCGTGAATTGGACTTCGTATGAAGGAGTTATGGCCATCGGAAGTTTCAGAAAATTCAAAACAGATTTCAAAATTTGAAAATTCAGAGTCAAATGGGCTAGGCGGGAATTTTCCCGCCAGGGCCAGGTCGACCTGGGGGTCGACCTACCCTGACTAGGTCAACCATAGGGTCGACCTGGGGGTCGACCTGCCCCCTCCCCCCCGGCCAGATTTGTTTTATGACTTGTTGATGACTAGATGCTGACTCATTATGGTTTCTGGTATGCTCTTGTTGGCTGGGATTAATTCTGGGTTGATCGGACGACTTAAACTAATCCTAAACTCTATAAAAAGACATGTAGACTCAAACCCTAAAATCAAAACAAAATTAGATTCATGGCCTCCATGTCGTCACCTAGCAACTCAGCATAGCCGACACCAATTAGAGAGGAAGAAAGCTAGTCTAAATCAATCCTTTTCAACTTTAACAACGAATCTTCTTTAAGGGAAAGCTATTACAATTTCAGAATTCAGAATTCAAGACTTTCTCTAAATTTTGAGTTTGATAATTTTAATAAAATAATTAGCAAATTAATTGGATTGAGTTATGATGTGGACTATTTGGACATGATGTGAATTATTGACCGCATGTTATTATTCATGTAGTAAAATTGTGATGTTTATGTTGTAAATTCTATGATGCGATCTTGTAAAGTTTTGATCATCTATGTTGTAATTTTATGTTTGGCTTATGTATAATCAAATCATCATGTTGTTCATATGTTAGTTTGGGTATGTTGATTAATATGATAAATCATAAGTATATATGCAAGTTTAGATTTTTATTAAGACATGAATCATATGCAAGTTGGGGAAAATTATATATAACCTTATATGCTTCATGACATCTATTTTAGATCTAAAGTTAGGCTATGACATGTGTGAGTTATATGCCAAATTCTACATGCTAGTTTACATGTTTAGATGTAAGTTTATACCATTGTTATGTTGCATAAATCACATATGCAAGTTTATATGAATACATGTGTTTGAATATGAATCATGTTATGCAAGTTTGTGGTTATTACCTATGCTAGTTTATACCTTTAGATGTAGATCTATGACACACATGATTTATGCAAGTTTTGACCATTATCCCAATAAGTTCACACATTTAGATTTGGGTTTATGACATATGTAGTTTATGCAAGTTGTAACTTTGGCCTATGCAAGTTTTAGATGTAGAACATCATTCACACATGCAAGTTCACCCCTATGTTTAGATCTAGTTTAATTATATGTATGTCGTGATGTTTTCTCTTTATTCCATGAGTTAGACTATTCGAGACTAATGTATATTTTACGTTAAACAAACGAACGTACAACATGGGGTAATGGGATAATATTAAAAAGATTTAATATTAAAAGATTTAATTGGCACAGATGCCTTAAAAGGCATAAAATAAATTTGTGATGAAAATTGGTATGATTTTACGTACCATAAATGGACGGATATAATTGAGTCAATTATGGACATCGTTAAATTTGGAATTGATTCATAATTTGAATAGAGAAAGTTATTCAAATTGGGGAATGATTAATTAGGAGTAATTAATCGTCTAAGACACGAGGTTAGGCACTTTTGTGGTGTAAGACTGCCCGGACCTGCCCGGCAAATCCAGCTGCCGCAAATGCCAGTCTAATGTGAGAGGTCTTAGGCGCAAATTAAACATGTAACAATTGTAAAGACACGAGGTTAGGCTCTTTTGTGGTGTAAGACTGCCCGGACCAACCCGGCAAATCCAGCTGTCACAAACGCCAGTCTAACGTGAGAGATCTTTATGAGGTTACGGTCTTAATGAATTAAGAAACACTTAACCAGATAAACATGTAGTGGGACATGAGGGGGTTAAGTGGGTGCCTTGGGTGGCATATGGAATCTAGTGGGTGCCTTGGGTGGCATTGGAAATACGATTAGAAATACTTAACCAAAATTGAAACATGAATAAGAAGTGGGTTAAGTGGGATATACTATAGGGGACCAAGCTTAGGTGGATAGCTTGTGTCAAGTAATGGGGGCCCATTTCAACCAGTAACCCATACGTATCTTTGTGGGCTCGACCCAAGTCGAGGACGTGACACGCATACTGGGCTTGACTGTAAGGGGCCAAAACGGGTTAGCGGTGGCAACGCAAGTCCAACGGGTTCATATGCGTATATGGGCCCGGGCTGGTAGGTAAGACGTTGTTGCATCGTGTAGGTATAAGTCGTGCATTATTTGTGGTATCGGGTTGCCACTTTGGGGAGTGATACACCCCACTGTGGGGCCAGCACGGGTATCTACGAGTTAGGAAGCCGATCGCTTGGGGGTAGTGGGTACACCTAGTGGAGATAGTGGCAGGCGGCACCTATAAAGGAAGCTAGGGGTGCACGAAACTACCAATATCATTATTAAGTCTGTAGGCGGGATCAACCTTAGGGTGACTAGTGGTGGTGCAGTATAGCAATTATCTTATAGTATTGGTGTAGTTTAGTAATTATCTTATAGTAGTTTAGGTGCACTTTAACGATATCGTTGTTCATCTTGTTTCCTTGTTTACTCTGCCATACTCAATGGTTCATGGTCATTTCCTGATTTTCCAACTTATGCCTTAGCCTAGTTACTTTGGTAATTATATTGTTAAAGTTATCGCACTCGCCATACTTTATGTCTGACCCCCTTTGTTTCCTCCTCTTTTCTTCCTTTCCCCCCCAGTGCTCAGGTTGGAACTAGCACCAGCGGAGCTTGATTTTGGACAGCTGTATCACTTGCTTTTAGAAAATTGCTTGGATCGCTGAAGTAAAGTTCAGCCTCTCTTTTATTTGTGGCTATTTTATATTGGGGATTATGTCTTTCAATTTATGTACTTTGAGTTGGTCAAGTTGGATATTATGTACTTTGACTCTGGTTTTGATGATGTAATCAAACTTATGTATTTTCCGCTGCATTGAAATAAAGTTTTAATTTTTCAAATAATGTTTATATTTGTCTTGTTGTTAAGTTTCTGTTCTATACTCACTTAAAACGCTCCATAGAAGTTAATGCATTCCCTTTGTGAGTGACATTAATGGATGTGTGGTGTTACACGTGGTATCAGAGCTGAAGGTTTCCAGAACAAATATGAATTTTGAAAAGCTGTTTTTCAAAAATAATTTTTATAAAGAAGTACGTTCAAAAGTATGTTTTAAGGAAAGTATTTTCAAGAGAAAAGCTTATTTTAGAAAGCATAACCCCAAGAGCCATATATCTTTCCTTTGATTCCCCGTTTTGTGTCTCTTCCTCTTTCCCTTTTTGAATCTCTTCCTCCGCGTATAGATGTTATTTTTTTTCCTAAGATATATGAGGACTTTCGTACGATGGGCGGAAAATCGCTTCATGAGACTTAGACGTTTGTCGGGGCTAGAAGTTGGCTCAAGAAAGTGGAGGACTTGTCGGTATCTTTGAGATAGACGAGGGGCGGAAGGTTCGACTAGCTTCTTAGTTGAGGAAGGACGAAGTTTCTTGTAGGTCGGAGGCCACGAATGGAGAACGTATAGTGGAGGCATGGATAGGGCACAGGGTAAGAAAGTAGAACAAGGAAGGTGGCAAAGGCAACAATGGTAAGGGAAAGAAGAGATGCTTTAACTATGGGACACCCGGCCATCTAAGCAAAGATTGTAGGAAGAAAAAGAAGACTGGTTGTTTCCACTATGGCGAGGCGGGACATCTTATTAAGGACTGCCCAAAGAAAGGGCAGAGGGCAGGGTCTACCTTGGGAGGACAAGTGCAGGCTCTTATGGCACTAGGGCAGGAAAGGGGACAAGTTTAGGCTCTCGTGGTCCCACGGCCGCAAGAACGAGGTAGAGCAATTTCCGTTGAAAGCTTAGTTTTTCTGTTGATCATCCTGTCCGTGCTTTATTCGATTCTGGCCCATCACATTCGTTTATCTCTACATCATTAGTTGAAACACTGCACCTAGATACTAGTCTTGTTACTGATCCCTTAGTAGTCTCAAATCCTATTGGTGGTTCGGCTCATCTTTCTATGATTTGTCGGGATTTGAGATTGTTTATCTTAGGCATTGAGTTCGAATGCAATGCCTTTGTTCTTGGCTTCATTGGCTACGGTTTAATTCTAGGTATGGATTGGCTAATTAGATATGGGGCCATCCTAGATTGTGAAAGAAGGGTAGTTAGATTGTTGACTCGTTGTGGAAAGACCCTTGATATTTCTTGTGACCCTAGAGGTCCAGTAATGCTTAGCTACCAAGAATCCCTTGACGCATCCGATGATGATTTACATTCTATTCCCATAGTCCATGAATATGTTGATGTCTTCGATGAGGTGAGGGGTTTACCACCAAAACGTGAGATAGACTTTCGAATATATCTAGTAGATAATGCAAAGCCAGTTGCATTGCCAGTGCGCCACATGCCTCCAATAGAGAGAAGAGAACTCAGTAAGCAAGTGAAAGAATTGCTTGAGAAGGGGTTCATCAGACGTAGTATATCGGAGTGGGGTGCTCCAGTAGTATTTGCCATGAAGGCAAATGGGTCCCTTAGACTTTGTGTGGACTATAGAGAACTTAATAAGCTTACTAAGAAGAATATACACCCACTGCCGAGGACTGATGATCTCTTTGATCAGTTAGTTGGCGCCTCAGTGTTTTCGCAGTTGGACTTAGCCACAGGTTTCCATCAGTTGAGAGTGGCTGAGGATAGCATAAACAAGACTGCCTTTAGGACTCCAGATGGTTTCTTCGAGTGGCTTGTGATGCCCTTCGGTTTGACAAATGCCCCTGCATACTTTGTTGACTTGATGAGTAGTGTGTTTAGGGAGTACCTTAATAAATTCGTGGTAGTCTTTGTGGACAACATCTTGATCTTTTCTAAGAAAGAGGAAGAGCATGCCCTACATCTTAGGGAAGTGTTGGAGACTCTTCGAGCGCATAGCCTTAAAGCTAAATTTTCTAAATGTCACTTTTGGAGGAAGGAAGTGCGATTCTTAGGGCACGTGGTTTCCAAAGAAGTGATAGCCGTGGATCCCGCGAAGGTAGTGGCCATCCAAGATTGGAAGGTTCCTAAAAATGCTACCGAGGTGAGGAGTTTCTTAGGGTTGGTTGGCTACTATAGGAAGTTTATCAAAGACTTCGCAAAAAAATCAGCCCCATTAACACGCTTGACGAAGAAGAACCTAGTTTTCACTTGGGACATAGATTGTGATGATGCGTTCCAACGTCTAAAGAGAGATTTGACCACAGCCCCAGTCTTAGTGTTGCCAGATGGTAGTAAGCCATTTACCATTTATACCGATGCTTGTGGGACAAGACTAGGCGCAGTCTTAATGCAAGAGGCAAGGGTAATAGCCTATGGTGGAAGGCAGTTGAGAGTGCATGAGAGAAATTACCCTACGCATGACCTAGAGTTGGCCGCTATTGTTTTCGCGCTTAAGTCTTGGCGCCATTATCTTCTTAGCGAGAAATTCTAATTGTTCACTGACCACAAATCGCTAAAATAGTTGTTCTCTCAGAAGGACTTGAACTTAAGAAAGCAAAGGTGGATGGAATTTTTAGCATCCTACGATTTCTAGATAGCATATACCCCTAGCAAGGGTAACGTGGTGGCAGATGCCTTAAGTAGGAAGAGGTTATCCTTGAGTCCATTGTTTGTTGAGTGGCGAAGCTTAGAGTTCATCTCTACGTTTGACTTTAAACCTCCCGTTGACGTTGTACCCGGCTTGCTAGCATCCTTGGAGGTCCGAACTACACTTTTAGGACGGATTGGCGAGGCACAACGAGACGACCCACAGTTGGTTGAGTTAGTAGAAAAGCTCAAAGGAGGGGAGTCATCGAGCCATCTCCGTGGTTAAGTAGGGACGGTAGACCTTGTGTACCAAAAGACGAGGACCTAAGGAAGACCATTCTTGATGATGCACATCGTTCGAAGATGGCCATCGATCCCGACGGGGACAAGATGTACATGGACATGAGACGAGTTTACTTTTGGGCCGGCATGAAGAAGGACGTGGCCGAGAATGTCGCTAGATTCTTGGTGTGCTAACAAGTAAAAGCAGAGCAAAAGAAGCCCGGTGGATTGCTTCACCCATTGGAGGTCCCACAATGGAAGTGGGAAAGTGTTTCGATGGACTTTATTGACGGATTACCGAGATTGAGGAAGAGTAATATGGGGATTTGGGTCGTGGTAGACAAACTTACCAAGAGCGCCCATTTCATTCTCGTGAAGAGTAAGAGGACCGCTCCATGGTTAGCCTCCGTATACATTCGAGAGATAGTTCGTTTGCACGGTGTTCCTTCTAGCATAGTGAGCGACCGTGATCCTATCTTTACTAGCGAATTTTGGAGGAGCTTGCAAGAGGCGGTAGGGACTCAGTTATGTTTGAGCACCGCATATCATCCTCAGACGGACGGCCAGACCGATAGGGTGAATTGTATTCTAAAGGAAATATTGAAGTTGTGTGTCTTAGATTTCGGAGGTACATGGGAGGAACATCTTCCCTTGGTGGAGTTCGCATATAATAACAGCTTTCAATCTAGCGTTGGCATGGCACCGTTCAAGGCTCTTTATGGACGGCCGTGTCGTTCGCCTACATGTTGGTGGGAGTCTACAGATAAGATCTTACTTAGGCCCGGTATGATTAGAGGGACTTCAGAAAAGATTGATTTGATTTGAAAAAGGATGAAGACGGCGCAAGATAGGCAGAAATCTTATGCGGACAAGAGAAGGTCAGATCTTGAGTTTGATATTGGGGGCATGGACTTTGTCAAGGTGTCTCCATTATGGAACGTCGTTTGCTTTGGATCCGTTGGGAAGTTAGCACCAAGGTTCGTAAGGCCGTTTCCTATTAAGGAGAGGATTGGGAGGATGGCATATAGAGTGGAGTTGCCCGAGAGACTTAGTGGCGTACATGATGTATTCCATGTATCACATTTGAGGAAGTGCTTGCACGAGAGCGCAGAAGTGGTAGAGACGAGCTTGCTTAGAGAGGTGGAGATAGAGCGTGATGCGACGATTCGATGAGCTCCTACGTGCATTCTTGGGTCGGAGATTAAGAAGTTGAGGAATTGAGAGGTCAAGCTAGTCAAAGTGCAATGGGGAGATGATGAGAGCAACGCTACTTGGGAAATGGAAGAGAAGATGTGTTCATTGTACCCTTTTCTTTTCGAGGGAATGTCTTTTAATTTCTCTTTTATCGCTTACCTTTTACTTATCTTATCTTTAGTATGTCCTCTCGCTGGTATCTTTGACCTTTAGATAGGGTAGTCCTATGGTTGAAACATGTGTTTGAGACATGTTATGTATGATGGATGCATGTGGATGCAAGTGTTTGCTAGTGGTTGCTCGTGGATGCATTTACACACACTTTAGGCACTAGATCGACTCAGTCACTTCATATTGCATATTGCATATAAATGTGTGTGCATATTTAAGCTAATGGATGTATAATGTTTGCGTTATCATATGGATGCGGCATTTTGGTGAATGGTTGTGCACGCATGTAGAAGTAATATATATCGATAGGGTTCTTCGCATACATAATGGACGCATGGCACTATCATGGTTTGCATTAAGGAGGTCAACTGAATCAGTAGACCGCCTAATTTTGCATTAGATAAGGAACATATACACACACTTCTTGCATATGTTCATACAACATTAGGAATTTTATAAGGACAATGGATGCATGTGTTTGATGGTTGAGTAGATGGTTGTTTGGATGGTAGGATATGCATTCTCCTTAACTTGGAGATTTCGGGGGCGAAATCCTTTAAGGAGGGGAGAATGTAACACCCCGTATTTCTATTAACACTAATGTTCACAAATTAAAGAATAACTAATCTCAGACGTGAGAATTAAGGGAAACGGGTTGCACCATTGTGTTCGTCTTGGAATTCTAGTTGAGATAGAGTCCGAGTTTGCTTGAATTGGACTTCGTATGAAAGAGTTATGGCCATCGAAAGTTTCAGAAAATTCAAAACAGATTTCAAAATTTGAAAATTCAGAGTCAGATGGGCTAGGCGGGAATTTTCCCGCCAGGGCCAGGTCGACCATAGGGTCGACCTGCCCTGACCAGGTCGACCATAGGGTCGACCTGCCCCCTCCCTCGGGCAGATTTGTTTTATGACCTGTTGATGACTAGATGCTAACTCATTAGGGTTTCTGATATGCTCTGGTTGGCTTGGATTAATTCTGGGTTGATCGGACGGCTTAAACTAATCCTGAACTCTATAAAAAGACATGTAGACTCAAACCCTAAAATCAAAACAAAATTAGATTCATGGCCTCCATGCCATCACCTAGCAACTCAGCATAGCCGCCACTAATTAGAGAGGAAGAAAGCTAGTATAAATCAATCCTTTTCAACTTAAACAACGAATCTTCTTCAAGGGAAAGCTATTACAACTTCAGAACTCAGAATTCAGAATTCAAGTCTTTCTCTGAATTGTGAGTTTGATAATTTTAATAAAATAATTAGAAAATTATTTGGATTGAGTTATGATGTGGACTATTTGGATATGATGTGAATTATTGACCGCATGTTATTATTCATGTAGTAAAATTGTGATGTTTATGCTGTAAATTCTATGATGCAATCTTGTAAAGTTGTGATCATCCATGTTGTAATTTTATGTTTGGCTTATGTATAATCAAATCATCATGTTGTTCATATGTTAGTTTGGGTATGTTGATTAATATGATAAATCATAAGTATGTATGCAAGTTTAGATTTTTATTAAGACATGATTCATATGCAAGTTGGGGGAAATTATATATAACCTTATATGCTTCATGACATCTATTTTAGATCTAAAGTTAGGCTATGACATGTGTGAGTTATATCCCAAATTCTACATGCTAGTTTACATGTTTAGATGTAAGTTTATACCATTGTTATGTTGCATAAATCACATATGCAAGTTTATATGAATACATGTGTTTGAATATGAATCATGTTATGCAAGTTTGTGGTTATTGACTATGCAAGTTTACACCATTAGATGTAGATCTATGAAATACATGATTTATGCAAGTTTGTGACCATTATCCCAACAAGTTCACACCTTTAGATTTGGTTTTATGACATATGTAGTTTATGCAAGTTGTAACTTTGGCCTATGCAAGTTTTAGATGTAGAACATCATTCACACATGCAAGTTCACCCCTATGTTTAGATCTAGTTTTAATTATATGTATGTTGTGATGTTTTCTCTTTATTCCATGAGTTAGACTATTCGAGTCTAACATATATTTTACGTTAAACGAACGAACGTACAACGTGGAGTAATGGGATAATATTAAAAATATTTAATATTAAAAGATTTAATTGGCATAGATGCCTTAAAAGGCATAAAATAAATTTGTGATGAAAATTGGTATGGTTTTACATACCATAAATGGATGGACATAATTGAGTCAATTAAGGACATCGTTAAATTTGGAATTGATTGATAATTTGAATAGGGAAAGTAATTCAAATTGGGGAATGATTAATTAGGAGTAATTAATCGTCTAAGACATGAGGTTAGGCTCTTTTGTGGTGTAAGACTGCCCGGACCCGCCCGGCAAATCCAGCTGCCACAAATACCAGTCTAATGTGGGAGGTTTAGGCACAAATTAAATACGTAACAATTGTAAAGACACGAGCTTAGGCTCTTTTGTGGTGTAAGACTGTCCGGACCCGCCCGACAAATCCAGCTGCCACAAATGCTAGTCTAATGTGAGAGGTCTTTATGAGGTTACAGTCTTAATGAATTAAGAAATACTTAACCAGATAAACATGTAGTGGGACATGAGGGGGTTAAGTGGGCCCGAGTTGGTAGGTAAGACGTTGTTGCATCGTGTAGGTATAAGTCATGCATTATTTGTGGTATTAGGTTGCCACTTTGGGGAGTGATACACCCCACTGTGGGGCCAACACTGGTATCTATGAGTTAGGGAGTCGATCGCTTGGTGGTAGTGGGTACACCTAGTGGAGATAGGGGCAGGCGACACCTATGAAGGCAGCTAGGGGTGCACGAAACTACCAATATCTTTATTAAATCTGTAGGCGGGATCAACCTTAGGGTGACTAGAGGTTGTGCAGTATAGCAATTATCTTATAGTATTGGTGTAGTTTAGTAATTATCTTATAGTGGTTTAGGTGCGCTTTAACGATATCGTTGTTCATCTTGTTTCCTTGTTTACTCTGCCATACTCAATGGTTCATGGTCATTTCCTGATTTTCCAACTTATGCCTTAGCCTAGTTACTTTGGTAATTATATTGTTAAAGTTATCGCACTCGCCAAACTTTATGTCTGACCCCCTTTGTTTCCTCCTCTTTTCTTCCTTTCCCTCCAGGTGCTCAGGTTGGAACTAGCACCAGTGGAGCTTGATTTTGGACAGCTGTATCACTTGCTTTTAGAAGCTTGCTTGGATCGCTGATGTAAAGTTCAGCCTCTCTTTTATTTATGGCTATTTTGTATTGGGGATTATGTCTTTCAATTTATGTACTTTGAGTTGGTCAAGGCGGATATTATGTACTTTGACTCTGGTTTTGATGATGTAATCAAACTTATGTATTTTCCGCTGCATTGAAATAAATTTTTAATTTTTCAAGTACTATTTATATCTTCTTGTTGTTAAGTTTCTGTTCTATACTCACTTAAAACGCTCCATAGAAGTTAATGCATTCCCTTTGTGAGTGACACTAATGGACGTAGGGTGTTACAAATCATTTCCCAAGTACCCTAACTGAACTTTACTTTTTTCCGTTACTATTCATTTTTAAATAAAAGTGTTGGGCAAGCCATAACATGCTTTTAATTTCTCCAAAGATTTTTTTTTCTTTTGCAAAAGTTACTTGTTAGAGATAGGTTTAGTAATATACTATAAGAGTAACTCGTTAGAGATAGGGTTAGTAACACCTAGAATGAGTTTGAAGAGTTTTTGTTTATAAAAAAAACGTGTTTAGATTTGAAAACTATATCTTATTATAAAGACTAAAATATTATATTTGATAGTTGATTTTGGACTATTGGGTATAAGAAGATTTTGCATATACGCGTCATGAACGTATATTCGAATTTGATATTATTCCCAATACGATATCCATTGATATCAGAATTTGATATTATTCGGGTATAAGAAGAATTTGGACTATCGGGTATAAGAAAATTATATTATTCCCAATATGATATCCTTTGATATCAGAATTTGATATTGAAGATAAGTCAATATGATTTCTATTTAGAGCCTTATTTTAATATCAAATTTGATTTTGGGTTTTTAGTAAATGGTGTCTTCAACAACATTGTTCTTAAACCCAAATGACAAAAAAAATCTTTTGGAGGCTTTATAATTAATAAATATAATTAGAATTAAATGGAAGTTGATTTTGGGTTGATTGTGAACAAATTTTTAAACAACATTATTTCTCAAACCCAATTAACAGTGAAGTTAAGATTTGAAATTTAGAAATATTTATTCTAAGATTTAATGGAAATTTTCCAAAGCAAAGTTTTCCAATTTAATAAAAGAAATTGGAATTGAATGGAATTTGATTTAGTGATAATTGAGATGAGCTTCTATGAAGGAAGGTGTTTACTATATATGGAATTTAAAAGGCTTTGACGTTATTCCGTTTATAGTATTAGTCTGATGTGGAAATTTATATCAATTCTATACCGTTTTGATTCCTGTGAAGATTCCATTTTGATGGGAGAGGATTTTGGGTTTATTATGAAATGTGTTTTAAGTGACGTTAGTTCTTTAACCCAAGTGAAAGCAGGATTAACTTCCAGAAAGTTGAATAATCATTAAGTAATGATTTTTGGAGATTAAAACTAAGTAGAGTGTTAATGAATCTTTAACTAGATTGAAATGGGAATGAGGTAAGAAAATTTACCGAATTCAAGAAATGTCGAGAAAGGGGAATCGCCAGTTTTACTCCATGCGATAGTTAAATCTTTAAATGGATTTGGAACGTTGAATGGTAATTAATTTTACCGATAACACAATGGGTGTTAAATATGGAGTACTACCAGTTTTGCTCCATGGGATGAATAGGTTAGGATTGGGATAATAAAATAATGGATTACTTCGATAAGATTGGCTAATCCCGACTACTTGACAAACCTTAATTTGGTTTAAGTTGTGGAAATATGAAATAAAATCTTTTGAAATGATATCCAAAAGTAGATTAAAGAAATAGTTTAAAAGATCTTATCTTTGATAAAATTAATGGGAACCTTTCCCTAAAGATGTGAATATTTGAATAAAAGA
Source organism: Allium sativum (assembly GCA_030737875.1). Lineage (NCBI taxonomy): Eukaryota > Viridiplantae > Streptophyta > Magnoliopsida > Asparagales > Amaryllidaceae > Allium > Allium sativum. The sequence continues at coordinate 205,320,009 of CM060919.1, forward strand.
ATATTCTGAATTGGAATGAGGTGTATGATGGGTTTTTACAGCACTTGTTATAAGATACGCGAGTTATTCGGGAAGACCGTGTTTAACCCATTTTGAATAACAGTTTCGACGATTGAAAGTCAACGATGAATATGGTGGTTGAAGGCCGGAGATCTTCACATCGTTTGGATGATTACTAATGTCTTGATTAGGCTGCACACCCAAGACAAGGTAATAAGTGGTGATAGTCCAGACGTGCTTGGAGATCGACCGGATATGCGAGGACCTCTTTCCTATATTGGACATATAGAGAGAGGAATAAGGTGTCTCCGGTTTCATTCAGTCCCAAAACAGACTTGTGGATGGATTATGTTTGACATTTTATTATGTGCTATACTCATTGGTCTTTGCTAAATATATATCTGTTTGGTGACGGAGAATTTATTCTCTTGCTTAACACCCTTCTCTGAGATGTACGAGCTTAGAGGTTATATATTTGCAGAAATCAAAGGTATGGCATGGATTGACAATGTGGCATGTTAAGATGCAAATGATAGAGGATTTTGTTGAAAAGTAGGGTCTTATGGATGATGAACAAAGCACGTCTTTAAGTAGCATAGCTTTGTGTATAGCGTTCATTCGAGAGCCTCACACCTCGGTATGAGTCAAAAATGGGAGAGTGAATACAGGGAGTGTATACGTTTCTTTCTAGCTAGAAGTGGTGTCATGGTATGGAGCCCAGATATTTTTACGTATGTGGATGATGGATTATGAGGCGCCTCGGAATAGAGCTGGCTAAAAGGCTCATGTGATAGGTCCGATAGGACTGGGAAACATATTGTTCCGGAATAACCAATCCACAAATGTTAGGTGTGGACCGGCCCTGAAGATCCAAGGGTTGCCCATAGGTGTGGTCCTGAGGCATTTGCTAGATTGTCTCGAAACCGGTAAGGAGACATCCCTTGCATTGACTCATGACGGAAATCCAATTTCCAATACGTGACCTTTCGGTTTTAGTTGTAAACCTATGCATGGATACATAATATATGGTACTTATGTTGTCTATGATTGGTACATTTAAGTTTGAAGTTGTTTTGACACTATGCACTCATAATAATATCAAAATGATTTGTTGTAAAGCGTATCAAGCATGTTTGGCTATTATAAGGGAAAACTCTATCCTGCAGCTTGCATTGCATTGTGTGATGGGACTTGAGTCTTATAATAGCTTCATTTTCCCAAAAGCTTTGTGTTGTTTACAATTTGTTTATTTCAGGGTATTCATGGGAGTAAACCAGTTCCGTCACATGCAGTGTGGTCCCGTGATTTACCTTATTTTAAGGTAAAAGTTTAATAACTATTTTGATTTCTCACACTAGTCCCATGACTGACCAGGAGTTTATTGTTTTAACCTAAACTCAGGGTGCCTATATTTTCCACACGGGCAGCTAGTGGTTATGGTTTGCAGATATTTCTTTTCCCAGGATCCTAGATTATAGCTGGAGCTGTATTCGGAAAGCTTTGTATCTATGTATTCCTTTCAGTAGTGTTAGTTGATGTATTTCCAATGTGCTTTGTATTTATACATTTTTATTTCCGCTGCTATATAATTTAATCTCAGATATTATTTTTCCGCTGTGTAATATTTATTCGTCCTCTCATATTCTTGTACTCTGATGTAATTTTTGTAATAACAATGAAATTTTCTACTGTTTGTGTTCTGATGATTCATGTTCTCTACACAATTTGCATTTCCCATCTCTTCGGATGCCAGGCGGGATTTCCCGTCTCTTCGGAGACCGGGGGATTTTAGATCGTTAAAGGTGGTATGGGAGCTTTGGTTAACAAAGCACGAGAACAAGACACGTTAGAACCAAATGAAAGAATTCATCGGAGATAGGATTAGTAATATCCTATAAGAGTAACTTGTTAGAGATAGGGTTAGTAATATCCTATAATGAGTTTGAAGAGTTTTTGTTTATATAAAAAAAATTAGATTTGAAAATTATATCTTATTATAAAGACTTAAATATTATATTTGATAGTTGATTATGGACTATCGGGCATAAGAAGGTTTTGCATATATGTGTCATGAACGTATATTCGAAGTCTCAAGTATACTGGATAGATATGGAATCACGCTCTAGTCGCCCGGGGATGATTCTATTGATGACTACGTAGCATCAGTAGTTTACTTTCAAGTTTCGAAAGTGGGATATCTATATGATTTCAATTGACTGGTGTGAGAATCCAAACTTAGTTAGGGTTTATGTTTGTGCCATGGCATTGAAATATTATTTTTGAGTATATATAAAAGTTATGTATTTGAAAAGCTGATCAACAAATTGATTTTTTATTGTGATGTGTGATTTTTAGTTAACTAATAAAAATATTGGAATATTGTAACCAATATGAAAATGAAAGGTAATTAAGCCAAATTGAATCAATTATTGAACTGAATTGAAAAAGCATTGGTATTGGATATATATACGCGTATATATATTGAACAGGTCATAGCATGGAAGCTAAGAAAAGGAATAAAATTGTATGACCGACAAATAGGTACATATTTACTATGTTGATTGGGTTTGGCGATTTTATGAGCTGATTGGCTAGCCGCTTGGCTTGTGGATATTCTTTTGATATATGATAGCCTGTAGAGGCAATTTATGGTTGTAGAGATCAACACGTGCAATGGAGTTTATGCCAAATTTTTAAAAAAATTTAAGGCGTTAGCCAACTTTTGAGAATTAGAAAGTTTTTAGAAACCGAAATGTTGAAGAACTGGAGTCAAGTGAAGATTGAGTTGGTTAAGAAAATGATCATCAGTTCCTTCTTCCTTTTCGAGGTCGAAAAGATTTTAAGTGGGGGAGATTTTAACAAGGGTGCGTTTTTTACAGGTCCCTATTAAGTTTCAAAATTAGGCTCACATCCGGTAATAAAAAATATATGAATTACATCCCTATTTTTGAATAGCGGCTCATAAAATTCCGCTTTTGTCCTTTGAAACCCTCAAAACCCTCGTTCCGAACATTAACCCCGATTCATTTATCATATCAGCTAATTCACCGCCGCCGCAAAAATTAGAAAACCTAAGAATTTCATCCGATTATCCCTTTTTTCAGATCGTTCCAGTTATAATTTTGTAAATCATCTCTGATTTGATAAGAAATATTGAACGAATTGGCGAGAACAAAGGTATGTTTTTAATTTTCTTATTTTTCTTTCAAATAGCTGATAATCTATACGTTATATATAATAAAATATGGGTAATTATGAAATTATTTCATAATTGTAAGGTTTTATTCAAATTTTCGTTCAAATTTCGGCTGAGAAACTTATTTTGGTTGATTAATAATTCCATATTAGGAATTTTTTAATTTAAGATTTGTAATAGAGATTGTAGTCGTAAGTAAGAGATATGTGAATTTGTCAACAGATATTTTAATGCAATTATTTGGCTATCAACAAATAATTGCCTGATTGTATGCAGTTATTCAATTTTTTGCATACAATTATGCTTTACTCTTTAGATTGGTGGTTGAATATATGCATGTATTTGGAATTCTTGCATACAAGTGTGAATTTATAATATGATTGTTACATGATGTTATGTAATGTATTTAATTTGTTCGTTGCCCTTTGGACTTGTTTGCTGATTGCTAAAATGTTGCAGTTTGCACATGTATGAAGTCAAATAAAAGTAAATTAAACGAGTGTATAAATAAATGTTGATTTAAAGTAACAATGTGTTTTCTAAAAATTCGAAATTATATGCGTGCATATTCACTAAATATGCAAGAATTTGTGCATTTATTCACATCAGGTGCATAAATGAATGAATATATTCAATACAGTTCGATATTGTCATAAAGTTTTTTTAGTATATTTGCATACTGTAATGAATGTTATAATTATTTTTGGTGTTTTGTTGGCTTTTATTTTAAAAAAATTTGTATGCATACATGTGTTTATTATTTAAAGTTTGTTTCATACTTATATGCATTTATTCATGGTTATCTAAAAAATGTTTTGGCTTGGTTTGCAGAGACCTAATGTAGAAGAAGATGATCTAGTTGATAGTGGTCAAGATAAAGCATTAGTACCAGCAGATGAACCGTCAACTTGCCTACATTTCTCAAAAAAACAGAAAGTCGTAGAAGAACACAAGTATGCCAAAAAGAAGAAGTATATAGAAACAATCTGAAATCGTTTATTGATATGGTCGAGAAGTTGAAAGACAATGATTTATTTATGGAAAAGCATACGTTACTTCTTGATAAATTGCCTCTTGGTAAATAGGAATGGTTGGTGTTAGGAAATTTTTTGTAAATCTGTTTAATGATATTTTGTTTTCTATGCACTGGCATACGATTTTTAGTATAGAAAGACATGTACTATTGAAATTTATGTACCAATTTAATTAAAAAAAATTTTACGTTACTTGTTATTGTGAGTTGTTGCATACTTCTATGCAGTTATATAAAATAGTAGCATTCGTGTATGAAAGTATTCTTGTTTGATTGACACTTATTTGAATACTTGGATGATTTATTGCTTGTATGTTTAATATTTGCATATTTGCATGCAAGTAAAATAAATTGCTACAGAAGTAATAATAAATTATGTAAAATTTAGTTTGAATACTTGCATAGTTTTATGCATCTAGTTCGAATAGTTGCATACATAACTATTTTTTTTTTTAAATTGATAAGTAGCCGTATTAAAACATATATATAGTATACATCGTGAAACAAAATTAAAACAGGTAAATTAGTACAACAACACATTTTATAGGGAAAAAATTATCCAAGTTTATAACCAAATTGCAATGACGCTGTACACTACTCACATAATCAAATTGTTGCATATATCAATGCAACAATTACGAATATTTTCATATTATATCCAAACTTTCGGGATGTATACATTTGTTTTTTTATTTGCACTATTGCACGCAAGCATTAAACAACATAATCATACAAGCATACTGTTCAGAGTAATGAATCAAGAAAATTCAGCAGTAAAGATAAAAATAAAACTATTCAGAATAAAAAATAAAACTTTATAAAAATAGAAATATTTGCTGAACCGCTACAATATTTGCTGAACCAATACACCAATATTTGCTGAACCAATACACCAATACACCAATATTTGATGAAACACTGAAAAAAAATTGTTAATAAGTGAAATTTTAGAATCATCTATACTGAACTATATGCATATATATACGCAAATAATAGGAATATGTGCATACTTACATGAAAATTTTAATAATACTTGCACAAAACATAGTCAGAAAACCACATTCAGCTATACTGAAGTATTTGCATACATATACGCAAAAAATAGAAATATATACATGCTTATAGGAAAATATATATGCACTGGCATACGAATTTTAGTATAGAAAGACAAGTACTGTTGAAATTTATGTACCGATTTAATTTAAATTTTTTTTACGTTACTTGTTATTGTGAGTTGTTGCATACTTCTATGCAGTTATATAAAATAGTAGCATTCGTGTATGAAAGTATTCTTGTTTGATTGACACTTATTTGAATACTTGGATAATTTTTTGCTTGTATGTTTAATATTTGCATATTTGCATGCAAGTAAAATAAATTGTTACAGAAGTAAGAATAAATTATGTAAAATTTAGTTTGAATACTTGCATAGTTTTATGCATTTAGTTCGAATAGTTGCATACATAACTATAATTTTTTTTAAATTGATAAGTAGCCATATTAAAACATATATATAGTATGCATCGTGAAACAAAATTAAAACAGGTAAATTAGTACAACAACACATTTTATAGGGAAAAAATTATCCAAGTTTATAACCAAATTGCAATGACGCTGTACACTACTCACATAACCAAATTGTTGCATATATCAATGCAACAATTACGAATATTTTCATATTATATCCAAACTTTCGGGATGTATACATTTGTCTGTTTTATTTGCACTATTGCACGCAAGCATTAAACAGCATAATCATACAAGCATACTGTTCAGAATAATGAATCAAGAAAATTCAGCAGTAAAGATAAAAATAAAACTATTCAGAATAAAAATAAAACTTTATAAAAATAGAAATATTTGCTGAACCAATACACCAATATTTGCTGAACCAATACACCAATATTTGCTGAACCACTGGAAAAAAAAATTGTTAATAAGTGAAAATTTAGAATCATCTATACTGAACTATATGCATATATATACGCAAATAATAGGAATATGTGCATACTTACATGAAAATTTTAATAATACTTGCATGAAACATAGTCAGAAAACCACATTCAGCTATACTGAAGTATTTGCATACATATACGCAAAAAATAGAAATATATACATGCTTACAGGATAATTTTAATAATGCGTGAGCAAATCATGTTAAAAAAAATACAGAACACCTATAATATTACTTCATTACAACTATATTAATAGTAATGTACACAACTGATAATCAGGCAAGCAAACAAAATAGAAACTAAAAATATACGAAAACAAAATATGCATTTTTACAGAATGGTTAAAAAACGAACCTCCCTTTTAAAATTCAATTTGAAAATATAAAGCCGTACGTTGTTTTAATTTAAAAATGAAAAATAACATAACACCTTGATGAAGATGACGCCATACCCTAAAATAAAAATTGCGAACAAAGTTTTCGTCTGTAAAAGGTGACAATCAAGTAGATCTCTGTAGCAAACCAATTGGACGTTGTGAAAATCAAAAGAAAAATGCAGCCGCCATTAGCAAGAAGATAATTGGTTATGTAAAAATTTAATCGCAAATAAGAAAAATCTGATCAGATCCTAAATTAGTGTCGTAATTAGTAAAATGGGCAATTGTGGAAAAAATTAGTCACTAATTTAAAAACAGGGATG